>SJXQ01010626.1:56978-94715 GCA_006408695.1 Aepyceros melampus
TTTTTGCATTTCTTTTCCATGGGGATGGTCTTGATCCCTGTCTCCTGTACAATGTCACGAACCTCATTCCATAGTTCATCAGGCACTCTATCTATCAGATCTAGACCCTTAAATCTATTTCTCACTTCCACTGTATAATCATAAGGGATTTGATTTAGGTCATACCTAAATGGTCTAGTGGTGTTGCCCACTTTCTTCAATTTAAGTCTGAATTTGGCAATCAGGAGTTCATGATCTGAGCCACAGTCAGCTCCTGGTCTTGTCTTTGTTGACTGTATAGAGCTTCTCCATCTTTGGCTGCAAAGAATATAATCAATCTGATTTCGGTGTTGACCAGGTATCACAATCACATCCATTGTGTATGGATTTTAGTAGTTTAACTCTTATAGCAAACTGTATTTCTACGGTCCTAGAAGACACCTTTTGTGCCTCCAGGCCCTCCAGTGTCTTCTAACCTGTGATCTGTTGGTTGGAACAAACTCCCCCAAGCGGCAGCTCCTGGGGCACAGAGATGGATGCTGAATGGGTGTACTCCATCTGCCATCCCTCCTCTGACTCAGGCGTTCACCCTGACCTCTTCAGTGACGCTGGCTCTAGACATTCTTCCCACACTGCACATAAAGAGTTGGAATGAGAGTTGGCTGAGTCCCTAAACAGCAACTTTTGGAACAGCAGTAGAATCAAATAAGAGATGAAAAAGCAGCTGCAAATGAATATGTGTGAACTGTCTGGGTGAACTCCGGGAGTTGGTGATGGACAGGGAGGCCTGGCGTGCTGCGATTCATGGAGTCGCGAAGGGTCGGACACGACTGAGCGACTAAACTGAACTGAAAAAGTTGGCAACCTGGACCCTACAGCAGGGCAAAGGGCAGAGTTTAATGCTCCTCTCTCTGGGTCAGGTTATTGGCTGTAGCTTTCAGGATGGTCCCAGCTCCTCAAGTCTCACTCATTAGCAAACATCTACTAGTAACCTCCAACGTGCAGAGTACAAAGTGTGGCTGTAAGATGAATAAAAGATGAACAAGCCAGGGTGCATACATTCCAGGAACTTACAGTCTAGTGAAGACAGAAACACTGGCTTCTTGGTAAGTGGTTCCTGGAATAAGTTACGGGATAATGACTGGCAAGAAGGAGAAGGAACATTAGGAATTGCCTGGAGAGCCATGTAACCTTGCAGTCCTTCCTATAAGCACAGGCTGTTTTTCTGCACTGTGAGCCCTGCTCGCCTTCTTCCTCCTTCTCCTGCCCTCCCACTCTTTCCTCCTGTGGAGTCTGGCTGTTCTCCTGACTGAGGGCTGCAGAGCTGCTTTCCAGAATGAGTCATCCCCACCCACTCCCACACATAGAGCTGTGCCCCCTCCATGAAAGGAACAAAGATCTTCAGAGTAAGCTCAAGTTTGAGCTGGTATATTTACTTATTTTAAAGAGTGAAAACTCATTTGAATGTGATGAGTTTTGACAGTCCTTTTTAAAGCACAAGGATGTGGTAAATTAAAAAAAAAATGTACCTATCCTGGTATCAAGAGAGCCCCAGGCCTAGCTACTTTGGACTAGTGAGTGAAAAAAAGCTAGGAAATAAACTAGCCTCATTCAAAAAGCCAACAAGGAGTGTTGTATTAATTTCAGCTATAGCTCAGTCAGTAAAGAATCTGGCTGCAATGCAGGAGAACTGGGTTTGATTCCTAGGTCGGGAAGATCCCCTGGAGAAGGAAATGGCAACCCCCTCCAGTATTCCTGCCTGGAGAATCCCACAGACAGAGGAGCCTGGCAGGCTACAGTCCATGGCGTCACAAGAGTCGGACATGACTTAGCGACTTTACTACTAAAGTAAATTCTAAAACCAAGTGAAACATTCCCAAAACAGGCATCCCTACAGATTCTATTGTTCATAAAATAGTAATCCAAGATATTATGAACTTGATAAGTATTTACCGCCAGTCATCTTATTGAGCACTGTAAATACTGACAATCTCAGTCCTCGTGGTTCCTTGATGATGTTTCTTCAAAGTAAAAGGCGTAGTTTCCTGAAAGTTCTGGCTCTCTCTCACTCTCTTCCTTACCTTTCTTTCTCTCTGTCCCCCTCCCCCAACTTTCTTTCAATTCCGCTCCCTCTCACTTCCTCTCTCTCCCACACTGGTGATAGTCATGGGGAGAGTCTGTTGGCAGCTATTAAACTAAAGTCCAGGCATTGCTTTGTATCATCAGTTTGCAGCCTGGTTGTATTAGCCAGGGTAGACTCGGTTATGCTATAAGTAGCAAACAACTCCAAAATCTTAGTGGCTTAAAACAACAAAATTTTCACTCAAGCCACATATCCATTACAAGTTAGCAGGGATCTTTGCTTTTTGTATCATTTAGCAACCAAGCTGATGGAGCAGCTACCACCTTGAATGTTGCTGGTGATTGCACCGAAGGAAAAAGAATACTCGGAAAAGTCTTAGAACAGGCTCCAGGCTCCAGCCTGAAAGTGTACATGTCGCTTCTGTACAAAATTCAAAGGCAATATAATTAGTCACAATATTCCCATTCAATCATAAAGAATTCAAGAAGTTTAATCTTAACTTCATGCCAGAATAGAGAAATACAAAATATTTGGCATACAGCACTATTGACTACCACAGGGGTGTAATGGTGCTGATCCAAACCCTAAGATACGAGGTCACTGGGCAATTTCAACCTCATCATCACCAATTTTGCCTCCTCGCCCTTAAAGGAAAGTAGAAAAGGCACAGTTCCCACTAGATCCTTGGAATAATCTTATCCCAGGGTGATCTTTCATACCACTCTCTAGCTGTGTCTCAACAAAGGCACACGCGCGCACACACACACAATCGAGATACGAAGGGACAGGGAGTTGGGAAGTGGGAGGGTTCTCCAAAGGGATATTAAAAAAAAAGAGGGAAGAGGCTAGGGTAAGGAGGGAGGAGGCGAGGGTAACGAGGAAGGAGGCAAAGGTAAAATCCAATGCAGAGATTTTAAAATCAGACAAATTGGATTGGATTTATATCCTGCTTTCACCATTCATTGTCCCTGTGAACTTGGGCAAGTTTCTTGACTCTTCTGTGTCTCAATTTCCTCATCTGAAAAAATGGGACTAACTAAGCAACACTTACAAGTTTATTGTTGGGAAACACTGAGAGAAATCACACAAATCCCTTAGCCCAGTCCTGGTAACTGGCAAGTCCTCAATAAATGATAACCATTATTGTTAGTGTTAGAATTGGAATAATAAGCAAATATCAGTACAATGTCTAAAAGAAATCATGTACGAATCTGAAGGATATTTTAAAATTTTTGCCTTTTCCTTGAGATGCTCTACTAAGTGTCAAGAGAAAGCGTGTAAGAGAGAGATGCACAAATAACAACAAATAAAGTACTTGGAGAAGCCAGTGGTATGATATAGCAGGTACGCATTTCCAAGCATATAGTCCTTGGGAATTTCATGTATATAGCACTCCTAAAGTTCTCCTAAGTATAGTGTGTCTACTCTAACTTATATATTTATTGAGAGCCAGTTATGCATAGGCACCTCCAAATATCATTCCATTAATCATTGTGACAAACCCATCAGCTCAGATTTGGATCCCCATTTTATGAATGGGGTAAGAGCACACCCTCTGGAGTTAGACTGCCTGGATTAATATCCAAACTCTACCAACAACCAGCTGAGTGTCGTCAGGCAACTTACTTTACTGATTGCTTGTCTGTAAAATGGGAATAATAATTGCACGTCACCAATATGCTGTGTTAATTAGATGAGATAATGTGTGTAAAATGCTGAGCCCAGTGACAGACATGTACTAGGGGCTCAATGAATGTTAGAATCAACAACTACGAGGAAATCAAGTCTCCAAAAACATAAGTCCCTTGCCCAAGATCACACAATTAGTAATTAGGAACATTTTAAATCTGGTCTTTCCAAATCCAAAGCACATGTGTCTGTGTTTAACCACATCATTTTATTATTTGCACTCAAATAATTGCCCTTAGGACTGCATTAATCTTCTGAAATTTGGGTCCAGCAATTATCAGGCATAGTTGAAGAAAGCAAGAAATTGTGCAGTGGGCAGTCTCTAACAGTGGGAATAAGTGAATGGAGTTACTCTATTTTCAGTACTGGTCCAAACTGGCTCATAAAGACAATTATACTCTAAGAAAGGGGAGGAGTTGCTTCAGAGTTTTAGATTACTTATTATTGAGTACCTGCCTCTGTCTGGCTCTGTGCTAGTTATTTCCCTGTTTTCTCATTTAATCTTCACACCGACCTATGAAGAAAAGTACATACTTACTTTCCTTATTTTACAGGGAGGAGACTAAGACTTAAAGGATGAAGTGACTTACCCAAGGTCACGCAAGTGGAAAATGGCAAAGCTTCTGAAAGATGAATTAGGTTGAAAAATACCTTTAGTAACTGAAAATGTAATCTCATTTTAAAAAATAGTCAGTATATTCCCACATCATCAGAGTAATAAACGGTCATCACAGAAAGTCTAAAAGTAGTGCAAAGTGCAAAGAGCAGGAAAGATTATCCATAACTCTATCACTCAGAGTCAATCACTGTTAAGCCTTTCAGTACAGTTCCTTCAGGTCTTTTTCTGTGTTTCTTCTCCACTATGTAGTTGAGATCATACTACAACCGTTTGCAATGCTGTTTTTTAAGAGATCAAGAATGAATTCAGTAGTCGTTTCTAGTTAATGCAATAACACCTTCAGTCGTAAGAATTCAGGAATTGATCATTATCGCTGCCATTTATTGGCTATGTCTCTCTGCCTGGCACCACACAAAATAGTTTTGACTAAAGTATCTCCTTGTATCTAAACCTATAAAGTAGGCATTAAATAATCAAAACAGATGTACAGAACAGTCTTTTAGACTCTGTGGGAGAGGGAGAGGGTGGGATGATTTGGGAGAATGGCATTGAAACATGTATAATATCATATATGAGATGAGTCGCCAGTCCAGGGTCGATGCATGATACTGGATGCTTGGGGCTGGAGCACTGAGCCGACCCAGAGGGATGGTACGGGGAGGGAGGAGGGAGTGGGGTTCAGGATGGGGAACACGTGTATACCTGTGGCGGATTCATGTTGATGTATGGCAAAACCAATACAATATTGTAAAGTAATTAACCTCCAATTAAAATAAATAAATTTATATTAAAAAAAAACACACACACACTGCCAGCCTATGTATGGCCTGAGGTCACCATAAAGTCTCTTCTGTTTTCCACCCCTTTTCTATCTGTAGCACAGTGAGGCTTGATGCCCACGATGATGACCACAGCGATGACTCACAAGCATCACAGATTAAAAGGGTTTAACTATACTTCCTTCCCTCAGCTTGGATAGTCCCACACTTGAGCAGCCCAGCTTACAGGACCACTCAGTGGACATCAGAAACTGGAAATGAACCACATCTCCCTAACGTGGCCTGGGTCATATTCCAATTTCCTTCTTTAGGGATTTTTGCTGGCTCTATTGTAGCCCTCTCATCCCTGAGAGGGATGAGGTCTGAACTATGATCTGAACTTCAGGACACTTTTGCTGCAACCCTCAGAAACGTCCTTAACTAGACACAGACTGAATGGAAAATGGACTACCTTTGAAGGGAGTCATTGCCCTGTGGGATAGGAAGAAAAGAGAGAAAAGTCTTTTTGAGATTAATGAAAGTGCTCTCAGCAAAGTAAAATCTGAAAATAGCCTCCATGTGGTATCGACCCACATGGTCACTGACATAACCCCTAAGGGTCCTAAAGGGAGATGCTAGGGGAGGCTCTGGCTGCAAAGATGCTAAAGGTCAGGAGTGGACTTTCAGGGTTTGTTGCTTTATGTTTAAAGACTAGGTCTGTGTTTTGATAAATGAACTTGCTAATAGTCACCACTTGAATTGTTGCTTCCAGCTCTCTGTTTGTTTTAAACAAGGAGATTCAGCCAGTAGTAATGGGAGGAGCTGCAAATGACTTCCCTACTTGGGAGTGCCTGCTTGTTTTTCCATCTGCCTGGGCATGCTGGATGTGCAGGCTACACTCACAGACTCACACATCTGAGGAGAGAGCCTAAGGGAGCCCTTGATCTGTATATTTATACAGGAGGTGTGTATTAATATATGAGGGGCACTCAAGCATCAAAATACTTAGGTAACCATGGATGAAAAGAGGAAGTCTGTTGCAAGAATTTAAATATAGAGAATATACAGTTTTTCATATATTCATTTCATTCTTCATTCATTTGACAAACCTTTATTGAGCACCATCTGTGAGAAGCACTGTGTGATTTGCTGTGAGACAAGCTATTATTTCTAAAAGATGGAAATTATTCTTCCCCTTTCAGAAGCTTGCCATTCGATGGGGGTACTACCTGATCATGCACTGAAGCATACAAATCACCCACAGTGAAAGGTAATGCAGGAATGCCATCGAAGGGAGGTGCTGTAGAAATCCAAAGAAGCTAATCTTCACTGCTGGCTCAGAAGACATCAAGACAGAGAGGCAGAGGGGGAACTGAACAGCAAGTATGGACAGGCAAAGAAAATGGTCTCATACCCTGAGAATTGTAAGCAATTGGTTTATCTGGAAAGTGTATTGAAATGAAATTGGAAGCTAAGGGTCAGGTTGGGAAGTACCTCCCAAGGTCTCAGAAATTCAGGAGATAAGGGTGATAGAGCAGAGGACAACTCCACTTTCTGAGTGTCTGCTAAGCTAGCAAGCCATCACTGTGTGTTAAGGAAATAAGGTCATACAGAATGTGGCAAAGTTATGGAAAACAAAGCCTCAGAATAAAAGACAGCTCTTTAAATTGAATCAATTAAGAAAATTAAACTATGCTTATTTTTTCACCATGGGCCACTGGAAAGGTCATCATAAACATTGATATAGCTAAATTTTCCTTACTCCAGCTCCAAGGTCACCAAGGAAGCTTACGGCTATAATGCAAGTCTACAGGAGAGGAAGGCTACCTTGGTGAGCTACCTGCCACTCTGGCCTTGCGTGTTGGTTTCTTTAGACCTTTGTGAGCAAGAATAAGTGTCCTCAGGGGGATCCGCTCTTGGGACACTGGCTGAATCTTTAAAGCTTAAGACTAAACCCTGGACTTTGCTGAATTCACCACAGTCAGCGGCCCTTTCTCAAGTTCCATGTGGGCAGCTCACCAGATTTCCCTCTGGGCCTCCTGAGGGAATACCTCATCATTCAAGATACTCAGTTTCAGGTAATGGAAAAGTTTAGTTTATAGACCTGACTGTGTATGGCATATGTAAATAATCAAGAAGTGAATAGAATAAAATACCCTTACACTAAAAGACCCTAAATGTTTACCTTTTTTTGATGATTCAAGAACTACTTCCTCAAAACATCCAGAAGATATTAGAACTCTTAAAATACAACAGAAAACAAATAACCTAATGGAAAAAAAAAAAGGGTAAGATCATTGAACATTCACTTCACCAAGAGGATATCTGGATGACACTGGAGCACATAAAAAGTTGTCAACAGCACTAATCATTAAGGAAATGCTGATTAAAACCAGATAAGTTACCACTGATTATGATGGATATAAGAAGAAAATCCTGACAATGTCACATGCGACAAGAATGCAGAGGAACTTGGACTCTAGGCATTGCAGGTAAGAATGCAAAAAGTTTGCCGGGTTTTTTTTTTTTTTTTTTTTTTTTTAAGTTAAACCATATGATCCAGGAATCATTCCTGGATCCTCACTCAAGTGAAATGAAAACTTATTTTCACATAAAAATGTGTATACGCATGTTTATAGCCACTGCAGTCATCATCACCAAAAACTTGAAACAAGCCAAATGTCCTCCTGGGAAAGATGGAAAGCAAAAGAAGAGTGTGGCAGAGGATGAGATGGTTAGACACCATCACTAACTCAATGGACACAAACCTGAGAAAACTCCAGGAGATCGTGAAGGACAGGGAAGCCTGGCAAGCCCCAGTCCATGGGGTTGAAGAGTCTGACATGACTTAACAACTGAACAACAACAAACAAAAGTCACTTCAGAATTTTACAGTAATTTAGAGGCAACAAACACTATGATCAATTAGTGTCATCAGGTGGTACCATAGAAAAATATGTCATATGTTTTCTTCTATGTATTAAGATTCCAGATAAAGTGAGGATTTTATGCTACTGCAAACATCAGAAAATGTGCAAGCCGTTCACGGATGCTTACGTTAACCATGCTGTGTATGTCTGAGTGCCCTGTGTCTAAGCATGTAGGTACTGAGTATGAAATGCAGGTTTTGAAGGAGCGGAAGGGTGAAGAATGTGAATGGGAGGAGCACAAGGTCTGCATATAGAATGAACGGAAGAGTCTCTGTCAGTGTTGGCTTCATCCCCAGGACAAAGCGAGGCAGTGCCTTCATAGGCATTGGAATTAAAAATTTTTTAACTACAGCTTAAAACCATTGAATGTCTTTTAAAACTGGTCTCTTTAGAGGTGCAGGAGGTACTGTTTTTTAGATGAACTTAAGAGGGTTGACAGACTTAAAGAACTGGCAGGGCAGGAGCTACTGCCAGAGGAAGCTAACTCGCTACTTGGGTGCAGTCTCTGTCATTTGCTGTCCTCCATACACAAGCGCTTGACTTCGGTGACCCAGCCTTTCTACTCTGAAGCAGCAAAAAAGTTCTTCAGCTGCAAATCTATCTCCTATTCCCAAAAGTGCTTGTTAGGCATGGGAAAGCCACTAACTGGCTTAAAAGAGGCTTAAGTTTACCAGCAGGTGGCAATAGAGGTAATTGGGTCTCCGGAAAGATTAAACTTCTATTACTTTATAAACCAGAGAGGGAATCTTCAGAGGTTGAAGTTTCATTTCCCCCTGCCTTTTCATTTCCCAGTTTCATTTCCCCCTGCCTTACACTAGCGTACCATGAGTTGGAATTGTTCAAGCCAGAATACTATAGCCAGACACATAAACCTTTCCTCCCTGAGCTGCTGCTGTACTCTCTTTGCTGAGTGTCTCTTCTAACTTTGATGTATTAATGGAAAAATTAGAAATAATAGCAAAATCATGTTTAGAATCATAAACTATATTTATTTGTGGTTCAGAGAAGCTTGAAAGGTGAAATAAAACACTGCTTTCAAATATAACCTCCCGACATCATTAAATAAGCTAACCCAAACTCTCAAAGAGCAAAGATGAAGCAGTCAGACTGATTTTGAATGTCAAAGGGACTCTAAGTTCCTAAGCAAATTTCTCTGACCTTTGTTAATTCCTTTCACACAGGAGAAAACCTGTAGTTTTCAATGGAAAAATGAACTTTTTATTCATACACCGTAATTTCAAAGACCAGTGGAACAAGAGAGTGTTCTGTGTTTCCACTGGACAGCAAAGTGTTGCAAGAATGTTTCACTTGACTATTCTCACCCTAAAACTTACCAATTGTCTGAACGTCTTCCTGCTGTGCCAGCTTTCTCTGGTTCTCTCCCTGTGGAGAGGTTCCTAACTCTTAGTTTCATCTCCACAATCTATCTGTTCTTCTGTGGTTCCTCACTCCCTTTACGTTTTTGTTTGTTTGTTTTAACAATCTCTCTCTTATCACTGAAAGGAAATTTGGAAAACATATTTAGAAAAATAAAAACTATGCTGTATTTCTTGGTAAGGCTCATTTCATTTCATATTTCTAAAAACCAGAAATAAATTATTTTTTCATTTATTTAACTTAAAGTTTTTAAATATATCATGTGATTCAAAATTCTAGTAATACATCCTTTTATAATTCAAAAGGATGAAAGGGGATTTGGTGTTTCTATAGCAATTATGGGAGAATATTGCTGATGAAAATAAAACTGGAAAATGTGCCCCTGAAAAAAAAAAATCCAATGATACAAAAAGGTAAAAATGTGCTTTCATACCCCTTCTTCCAGTCACACAGTTCTCTTTTGGAGCACCTAATGCTATTATTTTCTGATAAATATTACCAGAGACATTATATGCATTTATAAGCAGTTAAACCTATATATTTATGTGTGTACATATGTGTGTATATATGTGTGTTTATGCATTCTTTATTTTTCTTATTTCTACATAAATCATAGGATACTTTATACAAAAGCACCCTACTTCTTCTATTTTATTATTTTTACTTACCTAAATATCTTGGCAATCATTCCCTATCAATCCAGAAACAATTCTGCTGGGGATGTCTAATGAATCTCAAGAGGTTCCTGTTTCTGAAACGTTTGTTTAGGGCCTGCATACCCTTTCTCTTTATTTCCTGTTTATCTAACCATTTATTAGGATAAGGCTTCTTAGGGAAGTGTCATGCTCGAATTTTTTTCTTTCAAAGGGGGAAATAATTCTAGAATTTGACAGTAGTCATCAAAGTAACCAACCAGGTTCAGATTGTAAAGAATCTGCCTGCAATGTGGGACACCTGGATTTGATCCCTAGGTTGTAAAGATCCCCTGGAGAAGGGCATGGTAACCCACTCCAGTATTCTGGCCTGGAGAATTCCATGGACAGAGGAGCCTGGCAGGCTACGGTCCATGTGGTTGCAGAGCTGGACATGACTGAGCGACTTTCACCTTCTTTGACATCTTTTACTTCTTTTATATGCTCTATCTCTCAGTATTGGCGCTGATTCTAGAAGACTGTCCATTTGTTCCCTTTGAATCAGCTATCGCCAACTGATTTATGGGCAAAATCTCCAGCTGAAACTGGTAAAATTCATAGGGCACTCTCCATCACGATTCAGATAGATTCCTCAAAACCATTTCCCAGAACTAACCAATATCCTACAAGTAAAGAAGCACTTCAAGGCATAAAACCTATCATAGAGGATTGCAAAGCTCAAGGCCTCATTATCCCTTGTACTAGTCCCTGTAATACTACTATTTTACCAGTGAGAAAACAATAAAAACTGGAGTGTAGGTTGTCCAAGACCTTCAAGAAATAAACATTGTTATCCCTCAATGCCTTGTTGCTCTTAATTGAAGCAAATTATTTTCTGTAATTGATTTATGCAGTGCATTCTTTAATATTCCAGTTGATGAAGCTAGCCAATATCTTTTTGTCTTCACTTAGGACAAAAAACAATTCACTTGGACAGTAGCTCTTCACTGCTGTATTGAGTTCAGTTCAGTTCAGTTCAGTCGCTCAGTCGTGTCTGACTCTTTGCTACCCCATGGATCACAGCACGCCAGGCCTCCCTGTCCATCATCAACCCCCGGAGTTCACTCAGACTCACATCCACCGAGTCGGTGATGCCATCCAGCCATCTCATCCTCTGTCGTCCCCTTTTCCTCCTGCCCCCAATCCCTCCCAGCATCACAGTCTTTTCCAATGAGTCAACTCTTCGCAAGAGGTGGCCAAAGTACTGGAGTTTCAGCTTTAGCATCATTCCTTCCAAAGAAATCCCAGGGCTGATCTCCCTCAGAATGGACTGGTTGGATCTCCTTGCAGTCCAAGGAACTCTCAAGAGTCTTCTCCAACACCACAGTTCAAAAGCATCAATTCTTCGGCACTCAGCCTTCTTCACAGAGAGAAGTCTCACTCTTGTGAGAGTCCAACTCTCACATCCATACATGACCACTGGAAAAACCATAGCCTTGACTAAACAGATCTTTGCTGGCAAAGTAATGTCTCTGCTTTTCAATATACTATCTAGGTTGGTCATAACTTTTCTTCCAAGGAGTTAAGCGTCTTTTAATTTCAGGCCGCAGTCACCATCTGTTGTATTGAGAGTCCTTCCTATTTCTTACAAACTCTGAAGGCTGGTCTGGATAATATAAATTCCCCTAGATGTTCTACTTTGCTGCAATATGTGGGTGATTTGCTTCTTTGCTCTCCTCAAGCCTCCTCACAGGAAGACAGCATACACCTGTTAAAGCTTTTAGCCCTAAAGGGACATAAGGTCGCCAAAGAAAAATTGCAGTTTTCCCAAATCCAGGTCTGATATTTAGGACATCTGAAACTGAAACAAAGGCTACACCTACATCCAGGTAGACGTCGTGGTTTCCTAAGTTTCCCCAACCCCCAAGCTAAGTACCAACTGCAAGGTTTCTCAGGCTAGTTGCTGAAATTGGATTCCAGATTTCTTTGTTTATAGTCAACCTGTGTGTGTGTGTTTGTGTGTGTGTGTGCTCAATCTCTCAGTCATGTCTGATTCTTTGTGACCCCATGGGCTGTAGTACAGCAGGTTCCTCTGTCCACAGGATTTTCCAGGCAAGAATATTGGAGTGGGTTGCCATTTCCTCCTGCAGCCAAACCTCTATATGTTTTTACTAAATAATAAAAACCCAACCTAATTTTATAAGAAGAATTGGACTACATAGCTTTTAAGACCTTGAAGGAGAGTTTGATGAACCTATCTGCCCTTTGGCATCCCAGTTATTAGGAATGCCCTCATATATGAAAGGAAGAGAGTGCCCCTGGTACACCTACCCCAGAACATGGAGACCACCATTGAGCCATAGGATTTTCTAGCCAGCAACTGAACCCTGTGACATGGGGATACATCCCTACCTGGCAGACTCCTCTTGAACTTTATAATGATCAAAGAACCCATTTTACTGATCAGGTACTTGACAAGTCAGTATTATTTGTCAAATTTCCAATAAATACCACAAATACATGGGAAAACGCAATAAAAATAGAAACAAATTTCCTTACTTAATATGATTATATTCTTTTCAGCCCAAAAGACCACTAATGGGCAAACATTCTCCCTCAAATCTAAATAAGAGAAAGATAGCCAAATTATCACTGTTACTTAACATGTACTGGTTCTGGTCAATAAACTTAACAACATAAAGCAAATAGAGTTTGCATTAGTTTGCTAGGGCTGCCGTAACAATATACCATACACTGGGTGGCTTAAACAACAGATTAATTTTCTCACAGTTCTGGAGGCTAGAAGTCCAAGATTAAGGTACAACTGAGCGACTTCACTTTCACTTTTCACTTTCATGCATTGGAGAAGGAAATGGCAACCCACTCCAGTGTTCTTGCCTGGAGAATCCCAGGGATGGGGAAGCCTGGTGGGCTGCCGTCTATGGGGTCGCAGAGTCAGACACGACTGAAGCAACTTAGCAGCAGCAGCAGCAGCAGCAGGGTCAGTTTCTGGTGAGGTCTCTCTTCCTGGCTTGCAGATGACTGATTTCTCATTGCACCCTCCTATGGTATTGAGAGAAAGAGAGCAAACTCTCTGGTGTCTCTTCTGATAATACAGTAATCCTGTTGGATCTGGGATTTCTCAACCCTTATGACTTCACTTAATCTGAATTATTTCCTTAGAAGCCCCACGTGCAAATATAGCCACAATGAGGGTTAGGCCTTCAACATATGTTTTGGAGGACACATTCAGTCCATAAGAGAGACATATACTATGGAAAGGAAATAAAATGATCATTATTGAGTCACAAGTTTCCTCTGTCTGTGGAATTTTCCAGGCAAGAATACTGGAGTGGGTTGCCATTTCCTACTCCATGGGATCTTCCTGACCCAGTGATCAAACCCATGTCTCTAGTGTCTCCTGCACTGGCAGGCAGATTCTTCACCACTGAGTCATTTGGGATGGTGCACAATATGGTTATATACCCCCCAAACTTAAGTGACTCTATTACAAGTAATGTAAAAATTCACTGAGGTGGTGAGATACACAATGGGTACAAAAACCAAAGCTATATAACAGTAACCACTCAGAAAAGATAGAAGGAAAGATCCTATTGAAAACAGCAGCAATAAAAATAAATAAAAAACCAAGAGATGAACTTAAGAAACGTGTGAGCTTTTTATGAAGAAAATATCCAGTTGCTTCTAAGGATGAAAATGAGTCCTTTATCAAGTGAAAATTATCTCTAAAGAGACTCAACTATATAAAAATGTTTACTCTCTCTGCTACTGCTAAGTCACTTCAGTTGTGTACGACTCTGTGTGACCCCATAGACGGCAGCTCACCAGGCTCCCCTCCCTGGGATTCTCCAGGCAAGAACACTGGAGTGGGTTGCCATTGCCTTCTCCAGTGCAGGAAAGTGAAAAGTGAAAGTGAAGTCGCTCAGTCGTGTCTGACCCTTAGCGACCCCATGGACTGCAGCCCACCAGGCTCCTCCGTCCATGGGATTTTCCAGGCAAGAGTACTGGAGTGGGGTGCTAATGCAATTCTAATAAAAATTCCTACATGATGTTTTTTGGGACAATATTTATCCTAAAGCTCATATAGAAATAAAAGTAAGAATAGAAGAATTGTGAAAAACAGGAATGAAGATGACTGTGTGGTTAAAATTCAGAAAGATAGGCCTTCTCATATCTTGGGGGTTATAAATCCTAAAAAGGGCAGTCTTACAATATTTATTAAACTTACAAATGCACATATCCTTCAATCCAGCAAATCTGCTTCTAGGGATTTATCCTTCAGACATATGCTTCTATATGCAAAATGACATATGAACAAGGTTATGATTTAAACTATTTTAGTACTTTGAAATAGTAGGGCCTACGTTATAGCAGTGGTGTTGAGCAAAGAGTGTGGTTCCAGTGTCAGTCAGGACTGGAAGAGATTCATCCCCAATCTGGAGAAGTGTTTCTTCAAGCCAATAAAAAGAGAGAATTGGAGCGAATCCCCATAGCTCCCGGAACCCTGTCATTGATTGGAAGGACATTGGAGAGGCTATTAGAGGGCTGAAAGTGTCTGAAGCACTTAGGTTTGTAACAATGTTTTCTCCAATGTCCGAGCTCTTTACGGCTTTGGTTTCATTTAGGAATCTTCATTTGTTGGAGTTGAGATTAAGAGTTTTTGTGGTCTTTCTTTTAGGCGACTCGTCTAGTGTGTGAGAAAGCTGTTTGCCAGATTAACTAAATCTAGAGTGAATATAGTTTCCCATTTCATTCTGGTCCTTTTTACTAGAAAGGAAAAGTCTCAGTTCAGCCCATTAACAAACATAAAGTTAAAAGCTACCTAGGTAGAATCAACATCTCAAGGGAAGACTAGAATTTTCCTTAAAAATAATCTGAAGTCACTTGTCATACTAATGAACAGGTTCAGACTGTTGTGTGCAATCCTGAATTTTGCTCCAATCAACAGGCTTTGGAAAAGCCCTAGGAATTTCTGGATGAAGTCACCTAGCAATATCTAAGCCTGATATATACTAAGTTAGTGGGCTGGTCTCCTGGTTATAATTTCTAGAGAACTTTCAGTATTTTCCTATTTAGCAGTTTTCATCCAATGCTGGGCCTGGCCTTCACCAACAAGCATATGAATTAGCTGATGTGAGTCAGAGAAACCAAGTTGATAATTCTGAATCACTAAATTGAAATTGCTTAGCAAAACTGTAAGGATCTTAAAGTTATCTTGGTAAAATCTTGGACTATGGCTTGCAATTCAGCTTTAGTCCAGAAAATATAAGAAAGTAAGAGTTTAGTTTCTAGATCCCTTTTCCAAAGGAATGGGCCAAAGGCTTCTAAACGAGTTTCTGTTGCAAATATCTGACCTCAAAATCAGACTGAAATACCAAACAAGTACTTGTATACAGAAAGAACAAGGCCTTACTGAGAAAGAACAAAGCCTTAAAACAGATCTTGAATGAAACCTGGAGAGCTTCAAAAGCAAAAGGGGGCATAAGTTTGGATCCAGAAGAAAGACATACCTTTAAACTCCAGAGTCAGTGAGAAAAGCAGCGAACCCAATGGGCTCAATCGTGGATACTGATCATACCTGTTCACTCACCAGCTCCTAAGCTGTCAGGGGTCTACTCTGGTCCCTGTCCAGGCCAACAAAATGTTGACCTAAAACAGATAGACTGCCATTATTTCTTCAGCAAAAAGAAAAAGAGGGTTTATTCAGGATCAGCAGAGAATTGCAACTTTGTGTCTGCAACCATGGTGGACCATGTGCCAGTTCCTACACAGCAAGGGGAAGACAGCCTGCTAATACAGAGAAAAAGGAAGCTGGGAGGGTTGTAGTAAATCCAGTCCATGGCTTTTCATTGGCTGAGTCCTTGTCAGGAAATAAGAGGAGTTTTTCTTCTTCCTGTTGGGCTCTAGTTCCTGTTGCCCATAGTCAAAGGGCACGAGAGCTCCCCCTTCTGGTCTCCCAACTCTATTTAACTGAGGTTTCTGTTCATTAGTTTTCTTACATGTATTGATCATATCAGAGATTTTCTTCTTTTTCTATTTCTCAGAAAAAAAAAATTAAGACCATTAGAATAATCCAATCCTTAATGATGTAGTAGAATTTCCTGTGAATTCAACTGGTCCTGATGCTTTCTTGTTTTCCAATCATTTGGAGGATATTACTTCTTTAAAAATTTTGCTATTTTTAAATGGTAATTTGTGTACATATCCTATTGTTTTCTAGAGATATTTTAAATAATTTTTATTTTTATAGAAATATGTATTTACTAGTATTTTATATTTATTTGCATAATTTTGAGAAAGGTAGTCTCTATGTTTCTTTTAACTTCCCTTGTTTTGATATGCAGTTATTGTCCTCCTTTATAATTTTTTATTTTCTTATTGTATGTATTTGTGTTTTGCCTTAAGTACATTATTTTTTTCCTATAAGGGACTAGCTCTTAGATGTAATGTACTCTACTCTTTTTTGTTTGTTTGTTTTAGGTTAAGAAATTTCTGCTTTTATTTTGATTAACTTCTACTTCCAACTTTCTTTAGTTTTATTATTATCCCTAGTATCATTCAGTTCTTTGATGTACTTTTTTATTTTTAGCCTTTTTATTATTTGATATATGTAAGGCTATGGGCTTCCCAAGTGGTGCTAGTGATAAAGAACCTGCCTGCCAATGCAGGAGACATAAGAGACACGGGTTCTTCCCTGGGTTGGGAAGATCCCCTGGAGGAGGACATGGAAACCCACTCCAATGTTCTTGCCTGGAGAATCCCAATGGACTGAGGAGCTTGGTGGGCTACAGTCCATAGGGTCACAAAGAGTCGGACACAACTGAAGCAACTTCGCATACACTTAGCACACTCACAAGCCCTATTAATTTTTCTCTGAGCAGTGCCTTAATTGCACACTATAGGTTCTGTTGTGCAGCTGCTGCTAAGTCACTTCAGTCGTGTACAACTCTGTGCGACCCCATAGATGGCAGCCCATCAAGCTCCCCTATCCCTGGGATTCCCCAGGCAAGAACACTGGAGTGGGTTGCCATTTCCTTCTCCAATGCGTGAAAGTGAAGTGGCTCAGTCGTGTCCAACTCTTCACAACCCCATGGACTGCAGCCCACCAGGCTCCTCCACCCATGGGATGTTCCAGGCAAGAGCACTGGAGTGGGGTGCCCTCGCCTTCTCCTAGGTTTTGTTGTGCAGTTATTTCTAAATGTTTTTAGCACATAAGTGAATTAATCATGGTCTTTATAGCACACTGTCATCATTGGTCAATGCATAGCCTTCTTTTATGTACTTCATTGTTTATTCTGCTAGTTTTTTAAATGTTATCATTTTTATAATTATGAACCCACCATCCTCGACTATTTTCGATGGTGGCTCCATAATTATAAAAATGATAACATTAAAAATAGCCTGTATTGTTCTTCCTATCCCCTCTCTGCCTCCTCCCCGAGCTCAATCAGAGATAGGCATTATCCTGACTTCTTTGTTTCTCACTCCCTTGCTTTTCTTTTTATGTAGTTTGATGGCATGTATCTATCCCATGTCTATTCTTAAAATAGATTTTATTGTAGATTTAAAACTTTTCATTATTTTCTGACTATTCTGTAATTTTGATATTGATTTCCTCTTTGACTCAAGAGTTATTTTAAAAAGAGGGGTTTTTTTTTTTCTTTATTTTTCAGGTCTTAGGGTATTTTGCTTGTTTTTCCATCTTGATTCATTTTAAGATTCTAGGTTTATAGGTTTGTGATCACAGAATGTTTTCTGCACTATTTAAATTTTGGAATTTATTAATGTTTTCCTTTGGCTTAAAATATGGCCAATTGTAACTGCCAAACAACTCATATAGAAACAGGATAGTCTATGTCTAGTATATAGTTTGATATGTATCAATCAGATCTACCTCACTAATTATGTAATTAGTTATTATTCTCTTTTGTTTCTACTTAATCTGTCATGGGAGACAGGACTAAAATTTCCTACTACTGAACTATTTCTTTTTCATTCTGTCTTCCATGAATTTTGCTTTATAATTGTTGATTCCCTGTTAGTTAGTGTTCTAACCTTTTGAAAATTATATTGTTAAAACATTATAAAGTATCATTCCTTGACTTCCTTAGGCTGTTCTTTTTTTAATGTTGAGGTTATGACCCATTGCATTGGCCAGTATTACTCTCTCCACCCTTTTATTCTCAGCTGTGCTGATTCCTTCATTTTAGGTGGGTCTCTATATAGTCTATAGGTGAATTTTGCTTTGTGATCCAATTTGAAAATCTTTTCCTCATCTTTGACTTCTGTTATGTTTTGAATTATATTCCCCAAAATGTGTATGTTGAGTTTCTAACATTCAGTTCCTCAGAATGTGATCTTATTTGGAAACTGGGTCGTTGCAAATGTAATTAGTTAAGATGAAATCATACGGGAAGGTAGGTCCCTAATCCAATATGATTGGTGTCCTTATGAAAGGGGAAAATGTGGACACAGATATATAGGGATAGTGCCATGTCAAGAATGAAGTTAGCCAGCTTACCTCAGACTTCTAGATGCCAGGATTATAAGACAATACATTTCTGTTGACTGAGCCACTCAGTTTGTAGTACTTTGTTATAGCAGCCTTGACAAATTAATACAACTTCTTTGTAAATATCAGTTGATTGCTCATTATTAGAATTTTATATTAATTTTTAAAATCTTTCATATGCCTTTATAAGTAAAAATTCATGGCAAATCGCTGAAGACCAGACTTGTGTTAACAGGACCCATAGATGACCCCCTAAATTGTTCCAAATCCTTACAACCCTAAGAAAAACCAGAGTAGCTTATACCTGTTCTAACATTGGCATCCTCCAAAAATCTCAAGTGAGCAAGCTAAAAGCCAGCCATCTATGTAACATCTCCTTTTCTTTTCCAGATTGTGAGACTTACATGAATCAAAGAACTGAAACCAACAAGAGTCTCTCCAGAAAAAGGAAAGTAAACCTAGACTTCCTGTCTGTAACCTGACACAGAGATGCTGGGACTTGCCTGGCCGTTTGTAAAGATGAAGCAACTTCTACTTCCTCCAGTAAGGGTAACTCTCTTGCCTAACTGTAAAGGGCTATTAAGAAAATGAGGTCACCTAAGGGCCCTAATTGAGATAAGATCTAGATTGTTCTCATCTTGAGCATTAATTTGTAATTTAGCTTTCCATGCTCTTTCTGTCAACCAACAAGTTTTTGTTTTGTGTTTTTACTTTGGTTATCAATATTTAACCACAATTTATTAAGCAAAACTAGGAGGCAGAAGCCAGAGAAGGCAATGGCACCCAACTCCAGTACTCTTGCCTGGAAAATCCCATGAATGGAGGAGCCTGATAGGCTGCAGTCCATGGGGTTATGAAGAGTCGGACATGACTGAGCGACTTCACTTTCACTTTTCACTTTCCTGCATTGGAGAAGGAAATGGCAACCCACTCCAGTGTTCTTGCCTGGAGAATCCCAGGGATAGGGGAGCTTGGTGGGCTGCCGTCTATGGGGTCACACAGAGCTGGACACGACTGACGCGACTTAGCAACAGCAGCAGAAGGCAGAAGCAGAAGACTGGGTGGGCTCTGAAGTTAAGGATGACTTGGTGTTACACTTCAGAGATGCCCTTGTTGGCAGCCTTTGAGAGAAAGCACAAGGATCCAGAATGGCTTTATATATTCTCCCTCCATTACTTCCCTTCATCCTTCCACTTCTTCCCTCCCAAGCCCAGTTGCCATGGAGAATACCAGATATACAATTTGAGACAATGAACAGTAGCAATACTTTCAAACTGAAAATACAGACATCTGTCCATACTTCGGAGAAGGCAATGGCACCCCACTCCAGTACTCTTGCTTGGAGAATCCCATGGACAGAGGAGCCTGGTAGGCTGCAGTCCATGGGTCTCGAAGAGTCAGACATGACTGAGCCACTTCACTTTCACTTTTCACTTTCATGCATTGGAGAAGGAACTGGCAACCCACTCCAGTGTTCTTGCCTGGAGAATCCCAGGGACGGGGGAGCCTGGTGGGCTGCCATCTATGGGGTCGCACAGAGTTGTACACGACTGAAGTGACTTAGCAGCAGCAGCAGCAGTCCATACTTAGTATCAAGAATTTGGGTAGTTTCTAAATTCTAGCAGTAATGGCCTCTGTTGAAAGAGAGATAATGAGTGAACTGGAGATGAGAATTCTCCTATGTAAACATATGTAACACACATCTTACCTAAATATATCTCCGAAGAGGAAAACAAAAACCTTACCATACTGGTTATAAACTTGACCACTGTAAAGAATAAAATATAACCCAAAGGAAAAATAAGCAAAAAAACTTTTACTTGATTCTATATAAGCGCTTATGTCAGTATTTTTAAAGTAAATTATCTTTTATTAGAGCAATTTTAGGTTCACAACAAGATTGAGTGGCAAAGACAGAGAGTTCTCATATACACCTTTTCTTCACATAGTACAATCTTGCCCAAGCTCAATATCCATCCTGCACTCCAGTGGTACAGTTGATAAGCCTACAATGATACAATATCACCTAAAGTTCATAGTTAATGTTACAGTCCATTCTTGATGTACATTCTGTGGGTTTTGACTAGTGTACAAAATAGTTTCTCTGCCCTGATAATTCTCTGGGTCTGTCCAATCATCTTTCTCTTCCTCTACCCCCAGGCAACCACTTACCATTTTGTGTCTCCATTTCTGAAAGAGATGGGAATACTAGACCACCTGACCTGCCTCTTGAGAAATCTGTATGCAGGTCAGGAAGCAGCAGTTAGTCATCCGCTGGATCATGGAAAAAGCAAGAGAGTTCCAGAAAAACATCTATTTCTGCTTTATTGACTATGCCAAAGCCTTTGACTGTGTGGATCACAGTAAACTGTGGAAAATTCTGAAAGAGATGGGAATACCAGACCACCTGACCTGCCTCTTGAGAAATCTGTATGCAGGTCAGGAAGCAACAGTTAGAACTGGACATGGAACAACAGACTGGTTCCAAATAGGAAAAGGAGTACGTCAAGGCTGTATATTGTCACCCTGCTTATTTAACTTATATGCAGAGTACATCATGAGAAATGCTGGACTGGAAGAAACACAAGCTGGAATCAAGATTGCTGGGAGAAATATCAATAACCTCAGATATGCAGATGACACCACCCTTATGGCAGAAAGTGAGGAGGAGCTAAAAAGCCTCTTGTTGAAAGTAAAAGAGGAGAGTGAAAAAGTTGGCTTAAAGCTCAACATTCAGAAAACGAAGATCATGGCATCTGGCCCCATCACTTCATGGGAAATAGATGGGGAAACAGTAGAAACAGTGTCAGACTTTATTTTTTTGGGCTCCAAAATCACTGCAGATGGTGACTGCAGCCATGAAATTAAAAGGCGCTCACTCCCTGAAAGAAAAGGTATGATGAACCTAGATAGTACATTCAAAAGCAGAGACATTATTTTGCTGACTAAGGTCCGTCTAGTCAAGGCTATGGTTTTTCCTGTGGTCATGTATGGATGTGAGAGTTGGACTATGAAGAAGGCTGAGTGCAGAAGAATTGATGCTTTTGAACTGTGGTGTTGGAGAAGACTCTTGAGAGTCCCTTGGACTGCAAGGAGATCCAACCAGTCCATTCTGAGGGAGATCAACCCTGGGATTTCTTTGGAAGGAATGATGCTAAAACTGAAGCTCCAGTACTTTGGCCACTTCATACGAAGAGTTGACTCATTGGAAAAGACCCTGATGCTGGGAGGGATTGGGGGCAGGAGGAGAAATGGATGACCGAGGATGAGATGGCTGGATGGCATCATGGACTCAATGAACGTGAGTCTGAGTGAACTCTGGGAGCTGGTGATGGACAGGGAGGCTTGGCGTACTGCGATTCATGGGGTTGCAAAGAGTCGGACAGGACTGTGCGACTGAACTGAACTGAACTGATCTCAGCAGTACAGCAATTTCCTCAAGGGACTCTACTAAGTAAGGATTCTTCTCAAGATGTACAGTATAAATTTGATAGCATTGTTAGGTAGTTAGAATAGGAAAAAGGAATCTAGAATGGCCGTGGCTAAAAGACAAGGAAGGGAAAAGCCCATGAAAGAGAACAAAGGAAGGCCTGAAGATTAGAGTGAGGACCTTAGGTAGAACAAACAGCACTCTGGCTAGCCACATTTACATAGGGCAGGCACAGGGGGAGGAGAAAAAAACATATAAAAAGGGGATTAAGGGCTGGGGTCTCTGTCTCTCTTTGTGTCTTCTGTGTCAGCATTCCATCATGTCTTGAGGGTGTATTTTCCCTTATTTTCTAAATAAAACTGAGCTGTAACACTGATCTGTCTGAGAGCTGTGACATGATCTGTCTGAGGGCTTTAACACTGGTCCATCACTTCAAATTTTTGTTGTGATGAGACAGAACTGAGGAAATTACACACTCCCTCTACTGTATTAGATTAAAATTGTATTTTAAAAAAGAAAACTGTAATTTAAGGAGTACCCAATTTTAGAAAGAAATTTTCTCCAATTCTTGAAATTATTTATTATACTGTTAAAAGAAAAATATTTTATATATGCATATTGGGCTTCTCTTGTGGTTCAGATGGTAAATAATCTGCCTGCAATCTGGGAGACCTGGGTTCACTCCCTGGTTAGGAAGATCCCCTGGAGAAGAGAAAGGCTACCTACTCCAGTATTCTTGCCTGGAGAATTCCATGAACAGAGGAGCCTGGCAGACTACAGACCATGGAGTCACAAAGTTGGACACCATTGAGCAACTTTCATATACATACCTACATATATCCATATATTTAGTTTTTGGTGTTTTTTTTTTTTAATTGGATTGAGCCCTTCTTATTTGAATTCGGAATTTGTATTGGGTTGTCCAAAATGTTTGTCTGAGTTTTTCCATAGCAATGTATAATATATACATAAGATATCAAAAATTTAAATTATTAATAATAAATTATATAATTTTGAAAAAATCCAATTAAATTTGAGTGATACTGTTTTTATGTAGTATGTATAGATGTATTTCATGGGAAATAGATGGAGAAACAGTGGAAACAGTGTCAGACTTTATTGTTTGTGGCTCCAAAATCACTGCAGATGGTGACTGCAGCCATGAAATTAAAAGGCGCTTATTCCTTGGAAGGAAAGTTATGACCAACCTAGATAGCATATTCAAAGCAGAGACATTACTTTGCCAACAAAGGTCCGTCTAGTCAAGGCTGTGGTTTTTCCTGTGGTCATGTATGGATGTGAGAGTAGGACTGTGAAGAAGGCTGAGCGCAGAAGAATTGATGCTTTTGAACGGTGGTGTTGGAGAAGACTCTTAAGAGTCCCTTGGACAGCAAGGAGATCCAACCAGTCCATTCTAAAGGAGATCAGCCCTGGGATTTCTTCGGAAGGAGTGATGCTGAAGCTGAAACTCCAGTACTTTGGCCACCTCATGCGAAGAGTTGACTCATTGGAAAAGACTCTGATACTGGGAGGGATTGGGGGCAGGAGGAGCAGGGGACGACAGAGGATGAGATGGCTGGATGGCATCACTGACTCAATGGACGTGAGTCTGAGTGAACTCTTGGAGTTGGTGATGAACAGGGAGTCCTGGTGTGCTGTGATTCATGGGGTTGCAAAGAGTTGGACATGACTGAGTGACTGAACTGAACTGAATTGATAGATGTAAATAAACAGGGGAAGCAAAATATGTAATCATAAAAATAAATTTTATTGAATTATGAAAGAGAGAATAAGATGGAATGTAAAGAAAGCATTTTAGATTCTAGTGTATAGAAAGACAGCCCCCTTTCTACAAAGTTATTACTTAACAAGGCAAGGGCTCCATCATTCTTATTCAGAGTCTGATATGGCAACTGTAGTCTCTCCCTCAAGAACTGATAAAAAATATTAAAAAAAATAAAACAATTTCCTTCTGCAGTGGATCTTTCTGACCCAGGGATTCAACCCAAATCTCCTGTGTCTTCTGCACTGGCAGCAGATTCTTTACCAATGAAGCATCTGGGAAGCCCTTCTTAAAGAAGAATGCCTTGTATATAAAATTTGAGTTTAGGCTGCATAGAGGCAAGGATTTGGGCAAAAGAGATAATATTTCAATTAAGGATGTAAAAATCCAGAAATAGTCAAATTAAAATCTCCAAATCAACAAATAATATTTTGTAAGAGTTTCTGGGAATGTAAGAATAATTGTGAGCTGAAAGCTTTCAAGTTTAAAACTAATATGAAGCTTAGCAGTAGTATATTAAAAGATGGTTTATAAAGTAAAATGAGATAGCTGTTTAACCTTTACAGTGATTGATTTTCAGATAGTAGAGGGATTGGTTGATGTTGCTGTTCAGTCACTGTCATGTCCAACTTTGTGATTCCATGAAGTGCAGCACGCCAGGCCTTCCTGTTCTTCTTTATCTCCTGGACTTTGCTCAAGTTTGAGCAACTCCACAACTCATGTCAGTTGTGTTGGTGATGCCGTCTAACCACCTCATCCTCTGTCACTTCGTTCTTCTGCCTTTAAGCTTTCCCAACATCAATGTCTTTTCTAGTGAGTAGGCTTTTCATATAAAGTGGCTTGAGCATTGGAGCTTCAGCTTCAGCATCTGTCCTTCCAGTGAATATTCAGGGTTGATTTCCTTTCAGTTCATTTCAGTTCAGTTGCTCAGTCAAGTCTGACTCTTTGCAACCTCATGAATCGTAGCATGCCAGGCCTCCCTGTCCATCACCAACACCCAGAGTGTACTCAAACTCATGTCCATCGAGTCGATGATGCCATCCAGGCATCTCATCCTCTGTCGTCCCCTTCTCCTCCTGCCCCCAAACCCTCCAAGCATTAGGGTCTTTTCCAATGAGTCAACTCTTCGCATGAGGTAGCCAGAGTATTGGAGTTTCAGCTTTAGCATCAGTCTTTCCAGTGAACACCCAGGACTGATCTTTAGAATGGACTGGTTGGATCTCCTTGCAGTCCAAGGGACTCTCAAGCGTCCTCTCCAACACGACAGTTCAAAAGCATCAATTCTTCAGTGCTCAGCTTTCTTCACAGTCCAACTCTCACATCTATACATGACCACTGGAAAAAACCATAGCCTTAACTAAAGGTCCTTAGGACTTTAGGTCCAAAGGTCCTTAACAGATGGACCTTTGATGGCAAAGTAATCTCTCTGCTTTTTAATATGCTATCTAGGTTGGTCATAACTTGATCTCCTTGCAGTCCAAGGGATCTCAAGAGTCAATTTCAGAATCACAGTTCAAAAGAATCAATTTGAGGCTCATCCCTCTTTATGGTCCAAATCTCATATCCATACATGACTACTGGAAAAATCATAGCTTTGGCTATATGGACCTTTGTCAGCAAAGTGATGTCTCTGCTTTTTAATACACTGTCTGGATTTGTCATAGCTTTTCTTCTAAGGAGCAGGTGTCTTTTAATTTTGTAGCTGCAGTCACCATTGGCAGTGATTTTGGAGGCCCCCAAAATAAAATTTGTTAATCTTTCCACTTTTTCCCTTTCTATATACCATCTGTGGGAAGATAACTTATTAATAAACTTCTTTTAGGATTATCAGAAGCATTTACAAGAAATGACCTAATTTAAATTTCACTTAGGTCTATGAAATAAGGTAGATTTAGTTTTGTATACATAATTTAAGTAGTTTTATCTTGTCAGAGAATTTCCAGTTCTAGTCTGCATTTTGTATTTTAGCAAGGAAATAAACTCCAGAAATATGAATAAAAGAATCTGAGAAATTCAGCTTGTTTTAATTCAGCTGGAGATTAAATTAGAACAATCAGATCTTGACATTAGGAGACTTAAAGACAAATTTAAGCATAGGCAAAATATAGAGGAGTTAATTTCAGTTCCATTTACTTCATAAAGACCCTACTATGAACTAGGCAGTCAGGCAGTTTCATGAGTTTTGACAAGCCAAAGAAAAATACACACTATTCCCATAACTATTCTTTCTGTGCAAACAACTGACAAAATTATTGGTGGTTTCAATATAACATGGTTAGAAATATGATGGAATAATGCTTAAGAGACAGAACTCAAAAAGAGTGTCACAGAGCACAGTTTGGGAATACCAAGACAAGCTTCCAGTAGCGAATGTTACCTTCAATGTTTTGTGAAGAAGTGAGATCAGATTAGCTAGAGTGGGAGCAACACATGCTAACTTTAGAGACACTAACCACCAAAAATGCTTGTGGGATCCCCTAGAGGCCTCCTCGGACACATCTTCCACTCTTATCCAGAAGTTGTGATTAGGACAACAAGAACCTCTTTCAGATATCTTTCGTAGTTGAGAAACATGCTTTAAATTGTAGGCTCACAGTATACCTTCTTTATGGTTCCTTTCCCATGCATATGAAATCTGTCTTTGCACTGCCTCTTCACAATTGCTCTTTCCTCTATTAAAATATCCCCCTACAACTCTACGTTCTCCCTACTTCCTCACAGATCTGGAAGTTATTTGCCTGACCTAAAGTAACAGTGAGGCAGTGATTAAGAAGAAGGGAAATATCCTGGTGATTTTGAAACAGTTTTAAAACACAGTAATCTTTATAATTCACAAGGAAAAAAAAAGTATTATTGTGACCGTATTATCAGCAGAGAGACAGAGCTTCAGAAAGGTAAAATGTCTATGCATGTGCATCTCCTAAGTGATTATAACCTAGCGGAAATATGGGCTTCTGTATGTCTAAGCCTGTGCAAGGATGAAATGAGATGGATCATCCAAGAAAAGCCTTTCTGTTATCACTGCAGACTAGGCAGATGCTGTCAGGTTGTTGAAGTTTGAAACCTTATCTTCAAATACAAGTGTGTAGACTCTGCCATATAAAGAATATTTTATTTCTACGAGTATGCCCTTTTACTTATTTATAGTGAAAGGATTTACCTTAAGAAAACAGAGAGGGCTCAGGGGCCAAGAATATGTTTGAGACATCACTTAAGGCATAGGAAAATAAGTACTGATCAGGAAAAAGACTGCATAGGTAGTCCAGTGGCAACTCAGGTCCTGGGTGATTCCTGGCTGGGAATCAGCAAACCTGGGTTCCTTTTGGAATGGTTAACATCAACACCATCACTCAATCCTTTCTCATCAAAGGTGTAATAGGTTCCAGTTCAGGTCATTCACAATGTTGTATGTTATATATCAGGGTAGGAGTCAATTTGCACTATAATTAGAGCAGCTCTAGCATCCTAGTGTTTTTCTATTACTAGATTCTAATCCACTGAAAACAAAGCCTGAATTCTTGAATGTGTAGGGAGATTAGGAAAGACTCTTCACCTCCAGTAGTTGCGAACAACTAGCCTAAAATATCTTCAAGTTGCCATTCATTTGGATTAAAAGATTGAGCCAGTCTGTCATGGATTTCTTAGTAGAAATCACAGGTTACCTTAGAGAAATGGTTCATCCTCATTTTGTATCACTTTACTCTTCACATGTATTCTACTACAAGGTTTTGTTTTGTTTTGTTTTTTTGAGTATATTAAACAAACTGAATTCCTTCTTATAATGCCATCTTTCCTCACATTTTCTAGGTCTGATATTCTCTTTCCTTATTTACCTGAGAGACTCCTCATTTATCAAAGTTTAGATGGGCAATGTCCCTAGTGAGTTATCTCAGGTTGCTGGGGAGAATATTCTGGCATCAATTCTCCTTTGATATGCCCACTTTATGAATAAGTACATTATAAAATATATTTTATTTTACTGAAATCTGTAACACAAAAAGCTTTTTATTTTCATTATTTTGTATGTATTTTAATACATGTCTAGATTTGAAATAATTTGTATCTCCACCTATATCAGTAATATGTATTCTGTTTTTTAAAAATCAATTTAAATTTTCAACAGGGATTCTGATTCATAATGGTACTTCATTCTGATTCATCAAAAGCAACTGTACGTATATGGTGAGTGCTACAAACTGAATACAAGTGTCCATGTCACACCCATTATGCTTGTCCTATGATATATTATGTTACAGCAATATATAATTTCTTGTTCAATCATAAGTAAGATGGTGAAGAAAATCTCAAAGATGGTCAAATATTAGAATCTGATTCAAATTTGATTTTGCAATGAGGAAATTTACTTAACTTCTAATAAGCACTATTTACTCTAAATATTAAAATTATTGCTCCTTCCTTTGATTAAATTATATGACTTACTATATATATATATATAAGAAATATAAGACAAAGTAAACATGCAGTATACTGTTTTTTAGTTTACATACAATTTTTTTTTACTAACTATAAACTACACAAAAGTCTGAAAGTAAAGTGTTAGTTGCTCAGTCATGTCCAACTCTTTGCAACCCCATGGACTGCAATACATCAGGCTTCTCTGTCCATGGAATTCTCCAGATAAAAATACTGAAGTGGGTAGCCATTCTCTTCTCTAGGGGATCTTCCCAACCCAGGGATCAAACCTGTGTCTCCCACATTGCAAGCAGATTCTTTATCTTCTGAGCCATCAGGGAAGTCCTAAGGAAACTGATGATGTCTCTTCAGCCCAGGGTTCTCTATAATCAACACTGTATGGCCATATAATAAGACAATTTATGCTATTTGGAAAAGTTGTATTCAAACTAATATAAACAGAAGTAATGCTAGGAATTTTGGAATTTTTCCCTGTGACAAGTGAGCAGTAATTTTATGGAGCCAAAGATTTTCCTTTTCACCTTTGCTGCATTGCTGCTTGGTTTAAAATGTTTAAGAAAGACCCAGTTTCATTATCATCATCATCCTCCAAATATTAATAAATATTCTGAGTAAGTCATATAACAGTAGAACTGAAAAATGTTTTAAGATGAAGATATGAGCTGACTGGCGATACAAATGGGAAATGTTATATACAAATAACATCCATTTCATAATGTGTTTATGGGATTAGATGGTACAATGCTTTTATATGATTATTGTTATGATAGATATGGGGTAGTTCCTTTTAGAGTAAGTTTTGGCAAGAGATTTAGAACTGGGGTAGAGAATTCAGCAGGGAGGTATATAGACATTGGTTCTGAGTTATCTAGGAGATAAAAGTTTATCCCATCACTAAACTTCCTACATATACCCAGTCAAATTAACTTCTCAATTACAATGTCTTCATAGCAATTGCAATGAAAGAACTAACACTGCCAACTAGTCTGTTTCCTGCTCGCAAAGGATTCCCTGGTGACCTAGGCATCTCTATTCTGTATAGATGTGGATGACTACAGATGTGAAGGCAGTGATTTATCTTAGTTTATAATTTGTTTACTGCTGGGCTTCAGATTTCAGTTAATACTTTCAAGGAAGAACCAAGTATGGCACAGTGACTAAGTTAATACGACATTTCCACTGACTGTTAGATTTTGTAGTTCTTGGTAGTCTTCAATAATTAAAGATTAGTGAAAAATTAAAAGATACTATCTCTCTTACAATATCATTACCAGGTATATTAAAATGAAAGTAAAATATAAAACTGATTTTTTAAATAAATTTAACCATTTATTTAAAATAGTTTGGACATACATGCATGCACACACACGCACATTCATTAGCTTCACAATCTCATTTATAAGCTTTTTGCAGTCACTCTTTCTTGTAGACACTGACAAGCCTCTGGGGGGGGGGAGTTTTGTTTAAGGTAAAGAAATAATGATTTAGTTGTACATTTCAATAAAACTTTATGAGTCAGTTGACAGTCCTTAAATGTGGAATGATCCTGGAAAGATGTGTTTTAGATGGAGGATAATTTCCATGGAGAGAATCACTTTGTGCCCTCAGTAGCTGATGATTCCAGCAGCCTCAATCCTGAAGGGGAATCTGGGTAAAGCATGACATTATTTGCATTTTGAATCAGTTGAATTCACTTGTAGAGTAAGTTCAGTACCTCTGGGAGGCATCTCCAGGCATTTTGGTTAGTCTCTTTTTCTGAAGAAACTTAAAAATATAAATTTGATAGGAAAAACTGCAGCCCTCACTACTAGAGCTGGTTTTGAGATCCTCACCATTTCCCTCCTTTTATATCAAGTCTAAATTCCCCTGCTTCTAAGCTCTCACCTCTGCTCATCTAAGTGGCTCACCTGGTGAATTGACCCAGACTTTCATCTCTGTGCTGTGTAATCTTCCCATCACCAACCCCTTCTCATTCTGTGACTGCTGCACTAAGTGATTTAAAATTAAAACAATAAAAATAATGTTAGTCAAGGAAGTATGAAGAGATGACCCAGAAGCTCACCTGGATGAAATGATGTGCTGACAAAAGCAAACGTTTAACATCTGTGTGTGTTAGTCACTCATTAATGTCCAACTCTTTGTGATCCTATGGTCTGTGAGCTGCCAGGTTTCTCTGTCAGTGGAATTCTCTAGGCAAGAATACTGGAGTGGGTTGTTGTTTCCTTTTTCAGGAGATCTTCCTAACCCAGGGATCAGACCTGGATCTCCCACATTGTAGGCAGATTCTTCACTATCTGAGCCACTGAATCTGCCTGCATTTAACATCTAACTCTCTGGGAGGGGAGGGAGGGGCGGCGGGAGAAAGAGAGAATAAAAACGCTACTCTAAAGCACTTTCTGATTTCTGTAGTAAAATTCTCCAACCATGGCTGGTGTAAAGCTACAAATATTGCATAACTACATGAGAAGTGAAGAAGAGACACATATAACAAGCTTTGATGAGCAAGTCGGAGAACCACACCACTGCCCCACGCCAAGTGTCTTCGTGCCTCCCTGCTGTATAACAGCTGCTGTATTCCCTTCTGATAACTGGAGTCAGTAATCTTCCAGGGTAACATCTTTCCTTGCTGCTGGCCCCTTGGCACAAAGAGTCCACATAATTGGGAGGCAGTCATAGCATAAAGTTTAATTCTTGCTCTATCCACTGATGGAAGACATCCCCCTCTGGGAAAGAATTTTAAATCTTCTTAGCCCAGAATGCAAAGACGGGAAGCAAAAAATCCTAATGCATCACAAGGGGTTAACCAGACCTTGTGTTACACCTATTAAGATACAGTGCTTTAGAGCTCGGAGAAAGCAATGGCACCCCACTCCAATATTCTTGCTTGGAAAATCCCATGGACGGAGGAGCCTGGTGGGCTGGAGTCCCTGGGTTCGCTAGGAGTTGGACACAACTGAGCGACTTCACTTTCACTTTTCACTTTCATGCGTTGGAGAAGGAAATGGCAACCCACTTCAGTGTTCTTGCCTGGAGAATCCCAGGGACGAGGGAGCCTGGTGAGCTGACATCTGTGGGGTCTCACAGAGTCGGACACGACTGAAGTGACTTAGCAGCTTTAGAGTTACCAGTGAGCTTGACAGCTAATCCTCTCATGGAATCATCTCCAAGCTGGTGCCACATGTCTCAAAAGGTTTACACTGCTTTATCAGAATGGCAGATTTTTTCTATCATATGGTATGTAGAAGAAGTAAATCCCATAATCGTGTATGCAACACTACACTTCCTTTTAAAAAATAGTTTCACTGATCTGTATTTGTGTTACATAAGATCCCTTGTCAGTAAATCAAATGCTCTATAAATCTCCAAATTGTGGTATTGTCAAAACTGTGAGAAAGAATGTCAAATCCATGTCTAGAAATATGTATTTATTTCAGTCAAAATGAATTCATCCTCCCTCCAGTACAGAAAGGACCAGTATAATCAACTTTAGCAAATGACATTTTTATCTGAGAAGCTGAATTCAGGGTTTACCATTCATTAGCCTCTGTTGCTGGCAAGATTGACTTTGTATTGGTTAGACCAGACTTGGTGACTAGGCTGTTAGGACCATGCATATCATCCACTTCTACTCTGCAATGTGCCTGTATTCATGAAGCTATTGCAACTGCAGAACCAGCTCAAACTGACCCTATCTTAGTTCTAACCTGAGTACTGAGTTTTTTGTTAAAGAAAACAGAACAAATCCATAAATCATGCAGCAATCACATATGCAGAGGAGACAATTTTGACTATTTGAATACCTGCAACCAAAGTTTCACCTCTCCTGTGGAACTAAAGGGCCTGAATATGATCAGAACTTGAATGTCAGATCCCTTTAAGAAGCAAAAGATTGAAGATACTGTGTCAAAGTCCCTATACTACCTTTACTGTAAATGGTTGAGTTCCAAAGCCCTCCAAAGAAAACCTTCAGCATACCAGTCCATCCTCACTCACTCGGAAAAGTCTGAATAGTTCACAGATCTTGGAGACAAATTTGAGCCCTGCCTCCTGTCTCCTTGCCTGTTGACCTTGCAGTAAAACTCTTTCTTTTCTCAAAAGCCTGTGCCATAGTATGGGCTTCCACATGCATCAGAACAGTGGGCCCCTTGCTCTGTAACACCACATGCCAGCCTGCAGTGGTCATTGACAGATTGTTGATGTCAACTGCAGAGTCATTCTTTCTACCTGGTTGTTTTGCGGCTCTTATATGCTTCTGGTGGAACATATGATAAGATTTTCACATTTTGTGGAAATGACACTCAAATTCAAATATATTCTTACATTAAAAAAACCAACAGTCAAGGCCTTTTTAAGACTTAATAGGCCAAATATACTAACAATTGGAAGCCTCTCTCCATATTAAGCATATCAAATAACGCTTTATTAAATAATAAGGATATTTTGTTAGAAAATACTAAAATTATTTTTATAACTTCACTTCTGAAATTGTTTGACTATAAGTTACATTAAATTCAGTTAGTTAACTTTTGTCCATCATTTTACCTTTTCAGAAATTGTTCTAAAGTAAGAACAATGGAATTAAAATTGGTTTCAAATATACTGACATACTTAAAAAATTAAAGTAATTTATATTGCATCATATTTCTTTTTGTAAATGTTTCCTAGTTTACATTGTTTTAGTTGTTAAACTACATTTTGTATTCCAAATAACATAATTCATTTTTGAAACCCCAATTTTTTTGTTTGTGTATTTGTCTTAGAAGGGCATTAATAGCTCAGAGTCCTATGCCCGATATGACTCAAGGGTGGATTATCTTGTTTGCAGGGGTCATGGCCTTCTTCCAGTTTATCCTTTTCTCTCAGCAATTAATTATTCACATTTTATTTTATTCACAATAAAAGTTTATCATTTGATTTTTCAGGTTTTTTGCAACATTAAATAAATCATAATGCAAGCTCTTGACTTTGACAAACGTATCAAACCTGAATTTTCTCTTTATAAAATTCCATTTTAAATTCTAAAAAGTAATCTTTAAAATATGCATTGGAAAATAATTCAGTGTAGTACACTATTATTTTCTGAAGTCAGTTACCCCTTTTTTAGTGATCTTGAGGTTTCTCTGTTTGTGGGAATAATTACATTCAAAAGTAGGAAGAGTTGATGTAAAATAGAATGAGTCTGCTCGAATTCTTTCTTCCTTTGACTTAGCAGTTTTTGGTGTCTTTAGATGTAGGTTTATTTATAGAATTCCTCTGGATGACCTACAGCATACGTGAAGACTTTCATATATATTATAAAACTCTCCATAAAAGTGTCTCCAGCTCTATAAACCATATATTACTCATGTTCTGAAAATGCAAAGATGAATAGAGGGAAGGGTTTACTTTGGGGATCAATAGCAATGACAAAAATATAAACTGCACAATACCAGTGTACTTCTAATAGCACTTTGTATAGTTAATCAGCAACATCAAAACATACAAATTAAATCATTGGAAATGATAACTTTATTATATCTTAGCCACAGCTGTATGCTACTATATGTATGTATATATACACACTCCACACTCTGTAAGATTTTATGGTTGTTTATGATGACTGGACTAAGGGGGCACATCTTTTTGAAGATTACATTTAGAACTTTTATTCTTTTATGACAAAGTAAAGGTTTTGTCTTCTAATTGTTTAGATATAAAAAGATAAATAGGCTAAAAATAGGGTATGCTAGTAATAGAAGTAGTGCTTTAACCTATAAAGTTTCATCCTGTGGATAATTAATAAAAGGTGTGTTCCTAACTACTGTTCAATGTCAATGCCATGGAAAACTGGTGGCATTAGACACACTGAACATAGAATAATTTATTGTGAATAGCTAGAACAAGAACTAGAGATTTCCATATATATTGTAGAAATTTGTAGTTATAAAGAAACACTATGTTCAACAATCTATAGATTATTTAAAATCTTCTCTCTTAAAGAATAAAAAATAGTATATGGGCTTATTAGCAATATGAAATTTTGCAATTCATATTATATCTATCAAACTAAGATTCTAAGTAATTAGCTAATATACTGCAATTAATGGCAATATTCAGAAGATTGTTATTAGAATTGCATTTCTTTGTCATTTACTCATATATTATACATTCCAAAAAATTTTCAAAATATTTATTTGGTGACTTTCATAAATACAAAATAATAAATTGTTCCCTGGGAAGGTTATAAGTGAATAAACTCAGTTTTATAACTGTAATAAATTAATATAGTTTATGTAAAATATATATACTATATAAATATAATAAAATTTATACCTTTTTAATTAATATAATGGAAATTAAATAATAGTGACACAAATCAGAATGTGATATATATTGTGAATGAAAAAACCACAAGAAGTTGAAAAGGAGGAATTATTCAAGGATGAGTCAAATAATAAAACTATAAATGAAAAAAGGGGATTTTATGTTGTCACCAAATAATAGGCTCATTTTTCAATTGTAAGATGCTCTAGTACAAAAGCAGATAAACAAATACACAAAGACGGGAAAGATCAGAGTGTTTTAGAAATAGCAAGCTTAACGATTCATCTTGTGTTTTGAAAAAAAGTAAATAAATGATGATTGAGCTCTGACTACTGTCATGAGGAGGCAAAAACATTTAACATTATAATAAGGATTTATCTTTATTTATTTGGTCTTGGGAAGTCACTGAAATATTTAAAGGCAAAAAAAGTGTTCTTTTGCATTTCACAAATATTTATTGAAAAAACATTGTGTTGAAAATCCTATAATTTTTTTGAATATGGGGAGGGCCTCAAAGCAGGCAAAATGTATCCTTGTCCACCAAAAAAAAAAAAAAAAGAAGAAGAAGAACTTGTGGTAGGAAGGCTAGTCCGTTTCACAGACAACCACAATATAAGAAACATGGCAAGAAGTCTCACAAGAGAGGCACAGAGGTACCTAGGTGGAAGAATCAGAAAAAGCTTTTTTCAGGATGAATATCTGAGACAAATATCTGAAGATTTTAAAAGTTGATGGAAGGTAGAGAAGAGTGGTATATTTCAGATACAAGTAGTAATCTATACAAACTAGCAAGAGGTAAGCTTGCAGGATGATATTAAGTAACAGTTAATGGCTCTAAGGTTAGAGCAGAAGCTATGTACAGAGAAACAGAGGGCAATAATTTTGGAAATTGGTATTTGGCATACTGTACCTTTATTTATAGAAGGACTTGGAATAATTCAGTTATTGTAAAATGAGACAATGATGAAATTAATCTTTTATAAAAACTTAATAGTCAAAGAACACATTACAACTTGAAGAATTCTTCTTAAAAGTGATTATGGGTTCCCCCAATGGCTTAGTGGTAAAGAATTCATCTGCAATGAAGGAAAATCGGGAGATGCCTGTTCAATCCCTGGGTCAGGAAGATCCTCTGGAAGAAAAAATGACAACCCACTCCAGTAATGTTGCCTAGAAAATCCCAAAGACAGAGGAGCCTTGCAGGCTACAGACCATAGGGTTTCAAAGAGTTGGAAACGGATGAGTAACTGAGCATGGATAGAAAGCTGAATCACAGACGTTTCTCCTAAAACCTAAAGAATCAATTAAAAAAAAAAATGATAACACTACTACTAGTAGTACCAGCTATGAATGCTTACTAAAATTTTTATGCAACTTATTTTATAAAAACAGTGCAAAAAAAGAAAGAAAAGATTCTGCAGTCATAAAGTTTAATTTGGAAGTTATTATATAATACATTGGGTAGGGGGTAGGGAAAGTTTATACTGAAAAGAAAACAGCCCATAATTTTAACATGTAGTTCAAAGGATAGAAATAACATTATTAATGGACTCTGATCAGTTCAGTTCACTCATTCAGTAGTGTCAGACTCTTCGCGAACCCATGAATCGCAGCACACCAGGTCTCCCTGTCCATCACCAACTCCTGGGGTTCACCTAGACTTACATCCATTGAGTCAGTGATGCCATCCAGCCATCTCATCAACTGTCATCCCCTTCTCCTCCTTCCCCCAATCCCTCCCAGCATCAGTCTTCCAATGAGTCAACTCGTCGCATGAGGTGGCCAATGTACTGGAGTTTCAGCTTTAGCATCATTCCTTCCAAAGAACACCCAGGGCTGATCTCCTTCAGAATGGACTGGTTGGATCTCCTTGCAAAATGGACTAGCATATTCAAAAGCAGAGACATTACTTTGCCAACAAAGGTCCATCTAGTCAAGGCTATGGTTTTTCCAGTAGTAATGTATGGATGTGAGAGTTGGATTGTGAAGAAGCTGAGCACTGAAGAATTGATGCTTTTGAGCTGTGGTTTTGGAAAAGACTCTTGCAAGTCCCTTGGACTGCAAGGAGATCTAACCAGTCCATTCTGAAGGAGATCGCCCCTGGGATTTCTTTGGAAGGAATAATGCTAAAGCTGAAATTCCAGTGGCTACTTCATGCGAATAGTTGACTCATTGGAAAAGACTCTGATGATGAGAGGGATTGGGGGCAGGAGGAAAAGAGGCTAACAGAGGATGAGATGGCTGGATGGTATCACTGACTCAAGGGACGTGAGTTTGAGTGAACTCCAGAAGTTGGTGATGGACAGGGAGGCCTGGCGTGCAGCAATTCATGGGGTCGCAAAGAGTCGGACATGACTGAGAGACTGAACTGAACAGATACAAAAGTTGGTTACACTAATAACGAGAATTACTACTATGGAAAATTAAATTTGTGGTGGTAAGCAGGATTCTCCCTGCTTAGTCTATATTCTGCAAAATATAGACTAAAAATGAAAGCAAAGACAGAGCATATGATAAATATGTAGAGATCTAACACAGCTCAAGCATTTCTAATGAAGAATTTTTAAAAGGAATTATCAAAAAAAAAATGATGAACTGAACAGAAGGAAAAAATAAAAATGCTTAAGGTAAAAAAAAAAAAAAAATCCTGAGATAAAGGAGAGGCTGAAATGAGGACAGGGATAGGAATCACAAATATATGGACTAATTATCCACAAAGTATGAAAACGTAAATGGTCATTTCAAAAGACGAAGACGAAGGAGTATGCTGTTATCCATCAATTGTATTATCATTCAAGTAGTCTTTTATGGGTGAAAACAAGATAAAGATGTTGTCCAGACAATTAAGGCTTCAGAAAACATTTTACCCACAGGTAAACATGTGAGGCGCAAAGGGCATTTGTTTTTATTTATCACTTTACCACCAGCTAACAGCACAATTGCACTCATCTCACATGCTAGTAAAGTAATGCTCAAAATTCTCCAAGCCAGGATTCAGCAATATGTGAACCGTGAACTTCCAGATGTTCAAGCTGGTTTTAGAAAAGGCAGAGGAACCAGAGATCAAATTGCCAACACCTGCTGGATCATGGAAAAAGCAAGAGAGTTCAAAAAAAAAAAAAAAAACACATCTATTTCTGCTTTATTGACTATGCCAAAGCCTTTGACTGTGTGGATCACAATAAAC
>SJXQ01010626.1:94856-127917 GCA_006408695.1 Aepyceros melampus
AACTGAACTGAACAGTGCGGAACACTGGTGCCTCAGATGGTAAAGAATCCGCTTGCAATGCAAGACACCTGTGTTTGATCCCTGGGTTGAGAAAATCCCCTGGAGAAGGGAATGGCTACCCACTCCAGTATTCTTGCCTGGGAAATACCATGGACAGAGGAGCCTGGCACGCTATAGTCCATGGGGTCACAGAGTCAGACATGACTGAGCAACTAACACTCTCACTTTCACTGTACAAAAAATGGCTCTCTATAACTGCTTTATTGTTAGCTGCTTAGGGTTCCTGTTGGTTATACTGTAAATGTCTGACCTGCATTAGATCTCTACATATTTATCATATACCCTCTCTTTGCTTTCATTTTTATTCTATATTTCTTCTGAACATAGGGAAAAAACTGCTTATCACTCAGTTCAGTTCAGTTCATTCGCTCAGTCGTGTCTGACTCTTTGCGACCCCATGAATCGCAGCACGCCAGGCCTCCCTGTCCATCACCAACTCCCAGAGTTCACCCAGACCCACGCCCATGGAGTCAGTGACACCATCCAGCCATCTTATCCTCAGTTTTCCCCTTCTCCTCCTGCCCCCAGTCCCTCCCAGCATCAGAGTCTTTTCCAATGAGTCAACTCTTCGCATGAGGTGGCCAAAGTACTGGAGCTTCAGCTTCAGCATCATTCCTTCCAAAGAAATCCCAGGGCCGATCTCCTTCAGAATGGACTGGTTGGATCTCCTTGCAGTTCAAGGGACTCTCAAGAGTCTTCTCCAACACCACAGTTCAAAAACATCAATTCTTTGGTGCTCAGCCTTCTTCACAGTCCAACTCTCACATCCATACATGACTACTGGAAAAACCATAGCCTTGACTAGATGGACTAGTCAAGGTGACAAAAGTAATGTCTCTGTTTTTGAATATGCTATCTAGATTGGTCATAACTTTTCTTCCAAGGAGTAAGCGTCTTTTAATTTCATGGCTGCAGTCACCATCTGCAGTGAAATTAGGGCCCAGAAAAATAAAGTCTGACACTGTTTCCACTGTTTCTCTGTCTATTTCCCATGAAGTGATGGGACTGGATGCCATGATCTTCGTTTTCTGAATGTTGAGCTTTAAACCAACTTTTTCACTCTTCTCTTTTGCTTTCATCAAGAGGCTTTTTAATTCCTCCTCACTTTCTGCCATAAGGGTGGTGTCATCTGCATATCTGAGGTTATTGATATTTCTCCTGGCAATCTTGATTCCAGCTTGTGTTTCTTCCAATCCAGCATTTCTCATGATGTATTCTGCATATATATAAAGTTTCTACAGGGATAATTTCCAGGCTAAAGGAGAGGAGGGTTGTTGCATGGGAAGCAGGGTAATGGGGACACAGAGAACTGTAAGCAGGAAAAGATTGTATTTAATAGAGAAGGACCAGGAAAAACAAAATAAGTGAAGTGACATGGGAGTCAATATAGGAAGAAAATGAGAATTGCAAACAAGCTAGCCTCAGTTTCAGTTCAGTCACTCAGTCCTCTTCTACACTTTGTGACCCCATGAACTGCAGCACGTCAGGCCACCCTGTCCATCACCAACTCCTGGGTTCCACCCACACCCATGTCCATTGAGTCCGTGATGCCATCCAACCATCTCATCCTCTGTTGTCTCCTCCTCATCTTGTCCTCTCTCTTTCCCAGTATCAGGGTCTTTCCCAATGAGTCAGTCCTTCACATCAGATGGCCAAAGTATTAGAGTTTCAGCTTCAGCATCAGTCTTTCCAATGAATATTCAGGACTGATCTCTTTTAGGATGAACTGGTTGGATCACCGTGCAGTCCAAGGGACTCTCGAGTCTTCTCCAACACCACAGTTCAAAAGCATCAATTCTTCAGCACTCAGCTTTCTTTATAGTCCAACTCTCATATCCATACATGGCCCCTGTAAAAACCATAGCTTTGATTAGACAGACCTTTGCTGACAAAGTAGTGTCTGCTTTTTAATATGCTGGTTAGCTTGGTCATAACTATCCTTCCAAGGAGAAAGCATCTTTTAATTTCATGGCTGCAATCACCATTTGCAGTGATTTTGGAACCCAAATAAATAAAACCAGCCATTGTTTCCACTGTTTCCCCATCTATTTCCCATGAACTAATGGGACCGGATGCCATGATCTTAATTTTCTGAATATTGATCTTTAAGCTACCTTTTTCACTCTCCTCTTTCACTTTCATCAAGAGGCTCTTTAGCTCCTCTTCACTTCTGCCATAAGTGTGGTATCATCTGCCTATCTGAGGTTATTGATATTTGTCCTGGCAATCTTGATTCCAGCTTGTGCTTCTGCCAGCCCAGCATTTCTCAGGATGTACTCTGTATATAAGTTAAATAAGCAGGTGACAATAGACAGCCTTGACGTACTCCTTTTCCTATTTGGAACCAGTCTGTTGTTCCATGTCCAGTTCTAACTGTTGCTTTCTGACCTACATACAGGTTTCTCAAGAAGCAAGTCAGGTGGTCTGGTATTTTCATCTCTTGAAGAATTTTCCACTGTTTATTGTGATCCACACAGTCAAAGGTTTTGGCATAGTCAATAAAACAGAAATAGATGTTTTTTCTGGAACTCTCTTGCTTTTTCCATGATCCAGCAGATTTTGGCAATTTGATATCAGGTTCCTCTGCCTTTTCTAAAACTGGCTTGAACATCTGGAATTTCACGTATTGCTGAAGACTGGCTTGGAGAATTTTAAGCATTACTTTACTTGCACGTGAGATGAGTGCAATTGTGTGGTAGTTTGAGCCTTCTTTGGCATTGGCTTTCTTTGGGATTGGAATGAAAACACCTTTTCTCGTCCTGTGGCCACTGCTGAATTTTCCAAATTTGCTGGCATATCAGCACTTTCACAGCATCATCTTTCAGGATTTGAAATAACTCTACTGGAATTCCATCACCTCCACTAGCTTTGCTTGTAGTGTTGCTTCCTAAGCCCCATTTGACTTCACATTCCAGGATGTCTGGCTCTAGGTGTGTGATCACACAATCGTGATTATGTCGGTCATGAAGATTTTTTTGTACTGTTCTTCTGTGTATTCTTGCCCTCTCTACTTAATATCTTCTGTTTCTATTAGGCCCAGACCATTTCTGTCCTTTATTGAGCCCACCTTTGCATGAAATTTTCCCCTGGTATCTCTAACTTTCTTAAAGGCACCTCTAGTCTTTCCCATTCTGTTTTTTTCCTCTATTTCTTTGCATTGATCACTGAGGAAGGCTTTCTTATCTCTCCTGCTATTCTTTAGAACTCTGCATTCAAGTGGGTATATCTTCCTTTTCTCCTTTACTTTTTGCTTCTCTGATTTTCACAGCTATTTGTAAAGCTTCCTCAGAGAGCCATTTTGCTTTTTTGCATTTCTATTTCTTGAGGATGGTCTTGCTTCCTGTCTCCTGTACAATGTCATGAACCTCCATCCACAGTTCATCAGGCGGTCTGTCTTTCAGATCTAGTCCCTTAATCTATTTCTCACTTTCACTGTATTAAAGGATTTGATTTAGGTCATACCTGAATGATCTAGGGGTTTTCTCCACATTCTTCAATTTCAGTCTGAATTTGGCAATAAGAAATTCATGATCTGAGCCACAGTCAGCTTCCGGTCTTTTTTTTTTTTTTTTCTGACTGTATAGAGCTTCTCCATCTCTGGCTTCAAAGAATATAATCAATCTGATTTCAGTGTTGACCATTTAGTGATGTCCATGTGTAGAGTCTTCTTTTGTGTTCCTGGAAGAGGATGTTTGCTATTACCATTGTGTTCTCTTGGTAGAACTCTATCAGTCTTTGCCCTGCTTCATTCTGTACTCCAAGGCCCAATTTGCCTGTTTCTCCAAGTGTTTCTTAACTTCCTACTCTTGCTCTCCAGTCCCCTATAATGAAAAGGACATCTTTTCTGGGTGTGAGTTCTAGAAAGTCTTGTAGATCTTCATAGAACTGTTCAACTTCAGCTTCTTCATTGTTACTGGTCAGGGCATAGACTTGGATTACTGGATTATTGAATGGTTTGTCTTGGAAACGAACAGAGATCATTTTGTCCTTTTTGAGATTCCATCCAAGTACTGCATTTCTGAGTCTTGTTGAATATGATGATTACTCCATTTCTTCTTAGGGATTCCTGCCCCCAGTAGTAGATGTAATGATCATCTGAGTTAAATTATCCATTCCAATCCCTGTTAGTTTGCCGATTCCTAGAATGTCAAATGTCAATGTTCACTCTTGTCATCTCCTGTTTGACTATTTCCTATTCGCCTTGATTCATGGCCTAACTGCTCTTACAGCATTGAACTTTGCTTCGATCACCAGTCCCATCCACAATTGGGTATTGTTTTTGCTTTGGCTCCATCCCTTCATTCTTTCTGGAGTTATTTCTCCATTGATCTCCAGTAGCATATTGGACACCTACCGACCTGGGGAGTTTTCTTTCAGTGGCTAATGTTTTTGCCTTTTCATGGGGTTCTCAAGTCAAGAATACTGAAGTGGTTTGCCACTTCCTTCTTCAGTGGACCACATTCTGTCAAACCTCTCCACCATGACCCTTCCGTCTTGGGTGTCTCCACATGGCATGGCTTAATTTTGTTGAGTTAGATCAATGTGTGGTCTGTATGATCTGATTGACTAGATGTCTGTGATTGTGGTTTCACTCTGTCTGCTCTCTAATGCCCTCTCTCAGTGCCTACCATCTGACTTGGGTTTCTCTTACCTTGGATGTGGGGTATCTCTTCATGGCTGCTTCAGCAAAGCCCCTGACCTTGGAAGTGGGGTAGCTCCTCCCCACCATGCTTCTGCACCCCCTTGGCAGCCGCCTTACTTCTAGCTAGCCTCAGCATTCTTCAAATGGGCAACATATTAAACACATTTCTCTCTGCCTTTTGACCTCTGAGCTCCCTTCTCTTACAGTGTGTGTGTGTGTGTGTGTGTGTGTGTGTGTGTATATATATATACCTATATATATTTTCTATAAGAAAACATGCAAATCCTTTTGCTGTTCCTTTGATATGCAAATGTCAATCCTTTCTTAAAGCTTCCTTTCAACTAGTAATGTCTCTCCCAAGGAACTTAAAGACATCCCTTTGAAATGCATTCATCCAGGAAGACAGCACCCCCATTTCCCAAAATTTGTGGGAGATTAGGCACTAAACTTCAGCAGATACCTTGCTCCAAGTTATTAATATAAAGCTACCTAATGTCATGAAGGTAGAATAAAGTTTACTTTTAAAGTTTCTACCTGATTTAAATATAGCTATTCTTATCCTAGTATTTGGAAACCAGTGCTAGATGTAAGTACAGTAGTTCTCAAAATACTATATTTCTTACTGCAGGAACACGTTAGTAGTGAATCATTTAGGAATCATTTCCAAGGCTCTGAAGTACTCTGGCTCCACAGTCCTTTATGTCTCAAAGTAGAAAGGAATTCAGCAAGAGGCAAAGTGATAAATATGAGCCATTTATGAAAATAGAACGCTGTGAGGCTTACAAGCTGGTGGGTAAGAAATGCGATAAATTCTGTGCCCCAGGAAATTAGTGTGTTACAGTTTTATAAACAATGGAAAAGTGGGGAAGGGGAGAAGAATTTTCTTTGTCTTTCTTGAGTAGATGTTATGTTTTCATCATTCAGTTCAGTCGCTCACTTTGCGACTTCATGAACCACAGCACACAAGGCCTCGCTGTCCATCACCAACTCCTGTAGTCCACCCAAACCCATGTCCATTGAGTCGTTGATGCAATCCAACCATCTCATCCTCTGTCGTCCTCTTCTCCTCCTGCCCTCAATCTTTCCCAGCATCGGGGTTTTTATCAATAAGTCAGCTCTTCATATCAGGTGACCAAAGTATTAGAGTTTCAGCTTCAACATCAGTCCTTCCAATGAACACACAGGACTGATCTCCTTTAGGATGGACTGGTTGGATCTCCTTGAAGTCCAAGGAACTCTCAAGAGTCTTCTCCAACAAAAACCACTGTTCGAAAGCATCAATTCTTTTGCGCTCAGCTTTCTTTATAGTCCAACTCTCACATCCATACCTGACTACTGGAATAACTGTAGCCTTGACTAGATGGACCTTTGTTGACAAAGTAATGTCTCTGCTTTTTAATATGATGTCTAGTTTGGTCATAACTTTCCTTCCAAAGAGTAAGTGTGTTTTAATTTCATGGCTGCAGCCACCATCTGCAGTGATTTTGGAGCCCACAAAAATAAAGTCAGCCACTCTTTCCACTGTTTCCCCATCTATTTGCAATCAAGTAATGGGACTTGATGCCATGATCTTAGTTCTCTGAATGTTGAGCTTTAAGCCAACATTTTCACTCTCTCTTTCACCTTAATCAAGAGGCTTTTTAGTTCTTCTTTACTTTCTGCCATAAGTGTGGTGTCATCTGCCTATCTGAGGTTATTGATATTTCTCCCAGCAATCTTGATTCCAGCTTGTGCTTCCTCCAGTACAGCATTTCTCATGATATACTCTTCATATAAGTTAAATAAGCAGGGTGGCAACATACAGCCTTGACATATTCCTTTTCATCATTAGTTCCTGATTCAAATTGAGCAGAGGAGTTTTCTTTTCCCTAAATGCTCAAGGTAGGTACAGAACTTATTCTTTTTATGTGAGCATAGAGCATGTTCTAGGGATCATTATCTTACTGAGCTCACTGGACAAGATGTGGGTCTCATGCCACCATTGTTTTATTGTTTAGGGCACTCCCCATGCTTCTGTTGTATGGTTTTTTGCTAAGCAAGCTTGCTTGGTTTTGTGATTAAGCGAACTTGCTTTCTCAAGTAATCATTAACTTACAGGGGTCTCCCATATCTTTCTACTTACAATCTCCTCATGGTTTTGTCTATTTAATCACCTATTTTGCCCCTTTATTCTGTCCCTATCATTAAGATATGAATGTACCCTTTCTAGAAGATTAAACCTCTGAAATAAAGGTCTTAATATAACAGCAAATCTGGAAAACTCAGCAGTGGCCACAGGACTGGAAAAGGTCAGTTTTCATTCCAATCTCAAGGAAAGGCAATGCCAAAGAATGCTCAAACTACCGCACAATTGCACTCATTTCACATGCTAGTAAAGTAATGCTCAAAATTCTCCAAGCCAGACTTCAGCAGTACGTGAACCGTGAACTCCCTGATGTTCAAGCTGGTTTTAGAAAAGGCAGAGGAACCAGAGATCAAATTGCCAACATCCGATGGATCACAGAAAAAGCAAGAGAGTTCCAAAAAAACATCTATTTCTGCTTTATCGACTATGCCAAAGCCTTTGACTGTGTGGATCACAATAAACTGTGGAAAATTCTTCAAGAGATGGGAATACCAGACCACCTGACCTGCCTTTGAGAAACCTGTATGCAGGTCAGGAAGCAACATTAGGAACTGGACATGGAACAGCAGACTGGTTCCAAATAGCAAAAGGAGTACATCAAGGCNGAAGATCATGGCATCTGGCCCCATCACTTCATGGGAAATAGATGGGGAAACAGTAGAAACAGTGTCAGACTTTGTTTTTTGGGGGGGGCTCCAAAATCACTGCAGATGGTGACTGCAGCCATGAAATTAATAGGCGCTTACTCCTTGGAAGAAAAGTTATGACCAACCTAGATAGTATATTCAAAAGCAGAGACATTACTTTGCCGACTAAGGTCCGTCTAGTCAAGGCTATGGTTTTTCCTGTGGTCATGTATGGATGTGAGAGTTGGACTGTGAAGAAGGCTGAGCACTGAAGAATTGATGCTTTTGAACTGTGGTGTTGGAGAAGACTCTTGAGAGTCCCTTGAACTGCAAGGAGATCCAACCAGTCCATTCTGAAGGAGATCAACCCTGGGATTTCTTTGGAAGGAATGATGCTAAAACTGAAACTCCAGTACTTTGGCCACCTTATGCAAAGAGTTGACTCATTGGAAAAGACCCTGATGCTGGGAGGGATTAGGGGCAGGAGGAGAAGGGGACGACCAAGCATGAGATGGCTGGCTCGCATCACGGACTCAATGAATGTGAGTCTGAGTGAACTCTGGGAGTTGGTGATGGACAGGGAGGCCTGGCGTGCTGCGATTCATGGCGTCGCAAAGAGTTGGACACGACTGAGTGACTGAACTGAACTGAATATTAGGAACAAAACTGTACTCAAGTCCAGGTCCAAGAAGTAAACAGTGTGTTATTGCTGATGTTGGTCTCTGGCCAAACTTTCTCTCCACATAAATTTGCCTTGAAAAATTATATGAAGGAAGCTATCAATATGCAGATATAGTAAAATTTTAAGTAGTTTAAACAATTAAGAGGGAAACTACAGTCAAATTTGGATCCAGACAAAAAGGCAGATAGGGAAGTTATTTGAAAGAAAGAGGAGTTTTAATGATTAGAATATGAGATGCTTTGCAGATTATTATGAGTATTTTGGGTTTGAGAGTATTGAGTACTTGGTGTAACTGAGAATAAAAAGGACTGGAAAGGAAATGAAGATACAAAGGGGAGAGTAGAGAGTCACTGAGAGAAACATTTTGGATATGGCAGGGTTATAATTTTTCCCAAAAAACAACAACAAAAAAAAAACTACTTTCAATGCAATACATTAAGCCAGTCTACCTTAACTGCACTATTTAAGAGCCTACTTGAGAATATTAACATCACTCTGCATATTATTTCCATGAACTTCATTTTCTTTATATTAACTATTTCATTTTTTTCATGGTACAGTTGTTTGTTATTGTTGTTGTTCAGTCGTGCAGTCATAGCTGTCTCTTTTCGACCCCATGGACTGCAGCATGCCATGTCTCCCTGTCCTTCTCCATCTCTCAAAATTTGCCTAAGTTCATGTCCACTGCATCGGTGATGGCATCATCCAGTCATCTCACCCTCTGATGCCATCTTCTCCATCTGCCCTCAATCTTTCCCAGCATCAAGGACTTTTCCAATGAGTTAGCTCTTCACATTAGGTGACCAAAATAATGGAGCTTCAACATCAGTCCTTCCAGTGAATATTCAGTGTTGTTCTCCTTGACTGGTTTGATCTCCTTGCCATCCAAGGGACTCTCAGGAGTCTTCCCCAGCCCCACAGTTCAAAGGCATCAGTTCTTCAGCATTTGGCAATCTTTATGGCCCAGCTCTCAGAACTGTACAGACCTTTGATGGCAGAGTAATATCTCTTCTTTTCAACACACTGTCTAGGTTCGTCATAGCTTTCCTGCCAAAAAGCAATCATCTTCTGATTTCATGGCTGCAGTCACCATCACACTTATGATATGGTACCACTCACTAAATATTATATTTTCAGTAAATGTGTTATTTCCCCTTCATAAGGCTACAAATGCCTCATAATGCTATGAACAGCATTAAGAAACGTTGTAGAATAATAATCTGACTGAGATTCAGTTTGGGCCTCACCTCATGTGCATTATTTGTCCTGTTTTTAGGGCTATAGCAACTCAACTAAAGAAGCAGAGATACTTAGAAACAATTTGTGCTATGATGTGGAAAGCAGCTGAAGAACCCCTTGGAGCAATTATTCTTAGGTGTGCTTTACTGGGCTTCCCTGGTGGTTCAGATGGTAAAGAATCTGCCTACAATGCAGGAATTCTGGGTTCGATCCCTAGGTTGGGAAGATTCCCTGGAGAAGGGAATGGCAACACACTCCTGTATTTTGCTTGAACAATTCCAAGGACAGAGAAGCCTAATGGACTATAGTTCATGGGATTGCAAAGACTGGAACATGACTGAGCAAAACTTTCACTTTCACTGCACCAGTTTGCCAGTTCCTCCACTGCTAAGTATTGACTCCTAAAGGCTTCTCCTGATTGTTGCTCTCAGCTGAAGGGAACCACCCCAACTGGGAACTTATCCCCTCTACCCCTGTTAGACAACCTACTGCCAATGATGGACTGGTATGTGGATTCAAAAGTCTAGCCCTCTTGCCTAATGGGGAGGAGAGCAACTGTGTGGTGCTTATGTGTTTAGCCTTCTCCTTATGATTCAGACCAAAGTGAGATTTCATCACTCTCATCTCTTTCTCTTTCCATAACCTTTTCCACTTCATAACTGAAAGGTTTATGCTGCAGAACACTCCCTCAGTCAATCTCGTGATTCAGAATCTCTACTTCACATACTGTTCTTAGGAGTTTCACTTGAAAACATCATTTTTCATGTTGATAATTGGCACAACACAAATAGTGTTTTTTCCTAAGAGACTCTGTGCTCTTACTCCATAACTTTTCTTGGAGCTATTGGGGCACAAAATACTCTGAAGTTCCTATAGCATTTATGAGTGGAAGACTGGAAAATAAAGTGTAGGGGAATTAATGCACTATGGGTTAAATTTTACTAATGAGAGAAAGGCGGATATAGGTAAAGTATTCTTTCTTCTTTCTCCATTGCCTTGTCTTGCCCATGAATTGTTGGAAGATGGAGTCTTCATTTGGCTCTCTAAATAAATCCCTAAACATAATGTGAAATCAAACAGTTTGTCAAAAAGGTGGTTCCCTCTCTCTCTCTCTCTCTCTTTCTCTCTCCTCATTCTTCAGCAAGGGATGCCGGGCTAAATCATAATCTATAATCTATGATCAAGTTTGTTTTTGGTAATTTTTGTGAATGTGAGGATCACATATTATTTCCACAATGACCACTGTTCTACAGGTAAGATGTAAGAAGAAATAGGAAGATAAAAAAAAAAAAAAAAAAAAAGAAAATTCTGGGGGAAAGGAATTTTAAATTGAAGATAATTAAAGGGAATGAGAATAGTGAAGAAAGGAGCTCTCATTAAGAAAAGATACATAAATACATTGTAATTAATGGAAAAATAAGATAAATTAGTATATTTCTTATAGATGGAAAACAAATTGACATTGAAATAGGTTCAGACACACATTAGTATGGATGAGGAGAGTGGGTTCCTTGGGATCTCTCTGGGTTTAAAAAAAAAATGACAATCTGAATAAGAATACATTTTCCTTGAACTGAGAATTTAAGTACAGGGCAATTATATATATATGAAGGCAATGCCCCAATATAAGAGAGATGCTACCATTCTGAGAAAAACATATGCCCATACTCAACTCATAAGTACTTGCCTGAGCCTTACAGAGATGCAGAGTAAAGATGACACACTTACTTGTGAGAATACATTGATTAGGAGTATAACACTGAACTTCTCTGTAGGCTCTGAATAAGTTCAGCACCATAGAGATTAGTGTACATTTTCTCTGTTTGAGAGCAACTACCACAGTATAAGTCAGGAAACAAAAAAAAAAGCTGAATTTAAAGACTTACAAAATAGAACAAAACAGGAATGAATATAATTTTCAATACACTTTAAGGGGGAAGTGATTGAAACTATTTAAGTGGCAGAGCTAATAGCTTTGATAACAATAGCATCTTTAGTTTCTAAAAGGATGTTTACTTTTGTATTTTAGTTGTTTTGCTGTTGTTCTTATTTTCTTGTCTGCAGTGAGCATCTATACTTTAGAGTAAACTGTGTGCCAAGAAACTTTGGGCCACATGAGAGACCCCAGGTGTCCACTAAGAAGCAGGAGATAGCAGTAAAATAAAAGAGAGGACAGGAGCAATGGAAAATGATAGACATCATGCCAAATTCAATGGAGTGTTTATAAATATGAGACATCTGCAAAGGATCTCTACCAAAGGAAAAAGAAAGGTGTCCACTATAAACAGCACTAGTTAATAAGATATCAGTAGAAGAGAGACAGTGTAAAGGAAAAGCCTTTGGCTTTCTCATGACAATTACACTTTTTTATCTGGTCCATTTGAAATTTTCCCTCTATAATTTTCTAAAACATTCTGTGTCAAAGGAAGAGTATTTGATCTTCACATAAAAGAAGGAAGAAGGAAGCTCATTGATACTGTTGTCAGGTTTCCAACATGGAGTCAGAAATATGAAAATCAACGTTCGTTTTAGCCATAGCTAACAAACGTGAGGCAAGGCATAGGGGCACCAACAACCACAGTCAGGACTGCTCATGTGCAGGATTCTTCACAGGCAGCTGCAGGAGCTGGGAAAGCGATGCTGTTTAGGCTAATGAGGCAAAACAGAATAAAGGCCAAAATCACAGCAGAGAGTATCTTAAAGGCACAGCCGTAACTACTGTTGTCTCTTATCCCACCTGGTCTTCAATTGCAGATTAATGTTTTCTCTGTGCAATCAGTTTGCTTCCCGACAGGGCCCCCTATCATTTCTGAGTTCAGTCCAAGCTGCTATTGGTTATTTGTTGTGAGTACCCTGTAACTGATAAAAATTGATTTTCTCCATTGATGGGTCCTGAGCTGAAGTTAACTGTTTGTCAAATCCCAAATTCCACACTAGATGCAACATCACCCTAAATTGCAAAAGTCCATTTTAATATTAAATATAACTTGGCTTGGAACTATACACATATACAAATTATACATACACACACATACACATCACTTAGTATAAAGGTATATGATAGTCAAGATGTGAGTAGGAGTTTTGCATGCTAAGTCACTTCAGTGGTGTTAGACTCTTTCTGATCCTATGGACAGTAGCCCACCAGAGGCTCCTCTTTCCATAGGATTCTCCAGGTAAGATTGCTACAGTGGGTTATAATTTCCACACTAGATGCAACATCACCCTAAATTGCAAAAGTCCATTTTAATATTAAATATAACTTGGCTTGGAACTATACACATATACAAATTATACATACACACACATACACATCACTTAGTATAAAGGTATATGATAGTCAAGATGTGAGTAGGAGTTTTGCGTGCTAAGTCATTTCAGTGGTGTTAGACTCTTTCTGATCCTATGGACAGTGGCCCACCAGAGGCTCCTCTTTCCATAGGATTCTCCAGGTAAGATTGCTACAGTGGGTTATAATTTCCTTTTCCAGGGTCCTTCCAGACCCAGGGATTGAACCCATGACTCTTATGTCTTCTTCATTGGCAGGTGGGTTCTTTACCACTAGCACCACCTGAGAAGCCGAGTGGGAGTTTTAAAGGACAATGAATGATTTTTCTTTATCATATTTGAAACAAATTCATTTATAAGATATATAAGATGAACAGATGGCTACATTGCTGCTAATGCTGTTTTAAGAAAGACTTCCATCTTATTCACTGGTGGAAGTGGACAACTTGGACTTCTCATGTTGTAGCAAAAGTTTTACCACTCAAAAGAACATGCTTTCTACAGAAATGAAATAATAATTACCATATAATAATTATAATAATAACAATAACAGTACTAAAACTATAGCAACAAAAATAAATTTTCACAACATCCCTTTTGAGCCTGCAGTGAACATGCTGTGGATATTCCTCTTCCTCCAGTAAAGTCTGAGAAAAAAGGAAACTATAGAGTTTTACTCCTGAAATCGAAATGTCCTCCCCTCCCTGGAACCTTGAGAAAGAAGGACTGCTGTCCCTTCCCTCTTCCTCCAAACTGGGCAGCATTCCTCCTGCATGAAGGGGCCTCTGCACAAGCCAAGGACACAGATGGTGCAGGCCAGCAGACACAGGACACAGGAAGGGACACCTGCATGTGGCAGCTATCCCACCAGGTCTTCCTTCCATCCTACGAGTCTAGCGCAGTGTTCAGGCAAAGTAGCTGAACAGGAGTCACCTTCCTATCACCCTGGGTGCTGTTTCCTTGTGAGATGTTTACAGGACATCAGTGTATACACACAGAAACTCCTATTGTACCTGCGTCTTTAGCCTTCTGTTAGCGTTTACTTCAACCAGTCTTTGAAAAGAACAGATTTCTAATTTCCTTGAGGTAAACTACAGCACATCTTATTGAAATGCTTTTAGTAGGCTCAGTTTCCATACTAGATTATGTGAATTCTTGAGTTCGTCAAAATTTCAAGCCTTCTTTAATTTTAACTCATACTAAAGTAAGGTTTAATGACTGAAGCCATCTTGATTTTCTTATTCGTTTAAATTATAATGAATATATCCTTATGACAAATTCCTCTAGTCTCTTGTTTCTAACAAGCTCTATATAGGCAACTATTTTAAATTTCAAACTTGTGGAGATTTTTGATGCAGTTCAATATGAATAGAAGAACATGAATTATTTTTCATAAACCTAAAAACTCAGGTGGAGAAAAATATAGCATTATCTTTGATATTTCAACTTAATTACTGTATTGTGTCTCCATTTAACCTGAAGAAAAAATTAGTCAACTCTAGGTAAACTCAGTTGCTTTGGTATATTTAAGAGCATTTAACTATACTGAGACTTTTCCTTTGTTCTAGTATTCCTACAGTGCTAACTCATTTGTAGAGGTTTATGTAATTAGAGTGTGTGAACAAGTAAATATTCTATGGCCATCTTTGATACTATGCTAGTGAGATATCACTTGCTGCCTCTGGTTTATGCCTTTAGAGCTTATGTTCAGTGTCACCCCTTGAGGTGTAGATAGCCCTGCCATGGTTTTTAGTCATTAGCCCTTGTAACCTCTCCATTTTCTCCTTAAGATTCATGAGGATTTGCTAGTCATGTCACCACCCAACATTCTCTCTCCAAGGACAGTTTGAATTTTTCAACTATTTCCTTCTGCCTCTGTGGGGCAATAGGAGCCTTGAGAGTATGTGGAAGTAACTCAGCTCTCTGCCTAGACTTTTTTTAAACCAATATTTCCACTTTTCCTCTTACACTTCTTAATGTGAACAGAACTTTTGTGAAACTCGGTCCTCTCCAAAAAGTAGAAGCACAGTTGTCTGACAAATCTCTCAAACTTTTGAGATTGCCTTTCTCCCTCCATCAGTGAGATTGTGGAAAGAACTAGTGGGAAACTATAGTATAGGGAATAAAGCCCAGGATGAGTAAATGATACTTACAAAAAGCCTAGGGTAATAAATTTACATCAAACATCAATTCAGAGATAACTTCATACCAAAACTATAAAACATTAAGTAGAGTAGCAGGAAATATTTGAATAGAGTGAAACAAAGAACAAACATAATATGCTGAATTTCAGATTTATAAAAGTTTTTAAGCTTTAAGTTGCTGATAAATCCTTTTAGCTAAGCTAGCATGCCTTCCTTCATTGAAACACAGTGTATTTTTAACTACTATATTTACTTTTTAAAATTATTTCACTTCTTTCAGTGGAAGATGGTTCTGAAATTTTCTTTTGCTTTGTCATTTTGCTGCTAAAATCACTTTACTAATGAATTCCAAAGTAAGATACAAAGAAGTATCTTAAAATTTTTAAAAAGAAAAATAGATATTTCTAATTTAAAACACATTATACAGCGTTTGTTATTTTGCTAGTTAAAGAGAAATGCAGCTGAAGTTTCTGGTTCACCCAACCAGTAACTTGAACTTAGGTATATCAGTAGAAATCTGTGGTCCACGGAGTCTTCTTTGACTTTGTCCAAGTCTTAATACCACCTCACTTGACTGAGATTAGCTTTCTTATTTGATTATATAGAACAAATTTCAGGGCTGATCTTGCTCTTTTTAACATTTCTTTTAACATAACATTTTCTGTCTTTTCAGTTGTGCATTTAATGTAACCCACTGTTGGTATATGATCAATTCATGAAGAAGTCTATGCAGCAGTTTTGTAAAACAGAAATCCAGAATATCTAAATAGCTAGATCAAACTACATGTGAGGCTATTACAAAAGAAATTTGGGTTTTGTTGCCTCCATAAATGTTCTTAGCAGAAGGAAAAATAATACCCATTATGAAATGAGCTGAAGAAAGCCCAATAAGTAAGTTAATAATTTTGTCCAATTATTTATCTCTAAAGGAAAATGAATACTTCTCCAGCAAACTGCTTTAATTTGTTTATTAATAGAGGCTCTGATAAGCATCTTTTAGGCGGTCACTTCCATTAAATAAAACCAGCATAAAATGTGAATTTAACCAGTTTCAGATAGTTATATTAAAATTCTTCAGATTAATATGTCACTGAAATTAGATTTAATTTTTTTTAGAACATAAGCTTTTGTTTTAAAAATATTCATATATATATATATTCATATATTAAAAATATTCATATATATATATATATAAAGGAAGGGCTTCCCAGGGGTCCCAGTGGTAAAATCTGCCTGGCAATACAGGAGACATGGGTTGTTTGATTCCTGGGTTGAGAAGATCTCCTGGAGAGGGAAATGGTGACCTGCTCTAGTATTCTTGCCTGGGAAATCCCGTGGATAGCAGAGCCTGATTGTCTACAGTCCATGGAGTCACCAAGAATCAGACACAATTTATCAACTAAAACAACCAATTTTGGAGGGAAATTGGAAAATCATATTTCATGAACTGCCATCCAGGTTTATTTTGAATCAGATCAATTTATAATAGGTATCAAACCAAATTATTATATTATGATCAGTTTTGTCTAAAATATTTTGTTGCCTAAATGTCAGAAATGAGATAAAAATAATTTTATCAGTTTTATTTCAGTTGATGAAACATTTAATTTTTTTATTTTAAATTGTAAAAACTATTATTCAACCTCTAAATTTTATATAAATAAAATGTATGTAAATTGAAAAATTTATGTAAAATTATTTGAAATACAGACCTATTTTAAAATCATCACATACTTTGCTAGATAAGATTTAAAGATAATTTCCCACTGTAAAGCACAGAGGAGAACTTCAAAAAAAATTGGAAATACATAGTCCTTATACAAGTTTTTCTTTGGAGATACATTTAGTAATTTTTATACTTACTGAGGGACTTTCCTGGTGGCTCAGATGGTAAAGTATCTGCCTACAATTCAGGAGAGGTAGGTTAGATCCCTGGGTCAGGAAGATCCCCTGGAGAAGGAAATGGCAGCCCACTCCAATACTCTTGCCTGGAAAATCTCATGGACAGAAGATTCTGGTAGGCCCCAGTTCATGGGGTCTGAAGAGTTGGACATGGCTGAGCGACTTCACTTTCACTTTCATACTTACTGAAACTGCTATATCAATTTATTTTATTCTAAAGGATTATTGCCAGGTAGTCTTATAGAAATTATTTCTTATCACACAAATTTTTTTATTATAAATGTCAGAAAAGTGAATATTTAAGATCTATTTTTCTATCTAGTTATGAAGCTCAGCAGAGACTTTGGTAATTTTTTTTCCATGATGTAACAATAAAATTCTAAAATGAACTTTAGTAAGGACAATGGATTCTAGTAATGTACCATAAAGAACTGGGTAATTGAGCATCAAGTTAGCAAATGCTAAAATATCCAAAGTTTTGACATGCTTCATGAAAGCCAATTATTCTGTAGTGAGTTGTTAATGTAAATTTGACTTTTGAGTGGACCTCCATAAAAAAATCATTTTTTGGAATCACAGAATGTAGAACATTTGAAATATTCAATTTTAGATAAGAAATGAATGTCTACACATTAAGAGTACAGTTCAATGCCTCAAAGTTGGTATATGTGGAGAGAAATTTATAAGACCTAGTTAATCTATCTACCAGGAGGGTATTTTTAAAAGTGATAAAGTTTTATGTGATTCATTTTGCCACTTAAATTATGTATTCTAGTACATATAGTAACATTTTTGATAATGCATATATTGATAGACTATGCAAATAAAATCTTTCTAAAATATATTTTAATCAGTCATTAACAACTATTTATGACTCAGTGATTAGGATTATTAAAATTAACAGTTAAATACAACATTTTCACTAATAAATTGATACTGTGAGCACAATCTAAAATTGATTAATAAGATATAGTCCTCATAAATTTTAAAGTTTTATTCATTAATCTACACATATTTATGTTATCAATTAATAACATTGAAAAGTTATATTTTGAGATTTACTAGAAGTATTTCTACTTAAGGTTTCCAGTATTTAAAAAAAATACTATGTTCTCCTCTAGGAGTTTTATAGTTTCTTGTCTTACGTTTAGATTACAGTTAAATACAACATTTTCACTAATAAATTGATACTGTGAGCACAATCTAAAATTGATTAATAAGATATAGTCCTCATAAATTTTAAAGTTTTATTCATTAATCTACACATATTTATGTTATCAATTAATAACATTGAAAAGTTATATTTTGAGATTTACTAGAAGTATTTCTACTTAAGGTTTCCAGTATTTTAAAAAAATACTAAAGTATCTGTTATTATAATCTTCAAAAAATTTTTTACAAATAAATTACTAATAATCAAAAATGAGAATTTTCCACTAAATATGTCTTTGACAGCATGTTTATTATATACTTCAATGTATTTAATACATAACATGTAGTATAATGCTTACATAATATATTCAGTTCAGTCGCTCAGATGTGTCTGACTCTTTGCAACCCCATGAACTGCAGCACACCAGGCCTCCCTGTCCACCACCAATTCCATGAGTTCACCCAAACCATGTCCACTGAATCGGTGATGCCATCCAACCATCTTATCCTCTGTCGTCCCCTTATCCTCCTGCCCTCAATATTTCACAGCATCAAGGTCTTTTCAAATGAGTCAGCTCTTTGCATCAGGTGGCCAAAGTATTGGAATTTCAGCTTCAGCATCAGTCCTTCCAGTGAATATTCAGGACTGATTTCATTTAAGATGGACTGGTTGGATCTCCTTGCAGTCCAAGGGACTCTCAAGAGTCTTCTCCAACACCACAGTTCAAAAGCATCAATTCTTCAGCTCACATCCATATATGACTACTGGAAAAACCATAGTCTTGACTAGATGGACCTTTATTGACAAAATAATGTTTCTGCTTTTTAATATACTATCTAGGTTGGTCATAACTTTCCTTCTGAGGAGGAAGTGTCATTTAATGTCATGGCTGCAATCACCATCTGAAGTGATTTTGGAGCCCAGAAAAATAAGGTCAGCCACTGTTTCCACTGTTTCCCCATCTATTTCCCATGAAGTGATGGAACCAGATGCCATGATCTTCGTTTTCTGAATGTTGAGCTTTAAGCCAACTTTTTCACTCTCCTCTTTCACTTTCATCAAGACGCTTTTTAGGTATTCTTCACTTTCTGCCATAAGGGTGGTGTCATCTGCATATCTGATATTTCTCCCGGCAACCTTGATTCCAGCCTATGCTTCCTCCAGTCCAGCATTTCTCATAATGTACTCTAATGATATTTGTATATTCTTGGCCATTGAAAAAATGTATATAAATTATTTCATACTAAAAATGTCTGGCTTAAGGATGCATGAAAGTTTTATAAGTGATACATTTGAAATGATAAAATTAATGAATTATATGGTGTTTGCATAATTAAACAAGACAATGTATATAAGTTACTTAAGCTAATAGCTGGTATGTATTTTGCACTTAATAATATGCTAAAACCATACTATATATCCCTACAGAAGATTTTTTTAATGTTTTTGGCATTAGTGTGAGGAGGTAAAAATTCAACATTTTCTCCATATAATATATAAAGCATTTCTTGTTTAATCATATTTTACTGTTTCATAAAACACCTGATGTCATAAAAGCCCTGTTGCTGGGAAAGATTGAAGGCAGGAGGAGAAGGGGATGACAGAGGATGAGATTAACGGCATCACCGACTGGATAGACAGCAGTCTGAGTAAGCTCCAGCAGTTGGTGATGGACAGGGAAGCCTGGTGAGCTGCAGTCCATGGGGTCACAATAAATCAGAACGACTAAATGACTGACTGAACTGAATGAAAACACCTGAATACTAATGGTTGAGTGTGAAAGGCAATTTAAAAATGCATCTAGTATCATTTTGTTGTTTTCAGTGGAAGCCAAAAAGCAATACCCAGTGCTTCAGTCAGTTGAGTTCAGTCGCTCAGCCATGTCCAACTCGTTGCGACACTATGAATTGCAGCATGCCAGACCTCCCTGTCCATCACCAACTCCCAGAGTTTACTCAGACTTATGTCCATCGAGTCGGTGATGCCATCCAACTATCTTATCCTCTGTTGTCCCCTTCTCCTCCTGCCCCGAATCCTTCCCAGCATCAAAGTCTTTTCCAATGAGTCAAATCTTCACATGAGGTGGCCAAAGTATTGGAGTTTCAGCTTTAGCATCAGTCTTTCCAATGAATACCCAGGACTGATCTCCTTTAGGATGGACTGGTTGGATCTCCTTGCAGTCCAAGGACTCTAAAGAAGCTTCTCCAACACCACAGTTCAAAAGCATCAATTCTTTGGCACTCAGTTTCTTGGGAGTACAACTTTCACATCCATATGTGACCACTGGAAAAACCATAGCCTTGACTAGACGAACCTTTGCTGGCAAAGTAATGTCTCTGTTTTTTAATATGCTATCTAAGTTGGTCATAACTTTCCTTCCAAGGAGTAAGCATCTTTATATTTCATGGCTGCAATCACCATCTGCAGTGATTTTGGAACCCCCCAAAATAAAGTCTGTCACTGTTTCCACTGTTTCCCCATCTATTTCCCATGAAATGATGGGACCATATGCCATGATCTTAGTTTTCTGAATGTGGAGTTTTAAGCCAATTTTTTCACTCTCCTCTTTCACTTTCATCAAGAAGCTTTTTTGTTCCTCTTCACTTTCTGCCATAAGGATGGTGTCTTCTGCATATCTGAGGTTATTCATATTTCTCCTGGCAGTCTTGATTCCAGCTTGCGCTTCTTCTAGCCCAGCAGGCTGGAAGTATTCTGCATATAAGTTAAATAAGCAGGGTGACAATATACAACCTTCATGTATTCCTTTTCCTATTTGGAACCAGTCTTTGTTCCATGTCCAGTTCTAACTGTTGCTTTCTGACCTGCATATAGGTTTCTCAAGAGGCAGGTCAGGTGGTCTGGTATTCCTATCTCGTTTAGAATTTTCCACAGTTTATTGTGATCCACACAGTCAAAGGCTTTGGCATAGTCCATAAAGCAGAAATAGATGTTTTTCTGAAACTTTCTTGCTTTTTCCATGATCCAGCAGATGCTGGCAATTTGATCCCTGGTTCCTCTGCCTTTTCTAAAACCAGCTTGAACATCTGGAAGTTCATGGTTCACATATTGCTGAATCCTAGCTTGGAGAATATTGAGCATTACTTTACTAGTGTGTGAGATAAGTGCAATTGTGCGGCAGTCTGAGCATTCTTTGGCATTGCCTTTCTTTGGGATTGGAATGAAAACTGACCTTTTCCAGTCCTGTGGCCCCTGCTGAGTCTTCCAAATTTGCTGGCATATTGAGTGCAGCACTTTCACAGCATCATCTTCAAGACTTGAAATAGCTCAACTGGAATTCCATCACCTCCACTAGGTTTGTTCACAGTGCTGCTTTGTAAGGCCCCCTTGAGCTCACATTCCTGATGTCTGGCTCTAGGTGAATAATCACACTATTGTGATTATCTGAGTCATGGGGCTCTTTTTTGTAAAGTTCTTCTGTGTATTCTTGCCACCTCTTCTTAATATCTTCTGCTTCTGTTAGGTCCATACCATTTATCCCCTTATCGAGCCCATCTTTGCATGAAATGTTCCCTTGGTATCTCTAATTTTCTTGAAGAGATCTCTAGTCTTTCCCATTCTGTTGTTTTCTCTATTTCTTTGCATTGATTGCTGAGGAAGGCTTTCTTATCTCTCCTTGCTATTGTTTGGTAATCTGCATTCAAATAGGAATATCTTTCCTTTTCTCCTTTGCTTTTTGCTTCTCTTCTCTTTACAGCTATTTGTAAGGCCTCCTCTGAGCCATTTTGCTTTTTTGCATTTCTTTTACATGAGGATGATCTTGATTCCTGTCTCCTGTGCAATGTCACAAACTTCCATCCATGAGTGCATATGTAATACTTTGAAATTCATAATCACCATTTTTCTCTAATTCCGGAGTTAGTCATTGAGGGTCCTGCTATTTTATGATTTGATAGGAAAATTAATTCTCCTGAAAGTCCTCAAAACTATTTCTTACCTGAAGTATGAATTCAGATAGTCATATGTTATATGGCATCATAAAAAATTTAAGAGTACCAGCTGGGCTTGAAACTGATTAGAGTTTTCACTGAAAATATATTCTGTTGTTTTCCTGATTACCATCATTTACAAATTCAGTTTATGCCAAAGCAATACAATATTGTAAAGTAATTAACTTCCAATTAAAATAAATTTATATTAAAAATAAAAAAGTCCTAAAATTGAAATTAAATATACTTAGCATTTCTTCTGATTTTCTCATAATTTGCATTCTTATTAGTTATAAGAAATGTAATTTATATGAAATTAGGAGCATTCTTTAACAACAAAGTAATCCATTATTTTTTTGAAATAAAAGTATCCCTTACTTGTGAAGTTATGTTCCTATGAATGTCTAAGAAAATGATGTATTTTAAACTTAAATAGAATTTGAAGAAAGTAAACATAAAATTAGGTTTGGGCAAAACCCCTCCCAGTTGATAAAAAGTCAAATTACTTTATTAGTATGTTCTTCCTTTGTAAGAATCTTATAAATGAAAGCTTTTTGTTTATATTTTCTTTCAGCTTTTGCTAATGATTTCTGTGTAGTTATTATGTGTCTTCTCCCAGTGGGTTAAAATCAAATCTGCTCTCTCAGTTATGGCACATATAAGTTCAGTTCAGTCGCTCAGTCGTATCCGACTCTTTGTGAGCCCATGAATCACAGCACACTAGGCCTCCCTGTCCATCACCAACTCCCGGAGTTCACTCAGACTCACGTCCATCGAGTCAGTGATGCCATCCAGCCATCTCATGACACATGTATGATAATACAAATAGCTGCTGGAAAAGTTTGATAAAAAGTCAAATTACTTTATTAGTATGTTCTTCCTTTGTAAGAATCCTATAAATGAAAGCTTTTTGTTTATATTTTCTTTCAGCTTTTGCTAATGATTTCTGTGTAGTTATTATGTGTCTTCTCCCAGTGGGTTAAAATCAAATCTGCTCTCTCAGTTATGGCACATATAAGTTCAGTTCAGTCGCTCAGTTGTATCCGACTCTTTGTGAGCCCATGAATCACAGCACACTAGGCCTCCCTGTCCATCACCAACTCCCGGAGTTCACTCAGACTCACGTCCATCGAGTCAGTGATGCCATCCAGCCATCTCATGACACATGTATGATAATACAAATAGCTGCTGGAAAAGTCAGAGGATTATACAATGTTATAGCTAAAAATTACTTAGAAATTATTTGATGCAATTAAGTGTTTTCTTTGGATAAATACTTTCATTCCTTCAATCATATAAAAGCAGTCAATTGCCTATCTGCAGCTGGACAGAAGATGTAGAATTCGGCCATCTCACTGTTTTCTTTCTTAACTACCTTCCTGTCCTCACCCTTGAAGACACCTACTCCAAGAACACTCTGTAGAGGATAAGATACATCTGAAGATCAGAAAAGTAAGGTACACATTGATTGTGACACAGCTATACAGGGACAAATCATGACCGGAAATTCAGTTATCCAGAATCCAAATATATTATCTTCTTCAGGATCTAATGTGAATTAGTGACTCTCTATTCTTACAAAGACTTACAAAGCTTCTTATCAGCAGACTGTGTCATAGTTCCTTGAAGTGAGACTCTAGATTGTGCATGTGTGCTAAGCCCTTCAGTTGTGTTATTCAGCCATTAAAAAGAATACATTTGAATCAGTTCTAATGAGGTGGATGACGCTGGAGCCAATTATACAGAGTGAAGTAAGCCAGAAAGAAAAACACCAATACAGTATACTTACACACATATATGGAATTTAGAAAGATGGTAATGATAAACCTGTATGCAAGACAGCAAAAGAGACACAGATGTATAGAATAGCCTTTTGGACTCTATGGGAGAGGGAGAGGGTGGGATGAATTGGCAGTGTAACATGTATGATATCATAAGTGAAACGAATCGCCGGTCTAGGTTCAATACAGGATGCAGGATGCTTGGGACTGATGCACGGGGATAATCCAGAGAGAACGTGTGGTGTGGGAGGGGGGGAGGTGGGAGTCGGGATTGGGAGTTCATGTACACTCGTGGCTGATTCATGTCAATGTATAGCAAAACGAATACAGTATTGTAAAGCAAAACAAACTACAAAATAAAAATCAATTTAAAAATAAATAAATAAAAAATAAGTTAAAAAATAAATTAAAAAAAATAAAATGAATCTAGAGTCTCAGGTCAGCAGTAAAGTAAGGGAAATTACATCTGAAGAAAAGCCTGCGTAGAGGTCACTAGCAATTCTCCTAGATGTTTTTCCTAAAATTAAACTACAAATACTGTAAACAATCATGCATGAAACTTGAAGGAACTTTTTCTTACCTAATATGGTGACCCATGAAGTGACATTCTAGATCTAAGTGGCACTTTATTCTCAGAAAAAAAGACCCAGACAACATATTGGTATTCAGGAGAGAAACAAGTTACTTTGGTGTCAAAAAGAGCCAACTGAAAGGAATTTAGTACAACTCAAACATATTTACCTAGAGCAGGGAGTCAAGTCCTCTTATCTTCTACGTTACTTCACACAGTAATACTTTTTTGTTGAAAGCTTGAACTTATTTTATTCGTTTTTGTGAAAAGGTATTCTTTTAATATGGTGACCCATGAAGTGACATTCTAGATCTAAGTGGCACTTTATTCTCAGAAAAAAAGACCCAGACAACATATTGGTATTCAGGAGAGAAACAAGTTACTTTGGTGTCAAAAAGAGCCAACTGAAAGGAATTTAGTACAACTCAAACATATTTACCTAGAGCAGGGAGTCAAGTCCTCTTATCTTCTACGTTACTTCACACAGTAATACTTTTTTGTTGAAAGCTTGAACTTATTTTATTCGTTTTTGTGAAAAGGTATTCTTACATATAGTGCTATTCAGGTGGCTCAGTGGTAAAGAATTCACCTGCCAATGCAGGAGACACAGGTTTGATCCCTGGATCCAGAAGATCCCCTGGAGAAGGAAACAGCAACCCACTCCAGTCTTGCCTGTGAAATGCTATAGACAGAGGAGCCTTGCTGGCTACAGTCTATAGGCTCACAAAAGAGTCAGACACAATGTAGTGACTAAATGACAACAATTCATATATATATATATATACACACACACACACACATACACACACACACACACACACACATACACACACACACACACACACACACACACACACATATATATATAGAGAGAGAGAATACATAACTTAAAGTTACTAAAAAGTGTTTATGGGAAATGAATCTCCCTCCCATTCTTTCCCCAAGCCATGTAGATCCCCCTCCTAGAGGCAACCTCTGATACTACATTTTGTATATTCTTCTGAAGAGATTCTATCTCATGTGTTAGGATAGAGGCATGTGGCAGAACAAACTTAACACTGTTGTAAAATCCAGGTACACCATTCACAGGGATATGCTGTAAATGAAAACCAAAGTGGTTCAAGTGGTGAGGAATCTGCCTGCCAATGCAGGAGATGCAAGAGGTGCAGCTTCAATCCCTGGGTTGGCTAGAGTTTGATCTCTAGGTTGAGAAGATTTCCTGCAAGAGAAAATGGCAACCCACTCCAGTGTTCTTGCTTGGTAAATCACATGGAGAGAGGAGCCTGGTGGGTTAAAGTCACCTGGCAGGATACAGTCCATAAGGTTGCAAAGAGTTGAACATGACTGAATGATTGAGCATGCATACATGATGTAAATGATGTTCCTGAAATGGTACAACACAGGAGCTCTGCTATCAACAGAAATACATATGTAGAGATTAGCATAAGAAACACGGTGTTCTGCATCTTGTTTTTCTTTGACTTAAAATATTTGAAGAGTATTTAGAGTATATATATATGTTTATGTCATTTTTGATAGCTGCACAGTATCTTAATTTATGAATATATTATAATTTATTTAATTAACCTTATGTATTAATTAGTATTTATTTAGTTTCCAAACTTTTGATATTTAAAGCAATGATGCAATAAATATCTTTATGCTTAATTTTGCACATATAGGAGAAGGAAATGGCAACCCACTCCAGTGTTCTTGCCTGGAGAATCCCAGAGACGGGGAAGCCTGGTGGACTGCCATCTATGGGATCGCACAAGGTCAGGCACGACTGAAGCAACTTAGCAGCAGTAGCAGCAGCAGTTGTACTTGTATAAGGTCCAAAAAAAAATTTCTGTGCCAAGGAGTATATAAATTTTTAGTTTTGAAAGATAGTGCCAAACTATTTTTAACAGGGTTCATCAATCTATAGGCTCTATGACCAACAGTGCAATTTAAATTTGATTGTTGATCTAATAGATAAAATAATATATCTCAATAAAATTTTAATTTGTATTTCTCTTAAGTTAGAAAGTAAAATGATTGATTATATTTTCTTTTCTATAATATATTTTTAAATAAATTTTTGACACTATTTATTGGTATGTTAATCTGTTCTAACTGAGTTACCCTGCATAAATATTTATATCATTCTTAGTATATTGATAATAACAGCCTCTACTCTATAATATTTTTCAAATATTTTCTCATGGTAATCATTTTATTTTGACTTTGTGATGTTTTGGTTTTTCACATTCATTGAATTTTAGAAAATCACATTTTTCAACATGTCTTCTTTAGAAGTCTTCTCTAAACTGATAATATAAATGAAATATATCCATTTTTGGTATGTTTCTGACTCATCTCTTTATTACTAATATTTTTTGGTAAGGTCTATTTTAGAAATCTAGTCATTAATTTTTATATCTATTTGCCTCCAAACATTATTATGTATATTTTCCTGACATCAATAAATATTTATAAGAATATAATGTTTTAATACCTTTGAGATTATATCTGTAATTTCCATTTTTCATTGTTTTTTTTGAATATGTATTCATGTGCTGCTATATAAAGATTACTATGAGTTTGTGATTTAGTATATAATGACAACCACCTCTTCCTACAATTTTCTTTCCAGTAATGGTTTTTTTTTCTTATTTTTATTTGGATTTTATAATTAACTTGCTTACCTCTCTACTCATCCTCAATTATATTATTTTAGAAATAGAATTCATAAAGTAACTCAGTGGGATAGGAATCTTTATGACATTCAGTTCAGTTCCATTCAGTCCAGTCACTAAATCGTGATTCTCTTTGAGAATCCATGAATTGCAGCATGCCAGGCCTCCCTGTCCATCACCAGCTCCTGGAGTTCCCTCAAACTCATGTCCATCGAGTCAGTGATGCCATCCAGTTACCTCATCCTCTGCCATCCCCTTTTCCTCCTGCCCCCAATCCCTCCCAGCATCAGAGTCTTTTCCAATGAGTCAACTCTTCACATGAGGTGGCCAAAGTACTGGAGTTTCAGCTTTAGGATCATTCCTTCCAAAGAAATCCCAGGGTTGATCTCCTTCAGAATGGACTGGTTGGATCTCCTTGCAGTCCAAGGGACTCTCAAGAGTCTTCTCCAACACCACAGTTCAAAAGCATCAATCATCTCATCCTCTGTCATCCCCTTTTCTTCCTGTCCCCAATCCCTCCCAGCATCAAGGTCTTTTCCAATGAGTCAACTTTTCACATGAGGTGGCCAAAGTACTGGAGTTTCAGCTTTAGCATCATTCCTTCCAAAGAACACCCAGGACTGATCTCCTTCAGAATGGACTGGTTGGATCTCCTTGCAGTCCAAGGGACTCTCAAGAGTCTTCTCCAACACCACAGTTCAAAAGCATCAATTCTTCAGCACTCAGCTTTCTTCACAGTCCAACTCTCACATCCATACATGACCACAGGAAAAACCATAGCCTTCACTAGACGGACCTTTGTTGGCAAAGTAATGTCTCTGCTTTTGAATATGCTATCTAGGTTGGTCATAACTTTCCTTCCAAGGAGTAAGCGTCTTTTAATTTCATGGCTGCAGTCACCATCTGCAGTGATTTTGGAGCCCAAAAGAATAAAATCTGACATTATTCCCACTGTTTCCCCATCTATTTGCCATGAAGTGATGGGACCAGATGCCATGATCTTCGTTTTCTGAATGTTGAGCTTTAAGCCAACTTTTTCACTCTCCTCTTTCACTTTCATCAAGAGGCTCTTTAGTTCCTCTTCATTTTCTGCCATAAGGGTGGTGTCATCTGCATATCTGAGGTTATTGATATTTCTCCCAGCAATCTTGATTCCAGCTTGTGTTTCTTCCAGCCTGTATGTGTTAGTATACTGTATTGGTGTTTTTCTTTCTGGCTTACTTAAAAATACATTTTGTGGGCTTCTATTGAAAAGATTCTTATTTCTCAGTGCTTTAAAAAATAAAAGGAGGACTCTGCAATGCAGATTTTTACAGATGTTAAAGTATTTCTAGAGGCTTATTGGTTTTGGTCATGATTTGACACCATGATTGTTTTTCCTCATAGTTGTCTAATAATGGGAATTTAGTCACTAAGTCATGTCCGACTCTTGCGACACTATGGACTGTAACCTGCCAGGCTCCTCTGTCCATGGGATTCTCCAGGCAAAAATACTGGAGTAGGCTGCCATTTTCTTCTCCAGAGGATCTTCCCAACCCGGGAATCAAACCTGGGTCTCCAGTATTGCAGGCAGATTCTTTATTGACTGAGCTATGAGGGAAGCCCATGTAGGGATCTATACATGCCTTACTTTGGACATTTCACTCTGGAAAACAAACATGTTAGTCTTGCCAGATTACCACAGACTCTCATGAACTGATACTTTACTTTTGCTGAGTCCAGGTTATACTGGTCACCACACAACAGTCCAGTGTTGGGTCAAGGAATAGCAACTAGTTAGAAAGCCAACAGATCAAGATGATGGTGGACTAGTGTCCCAAAGAACCATTTTTATCAGAGTTACACTAAAAAGGGAGGGGATAAAGCTGGTTGTTGAAAATTTCTTTGTGTAGGATCCTTTGTTCTTGCAGCTGTCTACTCTGTAAAGCTCCAACAATTATTTTCTGTTCTGCAACTATTATTTTTATTTGAATGGAAAATACCTTTAAAGGTCAGAGCCCTGAGAATGGAATGCTTTGTTACTCAGTCATATCTGACTGTTTGTGACCCCATGGACTGTAGCCTGCCAGGAGTTGTCTTAAAGCTGTGAGGTATTTGAAGAGTCAAGCATAGCCATAGGGAACAACAGAACTTTGTGTGTGTTAGTAGCTCAGTCATGTCATACTCTGCGACTCCATGGACTGTAACCCTCCAGGCTCCTCTGTCCATGAAACTCTTCAGGAAAGAACGCTGGAATGGGTAGCCATTTCCTCCTCCAGGGAATCTTTCCAACCCAGGGACTGAACCCAGGTCTCCCACATTGCAAGCAGATTCTTTATTGACTGAACCACCAGGGAAGCCCAGCCACCAGGGACTTTACTCCTACTGTAAATCAGTGGATGATGCACTGCTATGGATTGACAGCTCTCACTAAATGGAAACAAAAGATTCAGGGGTCATAGCACCAGTGAACAGTTAGGTTGGACTCTCAATTCTATTTTACATCTATTTAGTTCCCTATCTCTGGACACTCCTGGTATCTTCTTGGGAGTTGAAGGTTTCTCCTGTCTACTTGGTCTCTCTCCCCTCCCATTCCCCTCAGCAAACTGTTTTTATACAGACAAGGAACAAGAATATTCTGTCTGTACACATGCATCAGAATATTTTTTGTTTACACCTGGACCACTGGTTTTTAAACTTAAGAGACAGGATTTGTCATCTTCCTTTTCTTGGTTATTCAGTGACCCTTTTTCCCCAACATGAGCAAATTAGAGGCTAAATAGAATAAATGCAGGTAAACTCATCATTGCTTCGAGCTATCCAAAACTGCATGATGTACTGGTCTAGCATCCTCTTGCCTTGTAGCCTCACTACCAACTCTTATCCAACCATGTCAGACCATTTGCAGTTCCAGGAATATGCTATGCTGTGTCATTCATGCTGTGTCTTCTTCCTTGCTCTTCTCTTTAGCAGAATGATCTTCCCCTTCCTCATTTTGAAACTCCTTCAAAACCCAATACCAATATCTTCCTCCAGGAAGCCTTCTCTGAAACTTCATGCTGTTCTCTGGACCTCCAGAATAAGAAGCAGGTTCAGATGTCCCTTGAGGTTAATAGTCTTCTCCTTTGGCAAATTGCTGGCTCAGCAAGTATGAGTAACTCCCCTGAAAAACAGACTGATGTGGTGTCCAATCTTTGTATGTTGCTCCTTTATAACAAGGCCATTCCCTTATAGAATAGTCCATTGTTATATAGGCACCTAGAGGGCCCATCCATTTATAAATATGAAGAGTGTTTCAGGGGCACGCTCCCATGGTCTGGCCTATCCCACCATATCTGGCCTAGGCAGACCATCCCATGACACAACATGTGTTTCTGCTGCTTCTCTGCTAAGAAATTTGTCAGCAAATATTTTATATTTAACCATGTGATGGCTGCAATGTGGTCTAAGTGCCCATTGGGCCTCAGTCTATTAGGTGAGCACTTTACATGTTGTAATAATCATTTTATGCATTTGAATTTTCCACTATATTATAAATTTCTTGAGGGAAGATAATGCTTTGCTTTATTTTGTATTCCTAGGATGCAGCACAGTTCTTACACATAATTGATGCTCAAAAAGACATTAGTGAATATCTTCTTTCATTCTTTAAGCCCCACATACATACCTATCATTTTTGAGCTAATGATTCCCCAGTACTTCTGTTGAATATCATTTTTGTATGAAGAATGCTAATCTTTAACTCAGGAGATTAAGGCCCTATACATGAATAATAAGGGATAAATCAAATTGAAAACTTCAGAGCTGTCTCTAATTGTACACAGTTAAAATTTATTCCTCATTTTTTTAGGTTCAAGAATCATTTCTTCTTCAAATTAATTTCATGGTCCTGGTCCAGCCAAATGACTTCTGTAATGACTCATGGATCATTCATCACTCTTGTTTATGAGCTTTCAGAATGATTTTAGGGTTTTATTTAAACCTATAAATTATGTGTGTGTGCTTGCTTTCTTTCAGATTAAGCTGCTAAAAGCAAAATATTTTCATCTGAGATAAACATTAAGATAAGTTGAGTCTACACAACCTGGCATAACTTGTCAGAGAGAGTAGAATACCAACTAGGAAATCATCTAAGTGTCCTTTATTTAATGGGTCACAGGAATTCACAGAATTCTGATTCTGATAAGTTTCATTCTAATCTACTGGTACACAGGTGTGGTTTCCTATGTGGTAACATTGTTAGCACTGAAAATAATTGCTCTGTGGGATCCACATGTGTTTTTGAATATTAGAAAAATAATATGCAGCCCTTCTAAAGATCAGGGCCCTCCAAACTGCTATTACATGACTTGGAGAAGGACCCAGGGAATTAAATTAAAGTTATATGTAGAAACATCAAGTATGCCTGCTTGGTGGAGTATTGTGAGAGTAAATTAACATATGAGATAGGGGACAGTAGTGGGAGAATGTTAGGAAGAGAGAACAACTATCACTTATAAAGAGCTTGAGCAGAGATATTTTCTCTTTCCTACTTCAGAGACTTCTTCACTCCCTCTCTGGCCCTTTGCATTACAGTTTACTTTGTGAGTAGTAGCTTCCTATGTGCCATGATTCTTGGGATGGCAAAAATGGCTCCTGCTTTTAAATACTTCCCTGATCAACCAGTGACCCATGTCTTCCAGGATTAGAGCTCTGTTTCCTTTCCTGACCTAACTGGGGACTGTTAAAAGTTCCAAAAGCTGTGACTCATTAGGCCTTATCAGATGCCTACAGAAGTGGCGTTGCCACAGCCCTTCAAAGAGTGTAAGACTTCCTCCACCATGCTCAGATGTGGCACAGAAGAATGGAGTTGAAGGTGGACTTTCCCTTGTTAAGATCTGATATGAATATTTGTTTTTGTTGTTTTTTTTTTTTTTGCCTTTGAGCTAAGGCATTTTATTTTATTAATTTTTAAATTTTACTTTATTTTATTTTATAATACTGTATTGGTTTTGCCATACATCAACATGAATCTGCCACAGGTATACATGAGTTCCCAATCCTGAACCCTCCTCCCACCTCCCACCCCGTACCATCTCTTCGGATCATCCTTGTGCACCAGCCCCAAGCATCCTGTTCCTTTGAGCTAAGGCATTTTATTTTATTAATTTTTAAATTTTACTTTATTTTATTTTATAATACTGTATTGGTTTTGCCATACATCAACATGAATCTGCCACAGGTATACATGAGTTCCCAATCCTGAACCCTCCTCCCACCTCCCACCCCGTACCATCTCTTCGGATCATCCTTGTGCACCAGCCCCAAGCATCCTGTATCCTGCATCAAACCTAGACTGGTGATTCATTTCTTACATGATATTATACATGTTTCAATGCCATTCTCCCAAATCATCCCACCCTCTCCCTCTTCCACAGAGTCCAAAAGTCTGCTCTATACATCTGTGTCTCTCTTGCTGTCTCACATACAGGGTTATCATTACCATCTTTCTAAATTCCATATATATGTGTTAGTATACTGTATTGGTGTTTTTCTTTCTGGCTTACTTCACTGTATAATAGGTTCCAGTTTCATCCACCTCATTAGAACTGATTCAAATGTATTCTTTTTAATGGCTCAGTAATACTCCATTGTGTATATGTACCCCAGCTTTCTTATCCATTCATCTGCTGATGGACATCTAGTTGCTTCCATGTCCTGGCTATTATAAACAGTGATGTGGGGTACACGTGTCTCTTTCAGTTCTGGTTTCCTCGGTGTGTATGCCCAGCAGTGGGATTGCTGGGTCATAAGTGATGCCAGTATTTGTGTATGAATGGTTCCATTCAGTTCAGTTCAGTCTCTCAGTCATGTCCGACTCTTTGCGTCCCCATGAACTGCAGCATGCTAGGCCTCCCTGTCCATCACCAACTCCTGGAGTCCACCCAAACCCATGTCCATTGAGATGGTGATGCCATCCAACCATCTTATCCTCTGTCATCCCCTTCTCCTCCTGCCCTCAATCTTTCCCAGCATCAGGGTCTTTTCAAATGAGTCAGCTCTTTGCATTGGGTGGCCAAAGTATTGGAGTTTCAGCTTCAGCATCAGTCCTTCCAATGAACACCCAGGACTGATCTCCTTTAGGATGGATGGGTTGGATCTTCTTGCAGTCCAAGGGACTCTCAAGAGTCTTCAACACCACAGTTCAAAAGCATCAATTCTTCTGCGTTCAGCTTTCTTTATAGTCCAACTCTTACATCCATAC
>SJXQ01010626.1:128694-141139 GCA_006408695.1 Aepyceros melampus
TTGCCATGAAGTGATGGGACCGGATGCCATGATCTTAGTTTTCTGAATGTTGAGCTTTAAGCCAACTTTTTCACTCTCCTCTTTCACTTTCATCAAGAAGCTCTTTAGTTCCTCTTCACTTTCTGCCATAAAGGTGGTTTCATCTGCATATCTGAGGTTATTGATATTTCTCCCAGCAATCTTGAACAGTATGAATGGTATGGCTGGTAAATACATTCTTTATTCAGAAGTGAATTTACCTCACCAACTGTTGCCACTCATTTCTTTCTCCTATCAAAAAGTGTACCTGGAAGAAGTTCAGTTGGATTAGATTTTACCTGCTTGTCTGTATCCAGCCATTTACCTTTACTCCAGTCTAGACTCTGTGGAACACGTTGGATTCCAGTTATATGTCAGGAGTTTCTTCCTGTATTCTGACATAATATTGATATAATACTACTGATAATGAGGCTTCCAAATTCTCAGTTGAATGGGGTGAGTTCTAATAATTTAGTGAATAGAATAGTTATGAATTTTTTTTTAAATTTCAGGTTCATCTTGTGAAGGCTCAAGAAAATGCCAACTTAAAAAAAAAAAATCTTCCAGTGAGATTACTAGTCCAAATTGAAATATTCTTTTAGAAATTGGATCAAATTTTAAAGGATCAATTGGCCAAAATGTGATTGAATAGAGGCAACATGTAAAAAGGCTTCCCAGGTGGCATTGGTGGTAAAGAACCCACTTGGCAATGCAGGAAACTTACAGGACATGGCTTTAATCCCTGGGTAGGGAAGATCCTCTGGAGAAGGAAATGGTAACCCACTCCAGGACTCTTGCCTGGAGAATCCTGCAGACAGAAGAGCCTGCCAGGCTACAATCCATGGGGATGCAAAGAGTCGGACACGACTGAAGCAACATAGCACAAGCACAAGAGGTCTAAGACACAAGTTTGTGTAATTAGGTAGTTAATATACTTTTTAAAATGTATACTTAGTTCACAGCAGAAACTCTCTACAAATTCAGCCTCAGAATTTTCCTATATACACCTTTCCTTGTCTTTTTCCTTTTCTTCCTTTTTATTTTTGAACAAAATTTTTAAATTCTCTTCAGCTTCTGAGTCCAGTAAATAAATCCTATTCCCATCTGGAAAGCATTCAGATCTGTGCCATTCTTTGCTGAGACTCATTTTAGACATTTTAGATGTGTCCAGCCAGGATAAACATATTCCTTGTAAGCATATGGTATTTCCAAGTCTCATTAAATGTGCAGTCTCATGATGATGTCTTCTCTGGTGGATCTCTTAACTTTCCTTCCCAAGATAAGCTTGTGACCAGGATATCTTTACTGATCTTAGAAAGGTTTTTTCAACTATTACCTTTTTAACCCTCTATTCTAATCATGAATGATAGGAACTTCATGTAAATGCATCAAAGTAGGGAAAACAGTGATAATTATCAAGTATGCTTATTATTTTAATTTAGAAAATACGCTCCAAGTTAACCTCCCCCCCGAATACAAAAGTGCTTGTTTAGCTAAACAATGTCATTTTGCTGTGGTGTGCTGTGCTTGGTTGAACAATGTCATTAGAAAAACTCATTAGGTATATGCAACACCAGTGCTAGTGAATGTGTCCCTTAAAGAAACAGAAACCCATCTAGACAGAAGCACTTCCATTGGACCATAAAGGGCATCCTTTGTCAATGTGATGAGCCTGGAAAGGAACACACTTGAGAGCTGCAGGTGAAAATGAAAGTCACTCAGTCATGTCCTAGACTCTTTGTGACCCTGTGGACTGTAAAGTCCATGGAATTCTCCAGGTCAGAATACTGGAGTGGGTAGCTGTTCCCTTTTCCAGGAGATCTTCCCAACCCAGGTATTGAACCCAGGTCTCCCACACTACAGGCAGATTCTTTACCAGCTTAGCTACCAGAGCTGCAGGTAGGAGGTCCCTTCTAGGACCGAGACTGCAGAGAAGCAGTTTTAATGAATTAAGAGAAACTCATCATGAGGTTTCATGGCCCAGAACCAGTCCCTTAGGTGTCATTATTTTGTGCTTTAAAGAGTCAAGTTCTGTGCAGAGGTCTTGACATTGTTATGGATACCTCCTGAAAATGAGAGTTGACAGCTTTGGAAGCTCCATGGCTCCCTGAGGGGAGCCCTTTTACCACAATAAAAGTGGTTCCAGTGGCTGTGAAGAGATGGGATATCTGTTCCATGTGCAGTAGAGGCCTGGCGATGGAGAATTTAAGTGATGTGCAGTGGCAGCATAATTTTTACTGGAGCAGTTTCTTGTCTAAAAGGCATTTTTTTCTTGGCTTCACTGCTCCTAGTTATGTGGTTTACAAATTGTATAGCATACAAGTTGCTCATCTTCCTGGAGACTATATGAGCTATTTATGTTCTGCAATAAATTCCTTACTGCTTAAACCTGCTTAAATCAGAGAGAATGGATTTTACTGTTTGCAAACCAGAATCTTGACCAATGAAGGGTTCTTCTTTTCAATATTTTCAAACAAATAAACAAGTCCCATGAATTTCTCTAAAGAATATGTTTCCTTGAACAAAGGAAAGTGAAAAATGAATAGTTTTTGCAAAGAACCCAAAATTGAAGTAAAGAAACGAGGCAGGCCCTCACTCAGTATATAAATACAAAAACAGGAGAATGCCAAAGTTTGTAGCATATCCAAAATGTCTGCAACAGGTATGCAACTGAAAAGGGCTTTTTATGAAGAGAGACAATAAAGACCTAGAGATTCCAGTCCCTGGTATAAAGTAAAAAGTCTCTGGGCTGGGAATCAAGACTACTCATGTTTGTAATCACCATCTTTAGGAATTATTCTAATTATATGGCTTTTACTTAACCTTTCTGAGCATTAGTCTCCTCATTGGTTCAATGTAGTGATTGAATTAAATGAAGCTCCACAGTCTAGACAGAAAGAGGTATAGGGTATAGACAACAGAGATATAGAAGCAGACATTTCAATATTAGTTTCACAAATGCTTCTCTTTAATCATATATTTGCATATGTTATGTGCACACACATTTTGAAGTTTTTTTCCTTAATTTGAATTTTGAAAATCTAAGAAGAAAAACTGGGTGGCAAGCAATGTTGTGTCATAGAAAATCACCTTTAAAAAAACATACATCTTGGGCTTCCCTGGTGACTCAGTGGTGGGGAATTCCCTTGCCAATGCAGGAGATTCAGGTTCAATCCCTGGTCTAGGAAGATCCCACATGCCTTCAGTTCAGTTCAGTCAGTCGCGCAGTCGTGTCCGACTCTTTGCGACCCCATGAATCGCAGCACGCCAGGCCTCCCTGTCCATCACCAACTCCCGGAGTTCACTCAGACTCACGTCCATTGAGTCTGTGATGCCATCCAGCCATCTCATCCTCGGTCGTCCCTTTCTCCTCCTGCCCCCAATCCCTCCCAGCATCAGGGTCTTTTCCAATGAGTCCACTCTTCGCATAAGGTGCCCATAGTACTGGAGCTTCAGTTTTAGCATCATTCCTTCCAAAGAAATCCTAGGGTTGATCTCCTTCAGAATGGAGCAACTAAACCTGTGTGCCACAACTACTGAGCTTGTGCTCTAAACTCAGGGAATCACAACTACTGAGCCCACATACTGTGGAACCTGTGCTCCTCACCAAGCAAAGCAACTGCAATGAGAAGCCTACACCCAGGAACTAAAGAGTAGCCCCTGCTCTCCACAACTAGAGAAAAGACTTCATAGCCACAAAGACCCAGTACAGCCAGTAAATAAATAAAAATAAAATTATATAAAAAATAAAAATTAAAAATATACATCTTGATTAGCACATAGTCTTTCCCCATTCTTCTACCACTGCCCCTTGAGAAGAAAAATCTTCCCAAACATTTGGGATAATGAATGATAAAACTGCTTGCTGAAACACTAGGGTTCACACTTGGAGATGGTTCCCAAGGTAGCATCAGTATGGCTTTCAATAGATTTATCTGATTGTGGAAAAGCTGTACTCATCACATCATCACTGCTTGTTTCTGGACTTGGCTCTTAAAACTGATAACATTTCCAAGATATATAGATCTTTCACTGTTAAAACCACCTGAAGTTTGAATTCTTACCACAACATCCCTGCCAAAATGTGGACCAAGACATTAATGGCGGAGAATTCTTCCAGAAGATTTTGTATCACCAAATAAAATTATTTCTCTCTGTAATTTCTCCTTGTTAATAACTACCTGTTGGTTTTTTCTCTGAAAACATTTGAAATTGTCTCCAAAGCTGAACTCAAAATACAGGTGTGGCCTTTCAAGCACAAAGGGTCTTTCTCATTTGACATTATAAAGACAATCTAATATTTTATTAAGCTTTTGAAATACACTTATTAAGCTCAATTTTTTAATATAAGAAAAGTATTTTTTAAGCTCTTAGCCTTCTTCTTTTTTTTTTGATCAGAGAAGTTCTACTGCAGGGCCATGCAAACAGAATGTGTGGCTCATGCCCTCTCCCACTCCACAAAGCCCCAAACTCTGTTCACTTCTTTATCTTGTAGCTATAAAATACATCTTTGATGCAAGTCAAAGATGTATTTTTACATTATCTCATTGCATGTATTTCAATACATTTTGTTTGCTTTTTAAGAAAAATGTTTTATTTAAAAGAATGATGCACATGACGTGCATATGAAGAATATCTATAAATCACCTAAAAAACAGTTACCAATCATCCAGAATTTTAATACACCAGGAAAACTTTATGATGTTTGTTAAACATGATTCCAAATATAGCCCTGTATATGTGCAGTTAGGTAAATAGACAACTAAATATATCAGAAAAAAATGAATAAAAAATAATTATATGATGCATACTATTTTTAAAAATAATAATATAAAATATTTTTGAATTTTAAAAATGAAAATAATTAAAGCTGAAGTTAATTGTAAACTCTAAGTATTTATTTATATAAGATAATTTTTTCTAAAATTAAAAAAAATAAATGAAAACTAATATGGATGGGGTCATTTGAGTTTTTTTACTATGTTTCAATTTTAGACAATATCAATTAAATTACTGATTTAAAATATGTGAAAAGGCAAAACCATGGAACAGTAAAGATATAGTGTTTGTCAAGGAACCAAGGGGAGGGAGGGGGAAGGGAAGAATAGGTGGAGTACAGGAGAATTTAAGGTCAATGAAACTATTCTCTATGATTCTGTAGTGGTAGATACATGTTATTATAGGTTTGTCAAACCCACAGAATGTAGACAAAGAGTGAACCCTTATGTAAATTATGGACTTTACTTAATAATAATCTATTCTATTGACTCATCAATTGTCACAAATGGACCACACTAATATAAGATATTAAAAATAGGGGAAACTATGTGTTTAGGGGGAGAGATATATGAAAACACTCTGTACCTTCTGCTCAATTTTTCTGTAAATCTAATACTACTTTTTTAAAGGCCATTAATAAAAAACAGAAAGTAACAAAAAGAGATCTAAAAACTAAAAAAAATGAAAATAGATTACGTATCCTTCAACTTACAATTATATATCTTTTCCTTAATTCCAAATATTTACAGTTTATTAAATCTAAAGAGTTTATAACATTTATATTCTATTCTTCAACCACCAAAGTATTATTCATAGATTTTAAGCTTAAAGGAGTTCAGTCCTCATACTCAGTCCTTTCTTCATACATTCCCAGATATAATGTTTTAAATTATCCTTTAGTTGGTTACATTTTATTTTTGAGAAGAACTCGTAAGTGTAAGTTTTCTTGATATCATTCATGTCTGAGAATGAAAGTTCTCTACCTTTATTCATTCTCAACAAGCTAGCTGGAATTAAGATTCTTGGGTCACTGTCTTTTTCTCAAATTTGGGACAAGTATCTTTTGTGTTTGAGAACTGAGCATCACTAGAGAGAAAACTGAGCCAGCTAGCCCTGTTGAAGATGACTTACTTTTTTTGAAACTTAATAACTAAATGTTTTGATATCTAACTTTCTCTTGAAATTAACCTTGACATTCCAGCAATTAGAATGTATTGTAATGTCCAACTTGCTGCTTCAGATTTTCCTGACACACAGTGTAAAGTTTAGCTTCCCATTTCAAAAAATGACCTATAAAACTTAGCTCTACATATATTTCTTTTTACATTTATTAAAGCTTCTGCATCAAGTATAACATTCTTAGTTAGAAATTTTTAATATATGTCATTCATCTCTTTCATCTATTTTCTAATAGCTTTGATCTGTTTCCTTATATTTTCCTTCCCATGAAAATCTTTGGAACTCCTGAGTTTGTCATTCCATACTCTCTACCTCTTAAGATTTATTTTCTTCATCCTAAAACTAGATGAGCATACCATCTTCAAGTCATATCTTGAAGTTTATATATCTTCTGAAAGTCATGATAAATTTTGGCTAAGACAGAACCCTGCTGTAAGCTTAAGATACTTTGACTTAAAAAAAATTGATTTAATGGGTTAATTGTACCTTAAACAGTACCATATTATTCCATATTTTGTTTATATAAAATGTTATAAAGTTAGCTTTTGTAAAATATCTTAGTAAAATTTAGATTTCCATCAATAGCTTTTCTGTGTTATATTAAATAATCTTATTACAATAGGAATTCATCACTTTTTGGTGAATCCCTGGTAATCTCTACTTTCACCAACTATTTCTTCAACAATACTTTCTAAAATCTAATTTGAGATTGACATCCCTTTGTTAGTTAATATTTTATAGAAATGACATCTTAGTCTTTATGATAACCTGCAGATATTTCCCTGTCTTGAGTCATTTCATAATATTCCCATTCTCCATGATCCTCGGTCACTGCCGAAATTAACAGTCTCACAAGTTTGTTCTCCATTTTGTCTAAAAAGCAATGAGCTTCGACCAGGTAATGAAGACTCATTCGATTAACCATGCTACAAAGTTGAAGAGAAGGTTTAGAATCTGCCTCTGAAACACAGTTTTATCTTACTGTCCCTCAGTTGTCTGCTGCTTGTTGGGTCCCCAGAAAAAGGTAAACTCTTCAAGGATAATGACAGTTTTTTTTTTACTCATTTTAGTGTATACTCAGTGCTTAGCACAGTGCCTGACCACTACAAGTACTCAATAACTAGTTATTGATCAAATGAACTACTAAAATAATTTGGAAATACAAAAGATAGGCTTTTGTGTATTGCACTAGCTACTGACAACCAACCATCATAGCATTATCTCTCTAAATGAATTTTTTTCTCAGTTATAACTAACCAGTTTTCGGAATATGACTCATTATTCTTTTAAACATTTTCTCAGATTTGCTTGGGGAATTTTTACAGGGGAAATCCTGTTATTTCATATCTTCACTTAAACCGAGAGATAGACCTGCTGTATAAAGAAAAAAGGAGTGAACAAGTGACAAAAGAGGAAATAATGAGAATCAAGAAAATTACTGGGCATTATTTGTTGAAAGATTATTCTGCTCATATGGAGCTTTATGCTAAATTTGAAGACAAACCAAAACATAAAACTGAGTTGCTAAATAGACTTACTGGGCCATCAAACTCCCTCAGACCAGAGATCTTAGTCTGTGTGTGGCTTTTCAACATCCAGGGCTTCCCTGGTGACTCAGAAGGTAAAGACTCTGCTTGCAGTGCAGGAGACTTGGGTTCAATCCCGGTGTCAGGAAGATCCCCTGGAGAAGGGAATGGCTACCCACTCCAGTATTGTTGTCTGGAGAATTCCATGGACAGGGGAGCCTGGCAGGCTACAGTCCATGGGTCTCAAAGACTGAGCAACTATCACTCTCACTTTCACTTTTTCAACATCCAGTGTTACTTTTGCATGACCTTTCATCTTGACATTATTAATCTTGGCCCTGTTAAAAACAGGACCCCATGTGGTGTCCTTGAGTGCCTTTTTGTGAATATAAATTACCTCAGTGATTCTAAAGGGACATAACTGTGGGTACCACAGGCATGTCTTGTATGGCTAATTGCAGCCATTTGAAATGAGACTTCAGATGAACCTCATTTCACCTAGAAACTGAGGTTGACTTGCTGCAGACTCCTGTCCTTCTGTCTGATTTCTAAGAAGAGGGATTAATCTGGAATTGCTGCCATTTGTATCACCTCTAATAATGTCCATACAAACTGTAAGTTATAAAGTTCTGTCTTGACAGGTATGAGAGAAGAAAATAAACCATAGAAAATTAAGAACACGTTCCTAATTTATAATACCTTTCACTAGAAAAGATTACTGACTGGGAATTCAATAGAAAAACTGCAGGATTTAACTTTTCATTCCCATTCAGGTACTCACTCTTCTCTCAGTAGCAAATGAAAAATAAACTTAATGCCCAACCTCAGATCACAGCTCTTTCTGCACTGAAACAATTTGTTCTGCTGATTAGAAAACCAAATAGTCTTCTGTAGACTGTTATGCCAAATGGTGAAGAATATTTTAGAGTCTTAAGAATCTACTGTTAAAATGGAATCTTGCAGCCAGTAATGGTAGCTTTATCTCATGGGAGGCTATTTCCAAAACCTGAGAAGTCAGAAACCAAATGGGAACCCAGTGAATGGATAGAATCATTTGGAAATGCAGCTCTGAGGAAAAGAAATCAGTCTGCTGACACTACCAGGGCCCTGAGTGGGAGTGTTACATTAACTGAAAATGCTGATAGCTCTAGACAGGTTGTTGAAAGAAGATGTCCACAGATTCTGCCAAAGCTGCATGGAAAAAAGAGGATATTTTGGAATACCTCTTATGAATAATATTATTGCTGTTTTGGGGTGTTTTTTTTGTATTCTGGGAAAGAAAAAAGCCTGATTCAGAGGCAAAGTTGATGAATTATAGACTATGCTTAAATAAATGAAGCTTTGTTTCCTCCAGAACAATCAATTCAGTAGCTGCCAGGCCTGCTGGTGTGAACTGATGTGACCATTTACTATTCCCACAGGAAGGCAGCTTGAGCTTCCTTAAGTACATGCGTTCTGCCTCTTCAATTGCAAGCCATTCCTTCCCATCAACAGGGATTTTTCAATGTATTAATGGTCACAAAATCCGAATACAGAAGGCCTAAATGTCAAGGTGGAACTGTACCTCTATAAGGCTTCATTGCTGCCATTCCTTACATATTTTAAAACTTTATAGGGCAAATGTTATAAGCCTGATCTTCCAAAATTTGCCTTGAACTAGTTATAGTTAGACTAAGGTCTTACATTTGGGAGATGCCATAATTAAGTCTTAATTCAAATAGGTACTTGCCGGGGTCCAGCCCCGGTGGATCCAGGGTGATTCGAAGGGGGGATGGCGTCGGCGAGGAAAAACATATTTATTTAGAAATATAAGAATAGATTAGGAAGAAATAGTGTAGTAGGAAATTTTGAGATGGAGAAAAGAGGCTGAATAACTTGGTTTACGTGGAAAACCAATAAAATTCCATACAAGGAGCTTGCACCATCTACCTTAGGCCACCGGTGTCCATTTTAATATCAGAGAGTGCCCCGCCCTGGGCTCTCTCTCTTACGGATCTTAGCAGCCGGGACAGGTAAGTAGACATGGCGAGCCTCTGCGCCCCAGATGGGAATTCAGCCAGAAATTAGAGAAAATAGGAGACACGGGGGAAGCCCAGCATCAGTGCAAGACTGTCCGAGAGGGAAGGGGAGAAGGGAAAAAAGGAAAAGGGAAAAAGGAAGGGGGTAAAAAAGGGGAGTTTATTTTTCAAAATCAGCTTATATACCCCAAGTTGTACAGAATAGAATATGCAGAGTTACGCAGAGGTAGCAGTCCTGACCCTCATTGAGACAAGGCTTTCTTTTTTGCATACTCTCCTGTTACAAAAGTCCCAGGTGGTTTACATTATCTTCTGGCCAAGAGGCCTATTAACATTTCTATGGCTCTTTTCTGATGAGGTTTTGTTAACCAGAAGACTCATTTGTGTTAACATTTCCAAAGTCTGAATGCCACTCTCAGAAAACATCAAATAAAAATATAGCAATTTGTAATAAAAGGAAGTACAGTGATTTATAGCAAAAGTCTAGTGTTGCTAACATCAAAACTACTATATATCCTTTTCCATATCCCATTTGCATTGATTACATCTTCCTGGGTGCCTGATAGATAAAAAATAAAGAGATCTGGCAGCAATCATTGAGTCAACCGTGAAATCCAGTCACCAATATGAATTTGAAAAGGCTCTGAAACTTTAGGCTTTTGTGCCCCTCACAGTTGGGAGGTTGTGAGTAATTTACAAGCTTGTAGAAGGTCAGGGGAACTTGTTAGGTAGGCTAGAGAGTTATCAAAGGCGGGTTGGGCTGAAATGGGAAAACAGACAAATTCTTATTTTGGGGGGAGGTGTACATGTTCAGGAAAAACCAGGGAGAAATCTGATGACTCAAATTGCCCTGCCATCTGAGTTTGCCCGTGACCCTGTCACAGGTGGGATTCCTCACTCTGGCTCCCGACAGGTACTGATACAGGACTGCACACTCAATTCTAAAAAGCAGATATACAACTTTTGTTCAGATTTCTATTTATGCTAGGAAATCTACTCTTCTTTTTTGATTGGTACCACTTTTCCTCACATTGAGCCAAAATATTATTTTTATAAGCAAGGTGCTGGTCTAAATATTTCAGAGATGATGCTTTTGATCCTCTCAACATCATGAAGTATATAGTAATAACTCCATTTTACTGAAACACAGTGAGGCTAAGTAACTCATCAGAGCATACATAGCTAGCTAGTAAGGGGTGGAGCTGAGATTCAATACTGGGTTGGCCTTGCCCCAGATGCTATGCTTCTAAGCACTACACATATTGCCAAAATTGATCACTCTCTAGCTTTGAGATGCATTGCCATGCTGCCAACATCTGGCATTGCTTTTAATGGGATTCTGTAATGCCCAGGAGTTATATGCAAATTAAACAATTCTGTTAGACATCTAAGGAGAAGGGGCAAACACAAACAACATTGCTCATATCTTTGAAAACTATACACAATTTATTTTCTTGTGAAGATTATAGGATGAAAGTCAGCAGGAGGAAGATTTCAGCTCAACATGAATGAGAAAATAAATTTACTTTATTCAGTTCAGTTCACTCAGTCATGTCCGATTCTTCACGAGCCCATGGACCATAGCATGCCAGGCCTCCCTGTCCATCACCAACTCCCAGAATTTACTCAAACTCATGTCCATTGAGTCAGTGATGCCATCCAACCATCTCATCCTCTGTTATCCCCTTCTCCTCCCTGCTTAAATCTTTCTCAGCATCAGGGTCTTTTCAAATGAGTTAGTTCTTCATATCAGATGGCCAAAGTATGGGAGCTTCAGCTTCAGCATCAGTCCTTCCAATGAATATTCAGAACTGATTTCCTTTAGAATTGACTGACTGGATCTCCTTGCAGTCCAAGAGACTCTCAAGAGTCTTCTCCAACAGTGCAGTCAAAAGCATCAATTCTTTAGCACTCAGCTTTCTTTATAGTCCCAACTCTCACATCCACAATAATATTAATATTTATCAATTTATTAATATTCTCTGCTCTACAAAAGTACAGTGAATCACGTGAGGAATAAATAAACTCTCCTTCACTGAAGTATTGGGGCTTCCCAGATGGTGCTATCTAAGCAGATATTTTGAAACAATAGGTCAAGGGTTGCTGTTGATGAGATCCTGGGATTTGGTCGTGAATTGGGCTCAGTGATCTCAAAGGTTCATATGATATAGTTTTCACAGATACACAGACTCTTTGGGAAGCCAGAAGATATCTCTCATTTATCATCATGCTACAAACCTGCCAGATTTGACCTGGCCTCTGTAACATTTTGTCATTTAGAATTTCCGAGGATATCTGAGCACTGAAGAATTGATGCTTTTGAACTGTGATGTTGGAGAAGACTCTTGAGAATCCCTTGGACTGCAAGGATATCGAACCAGTCCATCCTAAAGGAAGTAAGTGCTGAATATTCACTGGAAGGACTGATGATGAAGCTGAAACTCCCATCCTTTGGCCACCTGATGCAAAGAACTGACTCATTTGAGAAGACACTGATGCTGGAAAACATTGAAGGTGGGAGGAGAAGGGGATGACAGAGGGTGAGATGGTTGGATGGCATCACTGACTCAATGGACATGAGTTTGAGTAAACTCTGGGAGTTGGTGATGGACAGGGAAGCCTGGCATGCTGCAGTCCATTGGATTGCAAAAAGTCAGACACGACTGAGCAACTGAACTGAAGGTATCAGAATGAAAACAAACCAAATTATACTTCAAATTACAAAAAAGGCAAATTAACAGTATAATATTTTGGCACCCCTCTGAGCACAACAAATTTGACAGACTTTAACAGTACCTTAGATTTCCAATTTCATTTTTAGGAACCACTACTTCTGTCTCAACTGCAAAGGTTAATGTGTCTTGCAGGATGCTTGGGACTGATGCACGGGGATAATCCAGAGAGAAGGTGTGGGGCGGGAGGGGG
>SJXQ01010626.1:141269-173678 GCA_006408695.1 Aepyceros melampus
GGAGAGTGGCAGTGTAACATGTATGATATCATAAGGGAAACGAATCGCCGGTCTAGGTTCGATGCAGGATGCTTGGGACTGATGCACGGGGATAATCCAGAGAGAAGGTGTGGGGCGGGAGGGGGGAGGTGGGGGTTGGGATAGGGAGTTCATGTACACTCGTGGCTGATTCATGTCAATGTATAGCAAAACGAATACAGTATTGTAAAGCAAAACAAACTAAAAAATAAAAATTAATTAAAAATAAATAAATAAATAAAGGTTAATGTGTCTAATTGGGCATTTAGACATTTTAGTGGCACAAGCCTCTTTTTTTAAATTTTTTTTTTTTGGAGGCTAATTACTTTACAATATTGTATTGGTTTTGCCATATATTGACATGAATCCACCATGGGTGTACATGTGTCCCCCGTCAAGAATTTTTCGTCTAGGTTCTCAGAGGTTTCAAGATTTTTCCAACTTTGTGAACTTTTCAGCAAATTATTCTCTAAAATGCACTTATTTCTGCCTCCATGTGTATCTCAAAGAGATGGCTTGGGAAAGTTTTGGAAATGCTATAGGGTGTAAGGTTTAAATTCAATATGTTCCAGGGTAGAAACAGTTATTCCTGTTACTATGGATTTAATTGAGGAAGGTCGGGGTATTTCAGCCAAAGGCACAAATTCCTAGCTTTAATTGAAGGATTTCTGCAAAGGAACTCTAAGGGTCCAACACTCTGTTGAAATTAACCTTTGAAAAGAAGAATTTTAAAAAGGAAGTCCTGGATCTCCCATAGCAGGTTTTGAGCGGATTTTATTTAAATGCAAGGGTTGATTTTTAATTGCTATTATTCCTTGACTGCTCATAAATGTAACATTTTCTATTTGCTGAGCAATTAAAGACAGAATTCAAGCCACTTTTTCTCAGGTGAAAACTTCTTCATGTTATGATCAAGATCAAACAAAATTCTCATCTTCTTAATTTTCTCTTGGTAATAATTGTCAAATTTTGTTACTTTTATATTTGGAAACTATTTCTTCTTACTGTGTTTTTACCTCTGAAAAGATTTGAGTTTGCTATATTTATAGTAGCAGTGAGCCTAGCTACATTTCAGGATCTAAAATGCCATGTTGTCCACAGCATACATGACTTTGCAGAATCTTCTCTGATAACAAGAAACATCATAGTCCCCTTAGGATTCTATAAAATGACAAAATTTTACTTAAGTGATAATTTTACTCTATAATGGACTGTAATGGATACTATTGGCCAGAAGCCTAAAAGAGATATTTATTGTGTGACTATAAAGAGAACTCTGGGGAGATATTCATGGGTAATTAGGTGCAGCTTTTAAATTCCAATATGTTTCATTTAATTCCATCTCATAATTTTATAGACTTCCACTGAATGCCTGAAAGAGGATGACTAGATGGCGTTTATGAAAGGATCTGAGACTACCATGCCTCTAAAAGAATCATGCACTGAAAGGTCTAGGCATTAAAGTCATGCATTTTACAACATATAGGCAACAATAATAAAATCAAATGACAACACTCAATCCTTGCGCTCCCCAAAGTCACATCACTGTAACTGATGCTAGTTGCAATAAAAATGACCAGAAAGCTAAATGCCTTTGCAATGACAACCGCAAGCAGCCTGGCTCACATTTCCTTCCAGTTCCCTTATGCCAGCTTGCCCTTCAAGTCCCAGCATCTCTTGAGGCTGAGGTTACAAGTGTTCTCACAATGACAAAGTCAGCTATAAATATTGCTCTCTCCTGTGCTATAATTTAAAACTAGGAAATGCTTAACTAGCCATGGGAAGGAGAAATTTGAATAGAATTGTGTTTTTGTTTGTTTGTTTTGTTTTGTTTTTTTAATATAAATTTATTTATTTTAATTGGAGGTTAATTACTTTACAATATTGTATTGGTTTTGCCATACATCAACATGAATCCGCCACAGGTATACACGTGTTCCCCATCCTGAACCCCCCTCCCACATCCCTCCCCATACCATCACTCTGGGTCATCCCAGTGCACCAGCCCCAAGCATCCAGTATCATGCATTCGACTGGACTGGCGATTCATTTCATATATGATATTATACATGTTTCAATGCCATTCTCCCAAATAATCCCATCCTCTCCCTCTCCCACAGAGTCCAAAAGCCTATTCTATACATCTGTGTCTCTTTTGATGTTTTTAATCCTAAAATTTCTTTGCAAAATTGATATTTAAATTGGGTTAGTCTTCATCCATGACATCAGTACAATATTTTCATTATTCTTAGAAAAGAATTGGAGTTGAAATGATGGGGTAGAAACCTTGGAGGAGCTAGTGATAACCCTCCTCTGATGCTCTAGAGTCTTTGACATTTTCCTCTTTTAACCATGCATACTACATCCTAGAATATTTTTTCCAATTCCTTCATCTCTTCCTTTCCTCTTCTTTCTCCCATTTTTTCATTGTCCCTCATTGTTCAAACATAGTGAAGTTTGAACAAAAGAGGAGTAAGAAATATTCTACTCTTCAGGTCCCTAGTTTTATCTTTCATAATAAACTTTGGACAGGAACTTTACAAAGGATGTGGATCATAGAGAAGCTTCTAGCATTTTGGTCTCTGAAGTATATTCATGAACATGTTCTTGTATTCAGATTTTCAAATACTTTTTGAGTACCCCTTAGTTCATGAAGATAGATAAGGATACATGCTCCTTTCTCTAAGGGATTTTACTTAACATCCCTTCCATAAAATGAATACCAGGACTTAAAATGAGTAGCAAACAAATAACATAGCAAAATAGAATTGGAATGATTTCTTATTTCCTCTCAGTTCAAATATCAGTTTCACCATGTCACTATATGGGATCTTAAAGTTCTGGGGAGACTGAATGGACAGATAGATGCATGGATTAAGGGACACTGACTGTTGCTTGAGATTCAAAGTCCTTGTCACATAGTCCTGGGTTTTCCAAAGAGAGAGCCTGGGATTACAAAGAAATTGTATATAAAATCTGAGTTTTCTTATGGCAAATTATTTACATAACACACTATATATGTATGCATATACATACATATATGCATATACATTTATCAATAACTTCTAATATTCTGTAGTTTACATAAAAAAATTCATCTTAATTTTTCAGAAGTTTTAGGTGACTATGTCCAAGAAGCAGCATTAATGTCACAGCTGGGCCTTGGCTCTGGTCCCTGGACACACAATGCAATGCTTTTATTTTTATATGTTTCACCTTTACCTTTTCAGATACAATTTTCCTTTCTTCATTGTTGAACATATTTGAGATAACTTTATAATCATCATTCTTCTAATCTAGCCTCAGAAATCCAGCCACTGATTTTTCTCTAAGAGATACAGACAATATAGTATTAGAATTTCTCATGATGGAAGAAGTGTAAAATTATTTGTCATAAAGAAAGAAGACCAGTGGCTACAACATTTCACATTTTCACAGTCTAAATAAAGCTGGTCTTCGCTGTGTCTCAAAAGGATTCACTTAGAATGTGTGCAGAAAAAAGCATCTGTCATACTGACACATGGAAATTGCTGGCATCATATAGATTTTTCCAACCAGCTACAAAAGCTATGAAGAGAAGATTAGCTATGTCTACTGAAATGTATCATTAAAAATTCATTTTAATGTTAGCAGGATTCGAGAAACCAAAGCCATTAGAATGTTTCAATTGTCAGAATGGAACTTAAGCATAGTCTGAAATTACAGATACTTACCTGAATTCCACAGAATAAATAAATAATAATTAATAACTAACTAAATAAAAGAACCTTTCAAATTGTTTGTGCAGACCTAATCCTAAGGTATACACATTTGTGGACACATAAGGCAAAACAGCTCTGTCTTCCTGGATCTCAAAGTCTCCTGTCCAGATATCAGGGGGTTCCAGCTTTCTCTCTGAATTTCTAGCCAGGTCACTTTGTCTGTTTCTTTCATGTGTCCCAAAGTGAGAGGTCAAGCAAAGTTATCACGTTCCCAGGCAAAAATTAATGCATGTGAATGTGGTTCAATTAAAAGCCAAAGGCCCAAACATCTTTACTCTACCTGTCTCTTGCTCTGTGAATCAAAGAAATCTGTGCCTCATCGAGTCCCAAGAAGAGACTTTGAATTATGTGGCTGTCCCCCTACTCCATGTCCTCACCATTTCTCACCAAATTCATTAAACTAATAATAGCAAATTGATCCACAGGACAACCAACTTGGAGACACAAACATATGAACAACTTGCTTTGTCAGGTAGATTCCCAGTTTGAAAAACCAAATGGAAATAAAAGGAAAAAATACTCATTTTAAGCAGAAAAGATAGAATACTCCAGACAGGTCAAGAGCAACTGAGAGTAGTTAATAGTAAAACACTTTCAGCCTCCTTTAATCTAGAAATACCATCCATCTCTTACCTTAATCCCTTGAATCTTTGTAGATTTCATCTACTTTTCACTCCATAATTATCATCAATAGTAACCTCCCCTTTGTTCAAATTAACCTGAATCATTGTCTCTACTTTCTAAACCAAAGAGCTCTGATTAAGACAGTACCAAGGAAGACACTTCACAAAATTCATCTCATTCTTTTGTGACTAACCTCTGACTCTAAGGGTGAGCCCTGCAGTTCTTGAATTCATCCTTCTGCTCAGAACACAGCCCTTAGAGCTCCCCAGAGAGACCCCTGAGTTCTTCTGTGACTCCTCTCACTAATTCTCATCATTTGCCCTTTACTCCTGCCCTTTTCAGACTCTTGAGTAAGCCTCTGTACTATACTCGTCTAATGTGAACCTGGCATGCTGCTGGTCTTCATACTCTATCTGAACAGAATCTTTGACATACCCAATAGGAAGCCAGTCCTATACTTGTGTCTACTTTAGCTCTGATCTTTTGTTGCTTTACCAGGAGCAAACTTAGTTTTCCAGTATATTCTCACACATCAAGGATCAGTTCAGTTCAGTTGCTCAGTCGTGTCCAACTCTTTGCAACCCCATGAATCACAGCACACCAGGCCTCCTTGTCCATCACCATCTCCCGGAGTTCACTCAAACTCATGTCCATCGAGTCGGTGATGCCATCCAGCCATCTCATCCTCTGTTATCCCCTTTTCCTCTTGCCCCCATCCCTCCCAGCATCAGAGTCTTTTCCAATGAGTCAGCTCTTCCAATGAGATGACCAGAGTACTGGAGTTTCAACTTTAGCACCAGTTCTTCCAATGAACACCCAGGACTGATCTCCTTTAGAATGGACTGGTTGGATCTCCTTGTAATCCAAGGGACACTCAAGAATAGCTAAAACCTGCATTTTATAGGCCTTATCCCAGAGATTTTGAGTTCAGTGAACCTGAGAAGGAGCCCATAAGTCTACATTGTATCTAGCTCCCAGGTGGTGCTGATACAAGTGATTCTTGAGCCAACTTTGAGAAACACTGCTCTGGAACACTGGATTTCAAATTCAGGAGGAAACTAATGGATTATTATAACCCTCTGGGGAGGATTTAAAATGATCTCTTCTGGTGTCATACTCATGAATGTTTTGATTCAGTAGTTCTAAAGAAGAGGATGGAAACATGCTAACTGACCTGAAAAATTGAATGGAAAAGCAAAATAGATGCTCTTTGTATTATTTATATCAGGTAGAGCTTCCTCTGATGTGTCTCAGAGCATGAACCATTTGCATTAAATTCATCTGCTGTGCTTGCTGCATGTGGATTTGCACTCTTCTAGACACAGTGGTCACAATTTCTGGTAGAAAGTAGGTGGGAATCTGCTCATTTGAAAGTTCCTCAAGTGAGACTTACATGTTTCTGCCTTTCTCTTCTTCTAATCATTGATCATCACTGAAGCGTGAGCATTACAGCATTTTTAGATTGTTTCCAAATTTGAAAATACATCCTTTTGCCATGTTAAAACCATTGGTACTGAATTAAGCTTTCTCATTTCATGAGGTATAAATAATGAAGTATCCATCTGGATTCTCAGAAAAGCTTCCATTTAAATGCTCATATTGACATGAATGGGCTTCCCTGGTGGCTCAGAGGTTAAAGCGTCTGCCTCCAATGCAGGAGACCCGGGTTCGATCCCTGGGTTGGGAAGATCCTCTGGAGAAGGAAATGGCAATTCACTCCAGTATTCTTGCCTGGAGATCCCATGGATGGAGAAGCCTAGTAGGTTACAGTCCACGGGGTCGCAAAGAGTCGGACACGACTGAGTGACTTCACCTTCATTGACATGAATAATGTGTAAGTAAACTGTCTGGTTTGGAATGATATTTTAATATTTTCACAAGAGTCACTTAAAAAGTGTATTGATTTTCTGTCATTGTGGATCCTTCTACTTCTGCCTAGACACCAAGAGACAGAAAATAGCATCAGGCAGGGGTGGGAATGGAGAGCTTTCTCAGAAAAGATATCACCAATATTTCTTCTTAGAAAGAACCAACAGCACAAATTGCCTGTAAGGTTTTCATGAATTATAAAGAGTCTCACCTTTCAAAGAACATATATAATTCCACATGCCACTAATTCCCCACTATATAAATCACCCCCAAATAAAATTTTTGTGTATCCTTCCTTCCAAGAAACTGCCCAAAGTTAGAAGAAAGGAAGTAATGAAGATTAGTGCATCAATAAATGAAAAAGAGAAAAAAAAAAACAATGAAACTAAGAGTTGAGCTTTTTTAAGGATAAGTGATACCAACAAAATCAGCAGGACTAATCAAGAAAAAATAAAGACTGAAATAAAGAAAATCCTAAATGAAAGAGAAAACATTATAACTGATGCCACAGAAATTTAGAGAAAATCATAAGGAACTATTATGAACAATGATACAGAAGCAAATCAGACAAGCTAGAAGAAATGGATGAATTCCTAGATGCACACACCTACCTTGATATACTGAAGAAGAAATAAAAAGCTTGAATTAAGAAAAAGGAGAAAAGGATATACAATGGAAAAAAGACACTCTCTTCAACAAGTGGTTCTGGGAAGAGTAGACAGCTACACATGAAAGAATGAAGTTAGAATATTTTCTCACATCATGTAAAAAAAATAAACTCAAAATGATTTAAAGACCTAGGTATAAAACTAGAAACCATAAACCTCCTAGAAGAGAATATAGGCAAAACACTCTTTGACATAAAGTGTAACAATTTTTTTTTGTCTGTCCCTAAGTTGAAAGAAACAAAAGCAAAAATAAACAAATGGGACCTAGCTAAACATAAAAGCTTTTGCAAAGCAAAAGAAATCATTGACAAAGTGAAAAGACAATCTACAGAATGGGAGAAAATATCTGCAAATGATATGACCATAACAGGTTAACATCCAAAATATTATAAACTCATAAAACTCAATATCAAAAGGCAAACAACACAATTAAAAAATGAGCAGAAGACATGAATAGACATTTTGCCTAAGAGAAAATGCAAGTGGCCAAGAGGCAGATGAAAAGATGCTCAATATTGCTAACCATCAGAGAAATGCAAATCAAAACCGTGAGAGATATCACTTCACATTGTCAAAATGGCTGTCATCAAAAAGTATACAAATAACATATGTTGGTGAGGATGTGGAGAAAAAGGAACAGTTTTACACTGCTGAAGGGAATGTAAATTGGTGCAGGCAGTGTGGAAAACAGAACAGATGTTCAACAAAAAGCCAAATACAGAACTACAATATAATTTACTAATTCCACTTGTGGGCATATATCCAGAGAAAACGAAAACACTAACTTGAAAAGGTATGTGCACCCCAGTGTCCCAATATTCATGGCAGCATTATTTACAATAGTGAAGATATGGAAGCAACCTAAGTGTTTATAAACAGATGAATGGATAAGAAAATGAAACACTACCCAGCCATAAAAAAGAATGAGATTCTGCCATTTGCAATAGTGGACATGGACCTAGAAGGTATTATGCATAGTGAAATAAGTGAGACAGTGAAAGACAAATACTACATGTTATCACTTATATGTGAAATCTAAAAATTAAAACAAATGAATGTATATAATAACAAAAGAAAGCCTGAATCAATAATAAATAAGGAGATTGAATCAGTAATTAAAAACTTCCCAACAAACTCAGTACCAGAGGGTTTCACAGGGATCAAGTCTCAATTAATATCCCAGTTCTCAAGCATTCTTTAATTGAAGTTTTATGAAAGAAATACTTTTGATGTTTATTAGAATTCAAAGGAAAAATAAAAATTTGATGTTTTTCAAATTATGTCTAAGTAAGACTGGCTCCTTAATTTGTGGGATCCAGTGCAAAATTAAAATGCAGGACGTTGGTAAAGCATTCTTACGAATTTAAAAGAAAATGACAGCAGAACATTGAAACAAACACATAGTTTTCTAAGCTTGGGATTGTGCAAATACAGAGGTCTCATGCCAAGAAGCCAGGCTATCTCTAAGCTTACAATTAATTTGTTCTAGAATTTTATTTAATATTTGACAAAGCAAATGCCCAATGGAAGGAAAATATAGCAGTAACCAAGAAAGAGAATAAACAAATTTTATCACCATATCACCTAAGAAACTGCTATGGAAACTTACATCATAATATATTTTTAAATGTTTTCATTTAATATGTAAAACCATTAATTACCAAAACATTTAAAAATCCAGATTAGTAATCCATTTCATTGATACGTAAGATTTAGGAGGTAATAAGTCTGCAGATTAAAGAAGGATGAAATCATCAAATTTTCCATTAAATACAAATGAATCTAAGATATTATACTTTCTACTGGAAATAGAAAAATGATTGAGAAAGTGGAAGTTTATCAGACAAGATGTACAACTACAAGAGGCCATCCTGCAAGATGAGGTGTGTTTTAACAAGCAAGGTTTCTTAATTAATTATGGGCAATTCACTTTGTAATCAGATGTGAGTAATTGCACAAAAACAGGAAATAAATTATATTTGAGTTCTTACATTTTCTCATTTTAATTAGCACATATTGTGTGGTTTGCCTCTGCCCTTCCATAAATAATTTATTTCCTACTGCTCAAAGCTTCGATTTCTTCATCTCAAAGAGGAGAAATTTCAGCTAATTGAGTTTCGAATGCTCTCCCAGTCCTAGTTGAATTCAATATTACTTATTGGTAACGTACTGCTCACAACTTCCTGTGCAGGAGACTTCAGAATTTTAAAAAGAATAAGCCATGGTTCCTGACCACAGAGAGGTTACAATCCAGAAGGCAAGGCTACCAGGTGCTCAATAAGTACAATGTAAGACAGTTCCAAAATTCTCGATTTTTAAATCTAAACAAAAATCTTACCTAAGAAACACAGAAACTTTTAAGGTTGAGATATGATGTGAAACTGATAGACTGAAAGCGTGTAATACAAATCTATTTCCTTAAACCTTAGCTGTAGATGCTAGAGGCTTGAGTGAATTTTTAAGCTGTCTTAGGCTGGACGTGACTGAGTGACTAAACACATAGCTAGTATTGGGGAAATTCTGCTGCCATGCCAACCATCCAAATGCCCAGGGTGGTATATACTTTATAAACGTGCTTTCTCTATAGTAGGGTGTGTTGACTGAATACATATCATGGACACAGTTTCAGACCACATTTATCTTCATCACTGACTAATGCAGCAAAGTGACCATGAGGCAAAACTCAGGCTTCATTATTTCACTTGTTTTGTATCCTGGGAAATTTTATTTGGTTGGCATCCTTTTCAACATTGCATGACTTTGATTTCACATATTCGGTTCAGCTGATATAATCAAGATTCTAGTGCATCATTCATCCTTTAATAAACAATGAAAATCAGGAAGATTAAAAAGTGACAGCTTAAAACAGCATGAAATACAACCAAAGTCACAGAAATTGAATTAATACGGTTTAACATGATTTTCAAAGGTCTCCAGTCTGGAGTTTGGGCCCAATTTCCTGGCTGGTTTAAAATGAGACCACGGATCTCAAATGATACGCCTGAGGAACAGCCATGAGTCAGTGCCTGAACGATCCAGGCCTGTGAGCAGAGAGCGAACAAGAGATAATAAGCATTATAGGTTCCAAACTTCAAAACAATCAAGAGCAAGATTTTCATTAATAAAAAATGTGCTTACTTGAAATGGTAACTCCCTAGACATCAACATGGAAAATGTTAATAGTGGTTGTCATAGGGGACACAGATACAGAGATGAAAGTGAGAGTTGCTCAGTCATGTCTGACTCTTTGCAACCCCATGGACTGTGACCATGGAATTCTCCAAGACAAATACTGGAGTGGATAGCCTTTCCCTTCTCCAGAAATGGTAATTTGCAACTGTGGAGTGTCTCCAGGAGCAATACCTGTGAGAGAGAAGGAGCCAGGACTGGGAACAGGGAGAAATTGAACTCTGATGCATCTACAACAGAGGCCTCAGCCACTCCTCTCAGAGCCTTGGAGCTGGTTTGGTTCTCTAGATATGTCCCAGATTAAAGCAAGAGGAATAGGTCCTTTTATCCTGAGGAGGGCCTCAGCTAAAAGCAGTCATTTCCTGGCAGGTGGGGACATGAATGCCTTGGTCCCAGAGTTGGGTCTGGACTGTGTACCTCAGAATCCACTAGAGTTCACCCTTTGCCTCACGCAGGTCCACCTGCTTCCTCCCATCTGAGAAGAGTTCACCAGGATTCTGGGTGTTTTTTTCCCTAGGGAAAACTCAACCTGAAGTAAGTTAACAGAATGACCTAAAGCCTACATCATTGCAGGGAGTCTCAGGGCTGCAATGAATACTATCATTTCTTAGCTCAACTACTGATTCTAGATTACTCTCACCCTCAGCTAGCCCTGTGGCTAGTCTCCAGGGCTCACCTGATGTGATGACTCCAACTCTCATCCCATGACCTTCATACAAACATGGCTTCTGAATTTCCCTAGCGTCATAATCACACAATAGAGAACTGGCTTCTGCACTTGTCTATTTACTATCAAAATTAGGAGAGAAGCAAGAGACACTCTAGTGAATCATGTGGGAGCCAAATATTCTTTCCTGCCCTCATTGTGTAAGAACAATCCTGCCATCTGTCTCCCAGTCATTAGGATCAAATACCCCTGGTGCTTCTTGTCTAACAGGCGTTCTTGTTACAAGGAAACAAAAGTTACCAGGAGGCACCTAGTTGTGCTCACTCATGAAAGCCTTGGCCCTCTTGGAACCAGCTTCTTTGGACCAATAGAGTCTTGCAGGGAAGTGTAGCAGAACTTTTCAACTTCATCTCTGAAATCATTGGTAAACATAGAGAAAGCACAGGAGTGAAGGTAGTGTAGAGATCATTTGTATATTATATTATTGGTAGTATAAGGGCTGGAGAAGGAAATGGCAACCCACTCCAGTGTTCTTGCCTGGAGAATCCCAGGGATGGCAGAGCCTGGTGGGCTGCTGTCTATGGAGTCGTACAGAGTCAGACATGACTGAAGCAACTTAGCACCAGCAGCAGCAGCAGTATAAGGGAAGGTCAAATGTCAGAAGAAAAGTAAAATGATTATGGTAGCAATTCAAGAAAAAACTGAGGAGGGCCTAAAGTAAGGCCAGTAATTAAAGGAGGACCAGTAATTAAGAAGAAAGATCACCATCTAAAACATTAAAAATATGAATGATACTGAAGCTGAAGCATCAATACTTTGGCTGCTTAATGCCAAGAGCCAACTCATTGGAAAAGACCTTGATGCTAGGAAAATTTGAGGGCAGGGGGAGAAGGGGGTGAAAAAGGATGAGGTGGTTGGATGGCATCACCAACTAATGCACATGAGTCTGAGCAAACTCCGGGAGATGGTGAAAGACAGAGAAGCCTGGTGTGCTGCAGTCCCAAGAGTTGGACACAACTTAGTGACTCAACAATAGATGAATGGAAAGAGGCTTATAAGGGAGGATGGGAAACCAGGTCACTCCCATGACTCCAGCTCAGTTTACTGCTAAGAAGGACAGAGGACACAGGAGAAAGAGCAGGTTTAATTCTTTTGGTTTATTTTCAAGTTGCCATAGGAGACAATATTTCAGGGTCACTTATTTAAGGTCACTGGCCAATCAGTGACATTGAGAGGGCTCCCAATTCTTTATTTGCTAAGTTTAAAGCCTCAGACCTTCTTTAAATGACCTACACATGGAAGTTAGCTATGCCTTTGCTTTTTGGGAACAGTAGCAAGCATAACTTCACATCTTTTCAATGTTTATATCGATTACATGCCTCTAGAAAAAGTTATTAATTTAAAGTAAAACTATGTCTTCCCTGTAATAACTCCCAAATCTGTATTTCCTTCCTGATTTTTGCAACTATGTATTCCAACTGCTTGCTGGACACTTTCACATGGAATTCATGCAAGCATCTCCGATTCACACACCCAAATTCAACTAAGCCCCACCTTTGCCAGTTTTACCTCATCTGCAAACAGGCTTCAGCTCCTGGAGCCTCGATTTCTAATAAAGGAAGCACTGTCCTCTCAGTTGGGTTTGCAGACCACAGTCCACAGGCCAAACTCAGCCTGTGCCAAAATTTTATGGCAATACAGCTGAATGAATTCATCTATATATTGTTCATGTCTGCTTTTGTGCCACAGTAGCTGAGTTGAGTATAGTTGTGACAGAGACCCTTTGGCCCCCAAAGCCTTATTATTATCTAAACTTTTGTAGCACAAGTTTGCTGCTACCTGCTCTAAGTCAGCTAGGATCAAAATCTGAGTCCTGTTAGACTTACTTCCCCATTTCTCTCACCTCATCTACTCCCTGCCCTTTAAACATTACAACTACAGATATCTCTCACTCCTGTCTCTCTGCTCTCTTTGAAGCTGACCTGTTTTAGCACTCTGCAGACCCTTAGCATGCTCTCTTACAGAAAGACCTTTGCAGATCTACCTAGCTTCTCTCTCTACCCTTGGTGATGTGATATTAGAGTCTCTCCATCTGCTGTTTGTCAAGGGGAAAGGGAGGGAGGAGGAAGGGAGTGTGTGTGGGGTTGGGGTAGGGTGTTGGTTAGGGGAAGATTCACAGAAGAAAGAAATGATTCAGCTGATGTAAGATAAATAGACACTTTGCAGCAAAACAAAGGACCAAGGGGGAGATGGCTAGAAGTGTATAGTTGAAGATACTGCACAGCTTTAAAGAAGGTGTGTTTGGGGACTAGCAGGTAGTTTGGTATGTCGGGAACACAGTGGGTGGGGAAAAAGGACAATGTAGTAAGAGGATAATGAGCCTAGACTGAGAAGCCCATTCTAGAACCTTTGTTTAAACCATTATTTCCACCTTGGTCAGCCCCGCTCCTACTCACCATTCTAGGCCCAGCTGTGACATATCTGGTTTTTTCCAATCAGTCACTGTATTTTCCTGTGGATTCCAGTTAATAATGTACTCTAACGTCTCCTATTTATCACTTTCTAACTTGGGTGATGGTATGGCAGAATAGAAGCCCAATATTTATGTAGATGTAATATTCTTTTAGTAAGTAGTAATCTCTTCCTCCATAATCTCTTACCACCCTAGTGACCATCAGAGGTCCCTCTCCTTTTCTTGGATGTTGTCTTCCTCACTTATATAGTATGGTTGCACCTTGGGAACACAGGAGACTTTTGCAAACTGTAAAGTGCTAAATAAAAACTAACCTTTGTAGGGTACTTGAGTGAGTGTTAGTTGCTCAGTCATGTCCGACTCTTTGCAACCCCATGAACTCTAGCCTGCTAGGCTCCTCTGTCCATAGAATTCCTCAAGCAAGGGCACTGGAGTGGGTTGATGTTCCCTTCTCCAGGGGATCTTCCCAACCCAGGGGTCAAACTCAGGACTTCTGCATTTCAGGCAGATTCTTTACCACTGAGCCTCCAGGGAACTTGGTAGAAGTTTAATACTTGAGGAAACACCTCCAACCTACAAGTTTTTGCTTGTTTATTTATATATATCCCTTACTGGACTAAACCTGGAGGAGGAAATAGCACCCACTCCAGTATTCTTGCCTGGAAAACTCCATGGATAGAGGTGTCTGGTGGGCTACAGTCCATGGGGGTCTCAAAAAGTTAGACATGACTGACCATGGAAGCATGCACTGGACTAAAAGATAACTTGAGATCAGATAGCAACTTTATCTTGTGCATTTTTATACCATCAGTACATAAAGAATATTCAGTATGTGTTCATAAAATTAAATTGTACAAATATTTTAAGTGTATAATGCATCATGTCTTTAAATACGTGCATATTTTGACTTTAAAAATACCTCATTGATTAAAAATGCTAAGCACCATCTGTTCCTTCAGTGATAATCCTTTTACTGGTGGAGGGTCTTGAATGGAAGTTGATGGCTGTTGACTGATAAGGGTGGTAATTGCTAAATGTTGGCATGGCGCAGCACTTTCTTAAAATAAGATGACAATGAGTTTTCGTCCTCAACTGACTCTCCCTTTCACAAGCAATTTCTCTATACAGTGCAAAGCTGTTTGAAAATATTCTATCTACAACAGAACTTCCTTCAAACTCGGAGTCAGTCCTCTCAAACCCTGCTTTATTTTATCTAAGTTCACTTTATCTACTTTATCAACTAATTTTATGCAATATTCTAAGGCCTTTATTGTCATTTCAACAGTCTACAGTATCTTCACAAGGAGCAATTTACATCTTAAGAAACCACTTTCTTGGCTGATCTGTAAAAAGCAATTTCTTATCTGTTAAAATTTTATCCTGAGACTGCAGCGATTAAGTCACATCTTGAGATCCCACTTCTAATTCTAGTTCTCTTGCCATTTCTACAACATCTGCAGTTACTTAAAAGAAGTATCTTGAACCCTTCAAAGTCAGCCATGAGGGTTGGAATCAATATCTTCCAAACTTCTGTTATTTTTGATATTTTGACCTCTCCCCATGAATCATAAATATTTTAAAATGGCATCTAGAATGGTGAATCTATTCCAGAAAACTTTCAATTTATCCAGATCCAACAGAAGGATCACTATTTATGGCAGCTCTAGCCTTACAAAATGTATTTCTTAAGTAATAAGACTTGAGAGTCAGAATTACTTCTTGATCTATGAGCTTTAGAATGGATGTCATATTAGAGGCAGAAACACAACATTAATCTCATTGTCCATTTTCATTAGAGCTCTTAGGTAACCAGGTGCATTATCAGTGAGAAGTAAAGTCCCCAAGGACTGCAGCATGCCAGGTTTCCTTGTCCTTCACCAGGTCTCCCATATTGCAGGCAGCGTCTTTACCCACTGACCCACAAGGGAAACCTAAGAATACTGGAGCTGGTAGCTTCTCCCTTCTCCAGTGGATCTTCCCAACCCAGGAATCGAATCAGGGTCTCCTGCATCACAGGAGGATTCTTTACCAACTGAGCTATGAGGGAAGCCCAGTATTGATTACTCATTTAAATATAGCAGTTTGTACACGTCGATCCCAAACTCCGTAACTATCCCTCCCCACAACGGTTCCCTCCTGGTAACCTTAAGTTCCTTCTCTAAGTCTGTGAGTCTGTTTCTCTTTTGTAAATAAGTTCATTTGTATCATATTTATAAATTCTTCATTTAAGCAATGTCATAAAATATTTCTCTTCCTCTGTCTGACTTCCATCACTCAGTATGACAGTCTTTAGGTCCACCCATGTTGCTGCAAATGGCATTACTGCATTCTTTTTAATAGCTGAATAACATTCCATCATGTATACATACCATATATTCTTTATCCATTCCTTTGTCAATGGACATTTAGGTTGCTTCTATGTCTTGGCTCTTGTGAACAGCATTGTTGTAATGAACATTAGGGTGCAAGTATCCTTTGGGGCCATGTTTTTCTCTGGGTATATGCCCAAGAGTAGGCTTGCAGGATCATATAATAGCTCTATTTTTAGTTTCTTAAGGAACTTCCATATTGTGTTCCATAATGGCTGCACCAATTTACATTCTCACCTGTAGTGTAGGAGGGCTCCCTTCTCTCCAAGCTCTCTCCAGCATTTGTTGATTGTGGATTCTTTGATGACAGCCATTCTGACTGGTGTGAGGTGACATCTCATTGTGGTTTTTGATTTACATTTCTCTAATAATTAGTGATGTTGAACATCTTTTTATGCGTCTCTTGGCCATCCGTGTCTTTTTTTAGAGAAATATCTATTAGGTTTTCAGCCCATTTTCTGATTGGGTTGTTTGTTTTGATAATATTAAGCTGCATGAGCTGTTGGTAAATTTGGAGACTAATCCCTTGATGGTCATTTCATTTGCAAATGTTTTCTCCTATTCCGTGAGTTTTTTCATATTGTTTATGATTTCCTTTGCCATGCAAAAGCTTTGTGTTTAATTGAGTCCCATTTTTAAACTTCTGTTTTTATTTCCTTTACTCTCTGAGACAGATTGAAAAAGATATTGCTGAGATTTATGTCAGAGAGTGTAGACAAAACCTTTCTCACTGTCTTTAAAATACTGTGACCTTTAATTTAATTTTCCTTAGGGAGACTGTCACTTAAATAGTATTCTCAAATGGGATTTCCTGGACCATTATCACATATTTTTCCAATAAACTCATAGTTTATCTTTTGTAACAATATATGTCATTTGCAACTTATCTTCAATCTATTCCCTTCACTCTCTTTGCTCCCACAGGGACTATTGTATTCTCTATTATCAAGGTTCTCTTGCCTTCCAATTAAGTTTGGCCATTCGGAAACTGTGGCACATCAGAGGGTTGCAGGAGTGAAATAATACTTCTCTATTGTTCTCTGCTTCAGGTGACATATCTAGCAGTAGCTGCACCTTTTCCATCTTCATTGATCTATTAGCTTCTGTGTTCCATGAGATACTCCTGAATCACTGCAGTTCCTATTTATGCTTAATGAGTTTTGTTGTTATTCAGTTGCTCAGTCATGTCTGACTCTTTGTGACCCCTTGGACTGCAGCACACCAGGCTTTCCTGTCCTCCACCATTTCCTGGAGTTTTCTCAAACTCATTTCCATTGAAGTGATGCCATCCAACCATCTCATCCTCTTTTGTCCCCTTCTTCTCCTGCCTTCAATCTTTCTCAGCATCAGGGTCTTTTCAAATGAGTTGGCTCTTTGCATCAGATGGCCAAAGTATCTGAGCTTCAGCATCAGTCCTTCCAATGAATATTCTGGGTTGATTTCCTTTAGGAGTGACTGGTTTGATCTCCTTGCAGTCCAAGGGACTCTCAAGAGTCTTCTCCAGCACTACAATTTGAAAGCATCAATTCTTTGTTGCTCAGCCTTTTTTATTGTTCAGTTCTCACATCCATACATGACTACTGGAAAAACCATAGCTTTGACTATATGGACCTTTTTAGGCAAAGTAATGTCTTTGCTTTTTAATACACTCTGTAGGTTTATCATTGCTCTTCTTCCAAGGAGTAAGTATCTTTTAATTTCTGTGTGTGTTTTTATTATCAGTTATCAAAATGACTTATCCTTACTTTTCATCAGTTAATCATATTCCAAGCCTCAAATATTCACCTTCTTTAGCAGGAAGCGATTTATTCTTCTCCAGGTCTGATACAAAATGGCAAGAGGAAAGAGTCACTCATCTTAGGGACATCATTTACTATTTTCCTATGAAAGTTTTCTTCTAACTCTGAGCTAAGAAAACTCCAGTACTCTTGCCTGTCAAATCCCATGGACAGAGAAGCCTGATACGCTGCAGTCCATGGGGTCACAAAAAGTCGGACATGACTGAGCGACTTCACTTTGACTTTTCACCTTCATGCACTGGAGAAGGAAATGGCAACCACTCCATTGTTCTTGCCTGGAGAATCCCAGGGGCGGGGGAGCCTGGTGGATTGCTGTCTATGGGGTCGCACAGTGCGGACACGACTGAAGTGACTTAGCAACAGCAGCAGCAGGGATATCATTTACTATTTTCCTATAAAAGTTTTGTTCCAACTCTGAGCTAAGAAAACATTAGTTCAGTCTCTCAGGTATCTCCATCTCTCACAAGTCTCCACTGATTCTTTATGAAGCCATTGGAGAAAATAGAATCCATAGTAAAGCCGAGGAATAAGAATTGTTCTTGTTCAGTTGGTAAGTTGTGTCCAACATTTTGTGATCCCATGGATTATAGCTGACCAGGCTCTTCTGTCCATTGGATTTCCCAGGCAAGAATACTGGGGGTTGCCATTCCTTTCATCAGGAGATCTTCCTGGATCAGGGATAACTCATGTCTCCTGCATTGGCAAGTGGATTCTTTACCACTGAGCCACCAGGGAAACCCAGGAATAAGAATTAAAAGTCACTAAATAACTTAGTAAAACTATATATGTGCCAGGTATATATATGTGTAATATATATAACAAATATCACTGAGGAAGGCTTTCTTGTTGCTTCTTGCTATTCTTTGGAACTATGAATTCAAATGGGTATATCTTTCCTTTTCTCCTTTGCCTTTAGTTTCTCTTTTTTCTCAGCTATTTGTATCCAAAAAACATCTTCATGACCCAGTAACCACAATGGTGTGATCACTCACCTAGAGTCAGACAACCTGGATTGTGAAGTCAAGTGGGCCTTAGGAAGCATCAGTACAAACAAAGCTAGTGGAAGTGATGGAATTCCAGTTGAGCTAATTCAAATCCTGAAAGATGATGCTGTTAAAGTGCTGCACTCAACATGCCAGCAAATTTGGAAAACTCAGCAGTGGCCACAGGACTGGAAAAGGTCAGTTTTCATTCTACCCCAAAGAAGGACAATGCCAAAGAATGTTCAAACTACCACACAATTGCACTCATTTCACATGATAGCAAAGTAATGGTCAAAATTCTCCAAGCCAGGCTTCAACAGTACATGAACCGTGAACTTCCAGATGTTCAGGCTGCATTTAGAAAAGGCAGAGGAACCAGAGATCAAACTGCCAACATCGCTGGATCATAGGAAAAGCAAGAGAGTTCCAGGAAAACATCTACTTCTGCTTTATTGATTATGCCAAAGCCTTTGACTATATGGATCACAAAGAACTGTGGAAAATTCTTAAAGAGATGAGAACACCTGACCACCTTACCTGCCTCCTGAGAAATCTGTATGCAAGTCAAGAAGCAACAGTTAGAACCAGACATGAAACAACAGACTGTTTCCAAATTGGGAAAGGAATACGGCAAGGCTGTGTATTGTCACTCTGCTCATTTAACCTATATGCAAAGTACATCATGCGAAATGCCAAGGTGGATAAAGCACAAGTTTGAATCAAGATTGCCGGGAGAAATATCAGTAACCCCATATACACATATGACACCATCCTTATGGCAGAAAGTAAAGAGGAACTAATGAGCCTTTTGATGAAGTTGAAAGAGGAGTGTGAAAAAGCTTGCTGAAAATTCAACATTCAGAATACTAAGATCATGTCATCCAGTCCCATCACTACATGGAAAATAGATGGAGAAACAGTGGAAACAGTTACAGACTTTCTTTTCTTGGGCATCCAAATCACTGCAGATGGTGACTGCAGCCATGAAATTAAAGACACTTGCTCCTGGAAGAAAAGCTCTGACCAACGTAGACAGCATATTAAAAAGCAAAGACATTACTTTACCAACAAAAGTCCATCTAAGTCAAAGCTATGGTTTTTCCTGTGGTCATGTATGGATATGAGAATTGGACTATAAAGAAAGCTGAGTGCTAAAGAAGTGATGCTTTTGAACTCTGGTGTTGGAGAAGACTCTTGGGAGTCCCTTGGACCACAAGGAGATCCAACCAGTCAATCCTAAAGGAAATCAGTCCTGAATATTCATTGGAAGGACTGATGCTGAAGCTGAAACTCCCATACTTTGGCACCTGATGCAAAGAAAAGACCCTGACGTTGGGAAAGACTGGAGGTAGGAGGAGAAGGGGACAACAGAGGATGAGATGGCTGGATTGCATCACCGACTCAATGGACATGAGTTTGAGTAAACTCCAGGAGTTGGTGATAGACAGGGAGGCCTGGTGTGCTGCAGTCCATGGGGTCGCAAATGGTCAGACACAACTGAGTGACTGAATGAAACTGAACTCCCGGATTGCAGGTAGATTCTTTACCAGCTGAGCCATCAGGGTCATGACCCTCTAGGTCATCGCAGAGAACCTAGCTAAGCTCCCAGTGCTATACATAAGCTTCCTGCTAGCTATCCATTTTACACGTGTGAAAGTGAAAGTTTCTCAGTCCTGTCTGACTCTTTGTGACCTCATGTACTGTGCAGTCCATGGAATTCTCCAGTTCAGAATAGTGGAGTGGGTAGCCGTTCTGTTCTCTAGAAGATCTTCCCAACCCAGGGATTGAACCCAGGTCTCCCACATTGCAGGAGGATTCTTTACCAGCTGAGACATGAGGGAAGCCCAAGAATACTGGAGTGGGTAACCTATCCCTTCTTCAGCGGATCTCCCCAACCCAGGAATCAAACCAGGGTCTCTTGCATTGCAGGCAGATTCTTTACCAGCTGAGCTACCAGGGAAGCCCCATTTTACACATGGTAGTGTATACATGTCTATGCAACTCTCTCAATTTATCCCCCACTCTCCAAGAAGGCAATGGCACCCCACTCCAGTACTCTGGCCTGGAAAATCCCATGGGTGGAGGAGCCTGGTAGGCTGCAGACCATGGGGTGGTGAAGAGTCGGACACAACTGAGCCACTTCCCTTTCACTTTTCACTTTCATGTATTGGAGAAGGAAATGGTAACCCACTCCAGTGTTCTTGCCTGGAGAATCCCAGGGACAGCGGAACCTGGTGGGCTGCCATCTATGGGATTGCAGAGAGTTGGACATGACTGAAGTGACTTAGCAGCAGCTCCTTCCCACTCACACTGTGTCCACAAGTTCATTCTCTATATCTGCAACTCTATTCCTGTCCTAAAGGAATGAAATTGAGTCAGTTATAGTGATGTGGATGAACCTAGTCTGTCAGAGTGAAATAAACTACAAAGAGAAAAACAGATATCATTTATTAGCACATATATATGGAATCTAGAAAAATGGTACTGATGAACCTGTTTGCAGAATAGGATTAGAAGGAGAATTTTTTTTAAAAAATGATTCTAGGTTCACTCAAAGTTCTTCACTGATGAAAAAGAGAACCAAGTAACATCTTCTTTTTTGATCAAAGAAATAGAAAAACTGAAATATAAAAATCTCTGACCTTGACAGAGTAGGGTTGCCAGATTTAGCAAATAAAAATATAGGACATCTAGTTAAATTTGAATTTACTATAGGTATATCCCATGCAATATTTGGAAGATATTTATAGTAAAAAAAATTATTGATTGTTTAACTGAAATTCAAATTTAAATAGGTATGTGGACTTCCTGGCCTTTCCCGGTGGCTCAGCAGAAAAGAATCCATGCAACGCAGAAGTTGCTGGAGATGCAGTCTCAATCCCTGGGTTGGGAAGATCCCCTGGAAGAAGGCATGGCAACCCACTCCAGTATTCTTTCCTGGAGAATCCCACAGACTGAGGAGACTAGTAGGCTACAGTCCATGGGGTCGCAAAGAGTTGGACACAGTAAGTGACTTAGCACACATCCAAGCATGTGGTCTTCTTCTTATCGGTAAACTTATCACAGAAAGGTCAATCAGAATTCAATTCAGTGTGTTTTAAGGTTCCACTCATGATTGTCTAGGCCTGAACGGGCTTATGAAGGGGGGATGATAGCACCTTTTTATTACAAAGGTTTTCAAAATAAAAAAAAAACCCACAGAAACAAGGAAACATAATTCTGCACAATTCATAGGAGATGTGTTGCTGGACTCCACCAGTGTGCTACACATGACCTACAGATGGTCTTCTTCCTGAGACACTCTGGGCTGCTGAGCTCCTTACCAAAATTAGCTCCTAAGAGGGTTGATCTTGGTGCTTTTCAGACAATAATTTTAAAAGGGATTTATTTTCTGGTTAAAATAAAATCCTGCTTATTTTGATATGAGACTTCCAGCTGATTCTGTTTTTCATTGAACAATCTTAAATTTATAATTAAAGGGAAAAACTCAGATGTAGAAAATAGCTGGCATTGGCACATGTTCTGTGCCTCTTGGTGTGGCCTTGTGAGTCGAATAACCCTTCTTGCCTTTAAGAGTATAATTATAATTTGTTCTGGCCAGTGGGTTAGAGCAGAGTTGATATTGGTTGACTATGAGAATTCAGAGCACTGGGAAACTGTATTGGATGGAAAATTCTACAAACTGAAAACCAGGACTGGGAGCATAAGCCCTCTGCCCTTTAATGGTCCCAAAGGACTTTACTCACAGGAAGATAGTCCTTCTGCAATGAGGAAATGGCCACCTGTGTTTTGGGGCTTCCCAGAGGCTAACTCAGGCCTCATCTTCTGATCTAACTTCCTGTTTCTCTCCTTGCTGGGTATGAGCAGCGAATAAAGCAGAGATGTGGCCTGAGGACACAGACTGGGGCCCCAGACTTCTACCTGGCAGCAACTCTCTTCTGCCTGGTTTCTCCCCAGCTACTGGGAAGTAACTTATTCAGACCCTGATCTGCTGTGCAGTCGCCACCTGCTCTGTCTCCTAACATCTTTCTAAGCTTATTAGTTTGCCAGCTGCCATAACAAACTACCACAACTGAGTGGCCTAAACAATAGGAATTTATCATTTCATAATTCTACAGGCTAGAAGTCTGATATCAAGGTGTCCACAGGCCCATGCTTCCCCTGACAGTGCAAAGAAGAACCCACTCGATGCCTCTTTCCTAGCAGCTGGAGGTTTGCTGGCTATCTCTGACATTTCTTGACTTATGCTGCATCACCCTGATTTCTACCTTCTTGTACACATGATGCCTTCCTTGTGTGTACATCAATCATATTGGATTAGGGGCTACTCCAGTATCACCTCATCAAAAACTAACTATATCTGCAACAAATCTTTTTCCAAATAAGATCACATCCTGAGGTACTGGAGTTTAGGACTTCAACCTAAGGATTTGGGAGCAACACAATTTGATCCATAACAGTAGAACTCAAGAGAAATGGCAAATATGAAAGCACCCTAAAACCTTAGACATAATATGTGAATACTGTCAGGAGGAGCAGGGTGGAGCCTTCTTTGATTTTCTGAGATTTGCACAAAGGAAGAAATTTTCACCACTGTCCCTACACAGTGAGTTCTTATTTTTCTCTCTCTGCAGGATCCTTTCCTCTAGGGTGGAAGATGAATCCTTCACAAAAAAGCAATAAAGATTTTATGCAAGAAAATAAAAGAAAATTTGGAATACAAGATTATATACAAAAGTAAGTACTTGTATATAAGGAGACAAAGGAAATTGAAGTTACACAATAAGTTATCCTCTTGAACTATCACTTTTATAGTCACTCTATTTGTTGGTGCTTACCATATGCCCGATACCATGCTACAAATTGTGAGTATGTTATTTTAACCTCATAACAACCCTATGGGCAAATATTATTAGGCCCACTTTTAAAGTGAAATGATGACACTGAGACTCAGATGCTTCAACATCAGAAGTCACCCAGCTCAGAGGCATGGGAGTTGGCAGCGAAATCTAGGTGTCTGGTCTTGAAGCCCATACTCTTAACCACTATGCCCTGAGTGGGGGTTAGAGTGGGCAGCTGGGAATGGAAGTGAGGATAGAAGGAGAGAGACAAGGGGACAGGTGCGAAAGATGTTATAAAAGAGGAGTAGAGAAGACTGAGAACAGGCTAGATTTGAGAGGGAAGCAGGAGTTGGCGGGATTCTCAGAGAGCAATAATAACTTTGACAGGAGGAAGGAAATGCAAAGAGAGAGCAACTGGGGACAAGAAAGGAAGGGCAGGGGGAGCTCAGTTTGTAGACATGCCCAGCCTGGGCCTCATCATCTCAGGAGCAATAACCAGAGAGACCATGGTGCCAGCAATCCAGAAATCCATGGGCACAATGCAGAGGAAAAGCCAAGAGTTGCAACAGACACAGGGGAAGTTGGAAGGAAGTGAGAAACATTAGATTTAAGTTTTCCCAGTTCTGAATTTTCAGAACTTTCTCTTATAAGAAGCCTCTTCAATTGTGTTTACTGATTGTTAAGAGGGTAGGGCGTGAATTATATTTGTTCACCACTGTCCAGTTCAAATTTGATCTTTTGAGATTAAATTTCTCCCTGCACTTGTTTTTTTCTCAAGAAAAGACAAAACAACTTAAGTTACAAAGTATCCAAGAAAAATAAACCTCTATTGCTTATTTATTTCCATTAACATCTGCCTTATTCACCAAGAATCAAGGGAATTTAGCATTTCTCTTTGTCTTATTAGTGGTTTGTTATATGATACAAGTGTTTAATGTAATTTGTTTCTTATTTTTCTAGTAATAAAATAAATCTTTGACCATAAAAGGATTCTGCAAATCTATTGAACATGAGGCCAAGTGAGCAGTTTTAACATTAAAGCTTTATGGAATAATGTGCATGCATGCTCAGTCACTCAGTCATGTCCCGCTCTTTGTGATTCCATGGTCTTTAGCCTGCCAGGCTCCTTTGTCCATGGAATTTCCTAGACAAGAATACTGGAGTGGGTTGCCATTTCCTTCTCCAGGGATCATCCCGACCAAAGGATCTCAGGAGATGCAGAGGACTGAACTCGCATCTCCTGTGTTTCCTGCATTAACAGACGGGTTCTTTACCCTGAGTTACCAGGGAACAAATATTTATGTAAATCCAAACACATACATCTTAAATTAACTCAAATTCATATGTGGGAAAAAGATAGGATTAGATGATCTCTCTCAATGTAAATTCTATAATTCACTACCTAATGAATCATGTACTTAAAAATACTGAGAACATTTTGACATCTCAGCACCTTATGATGTCTTATCTCTTCTCTCCTACCTTCACAAACACTCCTACCTTCTGCTGTCAATAGCTACACACCCACAGAATGAAGATTTTCTATATTGTCTATCTTTTCAATCTGTCTCTCTTCCCTTCTAATAGCTTGATAACTAAGTCTGATTAATGTCACTTATTTTTGTTCTTTTTTCTTGAATTGGTATCCTGAAATAGTGTGAAATAGTCACCGTGAAGAAAATTGTTGCTAGTTCTTTGTTGATTACCATTCTCTACTAAGCCATGAGCAGGTAACAGTTGTTTCAACTTTAGGGCAAAGTCCCTGTACAGGAGATAGACAGACATTAATCAGTCTCAGTGTATTCCAGCAGTGGTTTTTAAAGGTGGTCTCTAGACCAGCATCATAAGCATCACTTGGAAAACGTTTTAGAAATGTAGATTTTTCAGAGCCACTATATCAGCAACTAGGAGTAAAGGAGGGATTAGGCCCAGTACTCTTCAGTCTAAAAAGTTCTCTGGATAATTCTGATATACACCCTACAGTTTGAGAACCAGTGTATTAGGGTAACAGTTGACTCAGCATAGAATGGAAGACTCTTCTTGACAGAACAAAGTTAATATTCCCTGATGTACATTAGGAAGACTGGGGTTCATCAGAAGAGCTTTTGCTATTTGATTGTGTTAGGAGAAATGGTATCCTCCCTCTGCCATGAGCTGAGAAGTGAGAGGGAAGATCAGAGTTGTCATGGTAAGGTGATATTAACATGTGCACACGGCACATGAAACACATAGAACATAGCAATGAAACCTACATCTTTGGGCTCTATAGGTGGCAGTCTATAAACAAATTTCGTACCAAAAATTGTCACATCTCTGTAGCAGAGGCAAGTAAACTTTCTGTAACAGGTCAAATAGTAAGTATTGTAGGCTTTGGAAGGTCACTGGTCTCTGTCACAATTACTCAATTCTGCCACAACAATGCAACAACAATCCTGAACAGTATGTAAAGGAGCATGACTAGAGTTTCAATAAAACTTTACTTTGTAAAAAATGGTAGGTTGGATTTGGCCCATGGACCGTAGTTTGCCAACCTGCTTTATAATGCTTCCATTTAATAAATTTTTAAAAGGACTTAACTATTTTTTCCCAGTTGATTGTTTAGTCATTAATCAGATATTTAACTGCCATTCCACTGACAATTCATTAACTAGTTGCAAATCATTAAAGCAACCCCCTAAAATCCAATGTCCCTCTTTTGCTTTGTTGATGGTTGATCTGTAAACAGGGCTTCCCAGGTGGCTAAGTGGTAAAGAATCTGCCTGCAATGCAGGAGACATAGGAGATGTGGGTTTGATCCCAGGTCAGGAAAATCCTTTGGAGGGGGATGTGGCAACTCATTCCAATATTCTTGCCTGGATAATCCCATGGACAGAGGAACCTGGCAGGCTAGTGTCCTTCAGGTCACAAAAGAGTTGGACATGACTGACCATGTGCAATCTGTAAACAATCAACCAAAGCATAGTGTTGACCAAACTCAACTTTATGCCTGATTTTCTACCTAATGCCCAGTGGAAACAAATGTTCTCCCTTCATAGACATACTTTTAAATAGTTTGGGTTTACCACTCTTACCATACTATGGTATACCAATATATAAATTAATCTTACAGGGCATACAAAAATATGTTAATTTACCTTACAGTTGTGGCTCCTACAACAACCATTTAGCTGCTGTTTTAATGTACAACTCTTATTCAAAAGCTGCCTCTACAAAGTAGGTTATGGATACCCTGCCTTATCAAATGGAGAAGGCAATGGCACCCCACTCCAGTACTCTTGCCTGGAAAATCCCATGGGCGGAGGAGCCTGCTAGGCTGCAGTCCATGGGGTCGCTAAGAGTTGGATACGACTGAGCGACTTCACTTTTACTTCTCACTTTCATGCATTGGAGAAGGAAATGGCAACCCACTCCAGTGTTCTTGCCTGGAGAATCTCAGGGACGGGGGAGCCTGGTGGGCTACCGTCTATTGGGTCGCACNTAAATAAATAAATAAATAAAAACAGAATGTAAAAAGTCACATCTAGGTCCTGTTAGGCAAATAGGAACATTTTGAGAAAAGCACCAGATTAGCATTCCATGTCTTTTATGGCCGGTAGATTTTAGGTAAAATTGGCTATAGAATTTTCAAACTGGTAAGTTTTGATAGTCCCTAGATAGACACCAAATGGTTTTAATCCACCTAATGCTTTAAAAATTTGAGTTTGTTGCCAGCAACTCCTCTGTTTTCTGTTCCACCTTACACTTCTCCTACACTTAGATTTGCTCCACCTCAGAAGCATTGGCACTCTCTTGGTGCCAAAGTTGCATTAGGGTGAATGGTAAGGTCAGTGCTGGTGGGTGTTGTGGATTGAATAGTGCTCCCATAAAAGATGTTGATGTTCTAACCCTAGCATCTGTGAATGCCCCCTTACTTGGAAATAAGGGTTTTGATGATGATCAGGTTCAGTTCAGTTCAGTTCAGTCGCTCAGTCTAATATAAAGTAATTAGGATGGGTTCTAATCCAATGTGACTGTATCCTTAAACAAAGCGGAAATGTGAACATAGAGACAGAAGGAATATAATCTGAAGATACAGCGATCATGCCATCTATAAGCCAAGAAACTCCGAAGGCTACAAGAAGCTAGGACCGAGGCATGGAACAGACTTTCCCTCATATTCCTCAGAAAGAACCAGCTTTTCTGACACCTTGATTTTGAACTTCCAGCCTTCAGATTTGTGAGACAATCAATTTTTATTGCTTAAGCCACCCAGATTGTTGTCTTTTCTTATAGCTGACCCTGGAAACTCATAGAGTTGGGGAGGACCTTCAGTCCTTCCAATAGAGGAGTTCCAGAGCAGTGCAGTTTGGAACCCAGTACTTAACAAGAGTTAAAGTCAAAGCACTTGTAGTATTTTTTTTTATACAAGAAGCTAGGACCGAGGCATGGAACAGACTTTCCCTCATATTCCTCAGAAAGAACCAGCTTTTCTGACACCTTGATTTTGAACTTCCAGCCTTCAGATTTGTGAGACAATCAATTTTTATTGCTTAAGCCACCCAGATTGTTGTCTTTTCTTATAGCTGACCCTGGAAACTCATAGAGTTGGGGAGGACCTTCAGTCCTTCCAATAGAGGAGTTCCAGAGCAGTGCAGTTTGGAACCCAGTACTTAACAAGAGTTAAAGTCAAAGCACTTGTAGTATTTTTTTTTAACAATTATCTTTAAAAATATATTTCTAATTTATTTAGGAATAAAAATATATTCTCATAAAATTTTTAATATGGGTGGGAACTGAGCTAGAAAACAAATCTGAGTGACAAAGAACATCCTATACTCAAAATGTCATAATTGTGTCTTTCTTTATTGAGGTTCCATACTCCTCAACTGGTTTATTACACCCAGATTAACCCTGCAGAACATGTTTTTGTAATGTTCACCTTGTTAGACTGCCATTCATTCCCTGAATTTGTTTGTCTTTTAAATGTAAAAGTCAAAAGATATTTTATTTTAATATTTCTTTGATCCTAATTTCCCTAGAACTCTGTCAACTCTGCCTTTAACATGTTTGGGTCTTGCCTAAACTCAAATTGGACCTCCACAACCTTAGCAAAACTCTTCTAGGAAAGTCTATAACATTCCTTAATACCTGCTCCACTGTATAAAAAATTCTTTCTGGGCTCCCCTTGAAACCATATTTCAAAACAAATGTGTTTATTCTTGTATTATCCTTAGTAAGAGATTAAAAGCTATGTAATAAGATAAAACTATGTCCACTGAGGGGAAAGTTTTAAGTTATTCTCTGCTGCTGCTGCTGCTAAGTCACTTCAGTCGTGTCTGACTCTGTGCAACCCCATAGACGACAGCCCACCAGGCTTCCCCGTTCCTGGGATTTTCCAGGCAAGAACACTGGAGTGGGTTGCCATTGCCTTCTCCAGGGTAGGATTAGGGGGTTGGATATTATAGAGTATTTTCCTCCCAAGGCCAGCTTTCTCTAGTCTTCACTAAATAACCACAGTTCCTGTAATCTTCAAGATTTTAGCTTTCAACTTTTCGTTATTTGAATTCTTATGCAGGGAGCCCTCATCAATTTCTCCATGTTGAGATAAAAATCACCAAACTGGAGATGAATTATTAAGGCATCAAGAAAAAATATCTAGTATGCATGTTGAGAGGAAAGCTTCCCACAATATAATTTCTAGATAGAAGTTAAAAGTTTCTGTAGGCTGAGCTCTTCAGATTAAAAGCGTATAGCAATTCTTTAATACTCCTTATAAAAAGAAAGTACAAACATGTGGTAAAACTATTTTTCTTGCCATGTCAGCATTCCTTTGAGAGGAAAGAAAAAAAACAAACAAACTGTTTTGTTGGGAGTTCTTCAAGTTAGCTCTGCAAAGATCTAAAAATGTTTTGACTTTCAAAGGCACTTTTACAGAGCTGTAAAAGTGCCTGTCTCCTCTCCAGATTATCATGTATGCAAAGGCAGTGCAATTTTTATAAAATGCTACTTTGATCTTTCAGTTCCTTGGTCAAATTGATTATGGCTCCATATTATTTTTCAGATCATGTCTTATACTTTTCAAGATCTTTGATAATGTATACCCATCTTTATTTCATTTTACCCCACCATACAATTTATCACCTTTGTTTTATGGCCTTTCTCTCCTCTGTCAACTCCAACACATATGGGTTTATAAACAAGATACTCACACACACATACACCCGCCTGTGCTCCATGTATATTCTGGTCCTCAGACTTTTACTTACATTTTTCTTCTTTTCTGCTGTCTGCTTGTACCTTTTTCTCCTAGCTGGATCCTAAATTTCTTCAAAAGCTCCATTTCCTTCTAGGAAGCACCTCTTACAACCTTTATCTACGTTATTGTTCTTGTTCAGTCACCCAGTTTTGTCCAATTCTTTCTGACCCCATGGACTTCAGCACACCAGGCCTCCCTGTCCATCACAAACTCCCAAAGTTTGCCCAAGTTCATGTCCATCACTTTTGTGATGCCGTGTAGCCATCTCATCCTCTGATACCCTCTTCTCCTGCTCTCAATATTTCCCAGCATCAGGGACTTTTCCAATGTCAGCTGTTTGCATCAGATGACCAAAATACTGGAGTTTCAGCTTTAGCATCAGCCCTTCTGACAAGTATTCAGGATTGATTTCCCTTAAGATTGACTGGTTTGAACTCCTTGCTGTCCAAGTAATTTTCAGGAGTCTTCTCCACCACCACAGTTCGTAGGCATCAATTTTTTTGCTCCGCCTTCTTTACGATCCAGCTCTCACAACCTGTTGTGACCACAGGGAAGACCACAGCCGTGACTGTACCGACCTTTGTCGGCAAAGTAATGTGTCTTCTTTTCAACATTTTCTGTTTAGGTTTGTCATAGCTTTCCTGCCAAAAAGCAACCATCTTCTGATTTCATGGCTGCAGTCACCATCCTCAAAGATTTTAGAGCTGAAGGAGAGGAAATCTGTCACTACTCCACTTTTTCCCTTTCTATCTGCATTTGTTCTTGTTCAGTCACAAGTAATGGGGCCAGATACAGTGATCTTAGTTTTTAAAATTTTGAGTTTTGAGCCAGCCTTTTCACTCTCCTCCTTCACCCTCATCAAGAGACTCTTTAGTTACTCTTTGCTTTCTGCTATTAGAATGGTATCATCTCCATATCTGAGGTTGTTGATGTTTCTCCTGCCTGTCTTGATTCCAGCTTGTGACTCACCCAGCCGTGGCATTTCTTATGATTTGCTCAGTGTATAGATTAAGCAAACACAGTGACATAGCCCTGTCATACTCCTTTCTCAATCTTGAACCAGTCAGTTGTTCCATACAGGGTTCTAATTGTTGCTTCTTGACAATACGGGTTTCTTAAGAGACAGGTAAGATGGTATGGTATTTGCATCTCTTTAAGAGCTTTCCACAATTTATTATGACCCACACAGTCAAAGGCTTTGACATAGTCGATGAAATAGATGTTTTTCTGGAATTCCTTAGCTTTCTCTATGATCCAGTGAAGGTTAGCAATTTGATCTCTGGCTTCTATTCCTTTTCTAAACCCATCTTGGACATCTGGAAGTTCTTGGTTTGCATAATGCTGAAGCCTAGCATGCCAGACTTTAAGCATGACCTTACTAGCATGGCAGATGAGTATGATTTTCTGATGGTTATCACATTCTTTAGTGCTACCCCTCTTGAGAACTGAGATGAGGATGGATGTTTTCCAGTCCAGTGGCCACTGCAGGGAGTTCCAGATTTGCTAACATATTGAATGCAACACCTTGAGGATCATCCTTGAGTGTTTTGAATAGTTCTACTGGAATTCCGTCGCATACACTAGTTTTATTAACAGCAGTGCTTCCTAAGGCTCACTTGACGTTGCTCTCCAGAATGTCTGGCTCTGGGTGGCTGACCACACCATTGCAGAAATCCAGTTCATTAAAACCTTTTTTGTCATAAATGGATGTTGAATTTTGTCAAAGGCCTTCTCTGCATCTATTGAGATAATCATATGGCTTTTATTTTTCAATTTAACAGGCCAATATCACTGATGAACATAGATGCAAAAATCCTTAACAAAATTCTAGTAATCAGAATCCAACAACACATTAAGAAGATCATACACCATGACCAAGTGGGCTTTATCCTAGAGATGCAAGGATTCTTCAATTTCCGTAAATCAATCAATGAAATACACCACATTAACAAATTGAAAAATAAAAACATTTTATTATATCAATAGACACAGAGAAGGCCTTTGACAAAATACAACATCCGTTTATGATAAAAACTCTCCAGAAAGTAGGAATAGAAGGAACATACCTTAACATAATAAAAGTTATCTATGACAAACCCACAGCAAACATTCTCCTCAATGGTGAAAAATTGAAAGCATTTCCCCTAAAGTTAGGAACAAGACAAAGGTGCTCACTCTCACCACTACTATTCAACAGAGTTTTGGAAGTTTTGGCCACAGCAATTAGAGCAGAAAAAGAAATAAAATGAATCCAGATTGGAAAAGAAGAATTAAAACTCTCACTGTTTGCAGATGACATGATCCTCTACATAGAAAACCCTAAGACTCCACCAGAAAATTACTAGAGCTAATCAATGAATATAGTAAAGTTGCAGGATATAAAATCAACACACAGAAATCCCTTGCATTACTATACACTAATAATGAGAAAGTAGAAAGAGAAATTAAGGAAACCATTCCATTCACCATTGCAATGAAAAGAATAAAATACTTAGGAATATACCTACCTAAAGAAACTAAAGACCTATCTATAGAAAACTATAAAACACTGGTGAAAGAAATCAAAAAGGACACTAATAGATGGAGAAATATACCATGTTCATGGATCTGAAGAATTAACATAGTGAAAATGAATATACTACCCAAAGCAATCTATAGATTCAATGCAATCCCTATCAAGCTACCAACAGTATTTTTCACAGAGCTAGAACAAATAATTTCACAATTTGTATGGAAACACAAAATCATCAAATAGCCAAAGCAATCTTGAAGAATCAACCTGCCTGACCTCAGGCTCTACTACAAACCCACAATCATCAAGACACTATGGTACTGGCACAAAGACAGAAATATAGATCAATGGAATAAAATAGAAAGCCCAGAGATAAACCCATGCACCTATGGGCACCTTAT
>SJXQ01010626.1:174396-239230 GCA_006408695.1 Aepyceros melampus
AAGCAATAAATGCTGGAGAGGGTGTGGAGAAAAGGGAACCCTCTTACACTGTTGGTGCGAATGCAAACTAGTACAGCCACTATGGAGAACAGTGTGCAGGTTCCTTAAAAAACTGGAATAGAGCTTCCATATGACTCAGCAATCCCTCTGCTGGGCATACAGACTGAGGAAACCAGAACTGAAAGAGTCACGTGTACCCCAATGTTCATCACAGCACTGTTTATAATAGCCAGGACATGGAAGCAAGCTAGATGTCCATCAGCAGATGAATGGATAAGAAAGTAGTGGTACATATACACAATGGAGTATTACTCAGTCATTAAAAAGAATACATTTGAATCAGTTATAATGGGGTGGATGAAACTGGAGCCTATTATACAGAGTGTGTAAGCCAAAAAGAAAAACACCAATACAGTGTAATAACACATATATATGGAATTTAGAAGGATGGTAATGATAACCCTGTATGCGAGACAACAATAGAGACACAGATGTATAGAATAGTCTTTTGGACCCTGTGGGAGAGGGCAAGGGTGGGATGATTTGGGCGAATGGCATTGAAACATGTATATTATCATATGTGAAATGAATCGCCAGTCCAGGTTTGATGCATGATGTAGGATGCTCAGGGCTGGTGCACTGGGATGACCCAGCAGGATGGGATGGGGAGGGAAAAGGGAGGGGAAGTTCAGAGTGGGGAACACATGTATACCCATGGTGGATTCATGTCAAGGTATGGCAAAACCACTACAATACTGTAAAGTAATTGGCCTCCAATTAAAATTAAATAAATTTATATTAAGAATAAATAAAACCAAAAAATAAAAAAAGAGTCATCTCCAACACCACAGTTCAAAAACATCAATTCTTCGGCACTCAGCTTTCTTCACCGTCCAACTCTCACATCCATACATGACCACTGGAAAAGCCATAGCCTTGACTAGATGGATCTTTGTTGGCAAAATAATATCTCTGGTTTTTAATATGCTATTTAGTTTCGTCATAACTTTCCTTCCAAGGAGTAAGCATTTTTTAATTTCGTGCCTGCAATCACCATCTGCAGTGATTTTGGAGCCCCTCCAAATAAAATCTGACACTGTTTCCACTGCTTCCCCATGTATTTCCCATAAAGTTTATATATCAAATAAAATTGAATTTAAAAGTTTTAGTTATTAATACATGTATGTTGTCCCACATGGGTGTGCTAAATAGAATTATGATCACAGTACTTGTGGTAACTGAAGTACTTATACAAATAAATTTAATGAATATAAATGATATTTAGGAACAATTCAAAGTTCAAATGTCAATGAAGCTGTTCTTTAGGAATTTATAAGAATTTTTTAAATCTAAGAAATATACATGAAATTTGGTTTGCCATGCTTAAAAATTGAACTTCCTGTTCATTCAAATTATTTCAGGAAGCCCATGGGGGAAATTCCCCCTGTATAAAACCTTGAAATCAAAAATTAGATTACATAGATCATATTATCTAGAGAGAGTCAAAAATGATTTCTATCCAGTAAGATATTCTGTTTGTTAGTTACTTAGATATTTTCAAGTTGTATTACAAGAACTCTCAATTAGAGCTATGAAATAGAGCTTTTTGACCATAGGTAGCTAAGACTAAACACAGGAGGATATAAGTGATAAACAATACAATTTTCTTAAATACAAAACCAATTTTAAAATGGCATATCTAATGTATGGCAAAACCAATACAGTATTGTAAAGTAAAATAAAGTAAAAATAAAATTAAAAAATGGCATATCTAAAATTCAAGTATCCTCTCACATAATGTTTTATGTTGATTTTAATTTTTTTAATCCTAGGCCAATAATCATTTTCATTAATTAAGGAGATATCTGAAATATCTGTATCAATTAATGAGTGAATATGAATAATTATGGGATAGTCCCCCTAAAAGTATTACTTACTTCCATCTTTCTTCATTTTTCTGTCAGTGAGAATAATTATGAAATTGTTTAATACAATTATATAGCTTTTATAAGGGCTCAATTAGTGTATTTTTTTAATGATTGTAATTGATTACTAATTAAATGGCTTAAGGTACCTGGCAAATTTTACTCTCAAATATTTGGAAATGAATAGCTTATTCAGGTGTGTCTAGACACTACTATACATTTTTCCTCAAAGAGTATGTTGCTATAGCACATTGTCATATTGTTTATAAATAAACCACAAGAATAAAACCCTAAATGTGGAAATCACATGTACAGTACAAGCTCCACAATCACCTTCTAATTAAGCAACATGCTCTATTTCAATCTAGTTACTCTATTCTGTCTACTAAGAAGCATACCTTTGGAACACTGATGATTATTGGGTTACTTATGAAGAGTTTCTTGGCACTTGAAGTCACTTGAAGTTGAATGCCTACTAAGTCCATTGAGGTTATTCTCAGCTCTCTCATGCCAGTTAAAACTATGACAAGTACTAGGTGATTTAATTATGCATTATACAATTTGCTAATATCTATGTGCCAAAGAAATTCTGTGTCTGTGTGTGTGTTTACATAAAAACTGTGTCTATTGCTTTGGAAAAATTTAGTAAAAGGAAATTCATTTTAAAATGCTGTTAAATTACCCTGTGGTTAATACAATTCTAAAATATTGGAGGAAATGATAAAATTTTTAAAAATCTGTATTCAAATTTATTTATGAGTTTAAAAAATATTTTTGGGGTTTGTTTTATTTTTCTATTTAATTTCCTACCTTATTCAACTGAAAAACATTAGAAACATTGAAATCATACTGAATTATAAATATAAGAACACCAATCTATATATACATTTTCAATAGAAACCTTGGTTCTATCTAAAAATATTTGCCAGAGACTGTATAGTAAAATGATTTAAGTTAAATATTCTTATAAAATATGTATGGATGCTTTTTTCAAAAATTCAAGCTTTTTGTGACTATTTCAGTTCCAATGGCCGCAGGACAAAATGGCTTCTCTGTGCTCTTTTGGGTCTTCTTAATGCAAGTATATATACTTCTTGAAAGATTAATACTCTAAGAATTTAATTCACTCATATTAATTTTATAAAATTTTAACTTTCAAAAATGACAAGATAACTCCCAAATTAATGAATATATTCATATATGCACAAGTAATCTTTCAGAAAAGCTTAATTGTGAAATGATAATTCTACTCGGTTTAATAAAATCCATGCTTTTATGCTAACTTTTTTGTGAAAAAATGTTCATTTTGACTGTATTTGCTCATCTATGTATTCAGCTTTACTTTGGCCAAGCAGATACCTACCTAAAACAAATTACCTTCTCAGTTCAGAGATCTCATTCATTTGCATTTAGAAGGATTTGAGTGGGGACAAGACCCATTGTGCAGTTAGTCACATAGATTAAGTTGGTGAATTCAACAGGGATCAGGAGAACTTTTGAATAAGATACATAGATTAACAGATTCTTTAATTTCCTCTACAAAACCAGAATTAAATGATCAAAGAAAATAAAAGAAAGACCTCAATATACCTGTGTAAATGTGAAAATCAAAGGCAGCCACTTCCTACCCCAAGCCTCTAGGAATTTTTCCTTATTAAATCAGGTTTAAAAAGACAACAAAGAGGAACCTCAAATTTCTTTGCAAAAAAAAAAAAGGCAAGAAGTATGTAGAGAAAAGCCTAGAAGGGCTTCTTCAAAATATCTTTAACTGGAGAGAGTTAGAGGCTCTGGGAAAACGAAGGATACTTTAAATAATTTTCCACTGAACGTTAGACACCATCTGTGGAGGCCATGAGAATGTGCTTCTGAGATCTGTCACAGAGAGTGCAACTAACTGTAACCCCAGTTGCTGCTTTTCCAGATCCACTTCCACTTTCATATTATGGACATCCTTTCCAAGACTTATACCCATTGATGACCGGGCAGAAAAGTGGTCTTAATGCAGTTCTCTTCTTGTGTTTGCCCCTGCATCCTGGTTGAATCTGCTTTGGAACTCTATTGCAGCCTATCACCTTCCTTCTCTCTCTTCTTCACTGATGGAAAACATACTTTATGTCAGAAGACTCTTCTTGCCTAGTTTGGTTTCCTGATATTTCTCCTTAATTGTTATTTCCACCTATATATCTGTTACACACATAATCTCACCTTTATTTCTGTTTCTCAGGAGATCCAATATTTGTCTACAAAAACAGTCAACAGGGTAGGAATTTAAGATTGACTCACTCACCATTAGGCAGGCAAGAAGACGTCATTCTGAGTAGTATGTGGTCACTTAGAGTCCCTAGTAAAGAGTAGGGGGGAGGGGATTCCCTGGTGGACCAGTAGTTAAGACTCCAAGCTTCCAATACAGAGGGTGAGAGTTGCATCTCCAGTCAGGGAACTAAGATCCTACATTGTCTTGTGGCCAAAAAATAAATAAACTGATTCATTAACATTCCTAGGGTGATCTGAGAAAACATGTTAACGTAGAGAAATGTTCCTTCAGGTGCAATATTTCAAGCATTTTGAAACATACAAGGGTATCTGTGGCTAAAAGGACAGTGGAACTAACTGATTAGTTTTATACTAAATTGATGCTTTCTCTTTACAACATCAAACCTTGCTTGTATCACCAGTCCCATTCACAATTGGGTGTTGTTTCTGGTTTGGCTCCATCCCTTCATTCCTTCTGGAGTTATTTCCCCACTCTTCTCCAAGAGCATATAGGGTACCTACCGACTGGGGGAGTCCATCTTTCAGTGTCCTATCTTTTTGCCTTTTCATACTGTTCATGAGGTTCTCAAGGCAAGAATACTGAAGTGGTCTGCCATTCCCTTTTTCAGTGGGCAACATTGATATTCTTGGAATCAGTGAACTAAGATGGACTGGAATGGGTGAATTTAACTCAGATGACCATTATATTTACAACTGTGGGCATGAATCCCTTAGAAGAAATGGAGTAGCCATCATAGTCAACAAAAGAGTCCAAAACACACTACTTGGATGCAATTTCAAAAACAACAGAATGATCTCTCTTCATTTCCAAGGCAAACCAATCAATATCACAGTAATCCAAGCATATATCCTGACCAGTAATGCTGAAGAAGCTGATGTTGAATGGTTCTATGAAGACTTACAAGACCTTCTAGAATTAACAACCCCAAAAATGTCCTTTTCATTATAGGGGACTGGAATGCAAAAGTAGGAAGTCAAGAAACACCTGGAGTAACAGGCAAATTTGGCCTTGGAGTACAGAATGAAGCAGGGTAAAGTTAATAGAGTTCTGCCAAGAGAACACACTGATGATAGGAAACACCTTCTTCCAACAACACAAAAAGACTCTACACGTGATATCACCAGATGCTTGACACTAAAATCAGATTGATTATATTCTTTGCAGCCAAAGATGGAGATGCTCTATACAGTCAGCAAAAACAAGACTGAGAGCTGACTGTGGCTTAGATCATGAACTCCTTATTGCCAAATTCAGACTTAAATTCAAGAAAGTGGGGAAAACCACTAGACCATTCAGGTATGACCTAAATCAAATGCCTTATGATTATACAGTGAAAGTGAGTAATAGATTTAAGGGACTAGATCTGATAGACAGAGTGCCTAACGAACTATGAACAGAGGTTCATGACATTGTAGAGGAGACAAGAGTCAAGACCATCCATAAGAAAAATAAATGAAAAAAAGCAAAATGGCTGTCTGAGGAGGCCCTAAAAATAGCTATGAAAAGAAGGGAAGTGAAAAGCAAAGGAGAAAAAGAAAGATATAAGCATCTGAATGTAGAGTTCCAAAGAAGAGCAAGGAGAGATAACAAAGCCTTCCTCAGCAATCAGTGAAAGAAATGGAGGAAAACCACAGAATAGGAAAGACTAGAGATCTCTTCAAGAAAATTAGATATATCAAGGGAACATTTCATGCAAAGATGGGCTCCATAAAGGACAGAAGTTGTAGGGACCTAACAAAAGCAGAAGATATTAAGAAGAGGTGGAAAGAATATACAGAAGAACTGTACAAAAAAGATATTCACAAAAAGGTAATCAAGACGGTGTGATCACTCACCTAGAGCCAGATATTCTGAAATGTGAAGTCAAATGGGCCTCAGGAAGCATCACTATGAACAAAGCTAGTGGAGGTGATGGAATCCCAGTTGAGCTATTTCAAATCCTAAAAGATGATGCTGTGAAAATGCTGCACTCAATATGCCAGCAAATTTGGAAAACTCAGTAGTGGCCACAAGATTGGAAAAGGTCAGTATTCATCCCAATCCCAAAGGAAAGCAATGCCAAAGAATGCTCAAACTACCACACAATTGCACTCATCTCACACACTAGTAAATTAATGCTCAAAATTCTCCAAGCCGGCTTCAGCAATACATGAACTTCCAGATGTTCAAGCTGGTTTTAGAAAAGGCAGAGGAACCAGAGTATGAATTGCCAACATGTGCTGGATCATCAATAAAGCAAGAGAGTTCCAGAAAAACACCTATTTCTGCCTTAATGACTATGTCAAAAGCCTTTGACTGTGTGGATCACAATAAACTGGAAAATTCTGAAAGAGATAGGCATACCAGACCACCTGACCTGCCTCTCGGGAAACCTGTATGCAGGTCAGGAAGTAACAGTTAGAACTGGACATGGAACAACAGACTGGTTCCAAATAGGAAAAGGAGTACAACGAGGCTGAATATTACCACTGTGCTTATTTAACTTATATGCAGAGTACATCATGAGAAATGCTGGGCCGGAGGAAACACAAGCTGGAATCAAGATTGCCAGGAGAAATATCAATAACCTCAGATTTGCAGATGACACCACCCTTATGGCAGAAAGTGAAGAGGAACTAAAAAGCCTCTTGATGAAAGCAAAAGAGGAGAGTGAAAATGTTGGCTTAAAGCTCAACGTTCAGAAAACTAATGTCATGGCATCCAGTCCCATCACCTCATGGGAAATAGATGGGGAAATGGTGGAAACAGTGTTAGACTTTATTTTTGGGGGCTCCAAAATCACTGCAGATGTGATTGCAGCCATTGAATTAAAAAACGCTTACTTCTTGGAAGGAAAGTTATGAACAACCTAGACAGCATATAAAAAGCAGAGACATTACTTTGCCAACAAAGGTCCATCTAATAATGGCTATGGTTTTTCTAGTGGTCGTGTATGGATGTGAGAGTTGGACTATAAAGAAAGTTGAGTGCCAAAGATGATGTTTTTGAACTGTGGTGTTGAAGAAGACTCTTGAGAGTCCCTTGGACTGCAAGGAGATCCAGTCAGTCCATCCTAAAGGAGATCAGTCCTGGGTGTTCTTTGAAAGGACTGATGTTGAAGCTGAAACTCCAATATTTTGGCCACCTGATATGAACAGCTGACTCATTTGCAAAGACCTGATGCTGGGAAAGATTGAGGGCAAGAGAAAAGGGGACAACAGAGGATGAGATGATTGGATGGCATCACCCACTCGATGGACATGGGTTTGGGTGGACTCCGGGTGTTTTTGATGGACATGGAGGCCTGGCGTGCTGCAGTTCATGGGGTTACAAGGAGTCGGACATGACTGAGCGACTGAACTGAACTGAAATTGATGCTTGCTGAGAAACATCACAAAGAATCGGGCACGAGTAAAGTAACTTAACAGTCATGCATGGGAAACATTAACAGTTATAAGCTAAATAAGAGGCCTCTTATATCCTCCAATGAAAACAGACACAGCAGACAGAAAGACTGAGGAGCTGATTGAACCACAGAGTTTCAGAGACATTTACATAATGAAATTTAAATTTCAGCCAAAAATCAGGCATGTCATGCTAATATCAAGGTTGCAGTTGGGAATTTCTGGGATCCTGAAACATGAAGTGGGTAGATCTGTAGGAATGCTCTGAGGATGTTCTGTTCTGAGTCCTTAGAACTCTTACAGGTGATGCACTCTTCCTTAGTAAAGCGAGGACACATCTAGTGTTAGTATATGGCAGAAGCATCTCCCTGCTGACAGGTATTTCCAAAGATTCCTTACCTCTTTCCTGATTGCCAGGATAATAGCCAGGGTTAAGTTTGACCATAACACTGCACTGAACATGTTGGTCCTGACAATGGAGGAAAGACATTACTCACCTAAAGAGCTACAAGAATGTGCTAGTATGTTCCCATAGGACCTTCAGAAGCATGAATGAGATTGGATTTTGAGACTGATGTATCAAGAGGGGGCAAATGTAAGAGTGGATTAAGCAAGAACTCATTGATTTCAGGTCACTTTTTTTGGACACTCTGGCAAGTACATCATTGGATGGAGAAAACTATTAGAGTGGCTCATAGATGTCTAGAGAAAAAGATGTCCCAAGCGACTGAAAGAATAAAAAGGTTGAAGAAAGTGGGAATGCTAGAGGGAAAGTGAAAGTGAAAATGAAGTTGCTAGTCATGCCCGACTCTTTGCGACCCCATGGACTGTAGCCTACCAGGCTCCTCTGTCCATGGGATTCTCCAGGCAAGAATAGTGGAGTGGATTGCCATTTCCTTCTCCAGGAAACTAATATGTAATTCCAGATAATTCACTAGAGAACTGTGTTCTCTAAGCAACAATGTGTACAGAACTGCCTATTTTGAGCCCAGTTCTGTAAGACATAGCAAATCATTGTTTGACCATGCCTAGGATCTGGTCATTATAACATAGAAAAGGTGCGTCTGGACTGAGCCTCCATAGAAAGAAAGGGCATGAGGAAGCTATATGACTAAATGGCAAGTTGACTACTTTGACATATTTTATCCTGGAAGGGCATGAGGTTTGTCTTCAGAGGAATGAATACCTCTTCTGGATAAGCAACCACCTATTTTTCCAATACAGTCTCAGTCAGAACTTGCTATGCAGGAGTTTATGGAATGCCTCATCTACTCTATTGTAGATAGTACCATCAGTGAGTAGTGACAGTGGGAACATGGAAACAATACAGGCCCATTCCCACAAGATGTGACATTCTTCCAGTCGGGGACTTTGAGGACACCCTTATTTTGGCTAAAATGTTCATAAAGCTAGGTTCCAATCTGAGTTTCTCCTTTCTCAATGTTAATTACCTTACTCTTCTTCACAAATGTCAAACCTGCAATACAGACTATAGGCAGCTTCAATTGCTTGTTCCTCTTTAATCTTTAATGGTATTTCTCTCTAATAATTTTCTTGTATTTCAAAACCTATATTTGTATCTGCTTTTTACAGGATTTGACTTCACAATATCTTAGAAGAAGGTGCCCTTGGACGACTAAGCATTGTAAACTCATCTTATTTCTACTAAAGTGAAATGCTCTTATTTTTATTTGAGATCACAGTAATCTATAAACCAAGTTAGGAAGAATTATGTTTGGATATTTAAATAAAACACAAAAACATTGTCTTGAAATACTCAGGTCAAAGAAGAAAAGGATTATTTTGAAATTATTAATAGGAACATCATGTTTCAAAATAGATGGCATATGACATATTCTGTAAGCAGAATATTAACATCAAATTTTGCATTACTATATAAAAATGAAAAACTTGAGTATTAATATCAGTAAGGTAGAAAGCTAATGAACATGATGGTAAGACAAAAGAAAGTAATAAAAATGAGAGCAGCATTAATAAAAATTAAAATATAAACTATAGAATTCATTTTTAAAAATCAAGATTTATTTGAAGTGATCAGCAAACTATAACTGATCTTGAGGTAGCATAATAAAGAAAACAACACTTTCCTGCTTAAGGTTCCACTCAAACTTGGCTGCCTTCCTCATCACCTTTTATATGAGTTGAAGTAGTATTACTAGGTGTGGATGTGTGGTGCCTGAAGGCACTGTGTATTTCTAATTATAAATAAATTGTATATGTAATTTTATACTAATAAAAGATGAAAGGATTAGATTGTTTTATATGAAATATATATATCAACAATTCATATTGTCTCAAGGAAAACTCAAAAATAAAACAATAAGTAGGAATAAAATTAGAGAAAGTTTTCAGACATATTACTATAATTAAAAGTGATGATTACAGCTGATTTTCAAAGCATACTACTTTAACATCTGAAGAAGTATTTGACTACTGTTACATAAGCATAATTTAGAAAAGATGAAAAGCTTCCCATATTATGTTCACAATTGCTACCAAACCTTGAATAAATAACACAAACTTGTGTTGTCGTTTAGTCACTAAGTTGTGTCCAACTCTTTGTGATCCTACGGACTGTAGCCCACTAGGCTCCTCTGTCCATGGGATTTTCCAGGCAAGAGTACTGGAGTGGGTTGCTATTTCCTTCTCCAGGAGATCTTCCTGACCCAGGGACCAATATATATTACACTACAGACCAGAATGAACTCCCCATGTGTGAACTACCTATTCACATATAGATAATTCATTCTGGTCTATAACATAATATACTCCTCCATGAAAGTATTACATCAAGTGTTGTTCTACTGGGCTTAGGCAGAAAGATTCTTCAAGCACTTGAGCCAGGACTTAGAGAGTCAAACTTTGGGTTAGATGCAGCTACCCTTTCATAACGTAAGCACATTTATCAATATTGAGGTAGAATTCTTTTTTTTAATTACTTTTAAAAATTTTATACAATTTTTAAAAGTTACCTTCTACTTACAGTTATCACAAAATATTGACTATATTATCTGTATTGTACAATACATCCTTGAGACTATCTCCACCCAATAGTTTGTATCTCCTAGTCAATAGTTTGTATCTTCTACTCTCCCACTGCTTTATGAGGAAGGACTCAATAAAATATTGGGTTGGCTGAAAACTTCATTTAGCTTTTTCCATAAAATGGTATGGAAAAAGCAGAATGAACTTTTCAGCCAGCCCAATAATAAATTAAATCCCAAAATGTATTTTTCTATATTAATTAGTTTATTTTAATTGGAGGCTAATTACTTAACAATATTGTAGTGGTTTTTGCCGTACATTGACATGAATCAGCCATGGGTGTACATGTGTTCCCCATCCTGAAACCCCCATCTTCTCTCCCCATCCCATCCCTCAGGGTCATCCCAGTGCACCAGCCCTGAGCACCCTGTCTCATGCATCGAACCTGGACTGATGACCTATGTCACATATGGCAATCTACATGTTTCAATGCTATTCTCTCAAATCATCCCACCCTCGCCTTCTCTCACAGTGTCCAAAAGTCTGTTCTTTACATCTATAAATTCCACAATGTATTTTTTAAAATGGGATTGAGTCTATTATAGGAAAATAAAGCAAAAACAACAACAACCACAACAACAAAATGGCTTCATATAAACAATGGAGATATACTTCAAAATGAAACATAATATTTTGTTTTAAAATAAGTGGAAAATATTGAAATTAATGAAAAGTTAAGACTCCATTCTATTTTAAAATTAGATAACTTTGAAAAACAAAAAAGCTGGAAAATCTTACATACATTTGAATGAGATATGAGATATCCAAAAAATACTATAAGCTTAAAAATGTAAATTTTAATAATATTCCATTCAAAATTCAATGGAATTTTATATAGTAATTTAAAATGTTAACTTGGTATAAGAAGTCAAAGTAAACATATATTTATAAAAAGAAATTAACCAAGCAGGCCTCTAAACTATCAGAAAAAATTAAATAGTAAAATTAACTTTTGAAAAGTATTAAGATTTTTCATATTTTGAGCTCTGCAGTACATCACACACCAATGCACATGGTGTATACAGTATACACTATAATTTCAAACATTTTATAGGAGCAGAAACTAAAATTAAAGAAACACATGCCAAATTAAACACAGAAAATATAAATTATAATATTCATGTATCTGGTCTTGGGATAGAAAGGGGCTTTTAAAACTGAATATAATGGAAAATATACCATCAAAAATATTACAGTTGACAGAATCAATATGTGAAGCTTTCAATGTGAATTAAAAATTAACATAAAATTAGAAAATGAATGAAATATAAGGGAGACTAATCTACCTCATATCTGACAAACTATAAGAAGAATTTTAAAGTTATAGAAAAACTGAAAAAAAATTAATAGCTGATTCATGTCAATGTATAGCAAAACAAATTCAGTATTGTAAAGCAAACCAAACTAAAAAATAAAAATTAATTAAAAAAATGAGTTTTCTGGTTGAAACTGGAAATACAATGAGTTGTACAAAATTAAAATTGATAAAAATATAATAACTGTGCTAATATTAACACCATGATTAGTGATCATGTCAAAAATTATAAAATGGCTTATTCATAGAAAATTCTTTTCTATAACTTTAGTCTAACGTCAGTAATACATTTATATGAAAGAATATTCACTGAAACTTTGTTATGATTATGAGAATTTAGAAATAGCATAATCATTCAATACAGGAGACTAGTTTAATAAAATTGACACACCTCTACACTAAAAGCTGTAATGTAGTAAGGATTTTAATGAAAAATATTAAAATATTCATATATTTACTTGAGCAAAATTTATAATGTACAAATGTAAATAAGCAGTATGATTCTGTTTTCTAAAATAATGATCATATTCTTGTGGACAAACATCATACATATGTATATACATTTTTACATTTAAGCTGACATTTTTTTCCAGTGGTTTACTGATGTATTTAAATATAATCTATGTAATGGGAGTGCCAAAAATCAGTTCTTTGATTTTTACAATTTTATTTGGTAAGGGATTAAGTAAATAAACATCACTGAAAAATCCTCTAGACCTCCTCTCTTTTCCTATAGGAAAATACAATGATCATTTTCATTGAGAGGTATTTGATAGAGCAAAATTACTTTCTTGCTTTTTATTCATTTGAGAGCAGTTATAGATCCCAAATCAATCAGAGTGAAAAATACCACATAGGATGTTTTAGGTCTCTAAATGCCATAAGAATGTTGTCACGACATTTTGCTGAATAGCAGCAGAGGGTGATAAATGCATAAAATGATCCCCAAAGTCCAGTGAAATACTGGACACAGGACACTGGTGATTGTTGAGAGCAGTGGGCTAGCACTACTTATCACACATCAATAAGGCAGAACACTAGTGTTTCACATAGGAGAAAGAGAGACAAAAATATGCAAATAACATTGTATTAAAATTTAAACTTTCACAAAGCAAACAATATTCTAAAACACTGAAACTGAATGACTGTTCTCATAATATATAGAGACATTATATCTACTCACTATCAATGTGACATTTTTATAAGTAGACAAACTAAAATATGTATCTATTCTTTAACAAAAACTGGTTTCTTCAGTAACTGGTACCTAATACTAACCAGTCTTTATCACATTTTGGGACAAGGATAGAGGAGGCATGGTGACAGAATTCTTAGGCTTTGTGGCATGGATAATGTGGGTTTCAACCTTTGCAAAATCACAGAATTATTAGCTTTGACTTCACAATCAAGCTCAGAATTTCTCTCTTCTCTCCTTTATCTTGTTCCCAGTGGAGAAGCAGTTCAATGTTTTAATATTTAAAAGTCTATTCCTAGGCTATTAGAAAAGATAAAGAAAGAAGGGATGAAAGTATTGTTATTAATTTGATCTGTATTTTAGGGGCTGAGAGCTGGGGGTCACGTAAAAGGGTTTATAATACAGGAATAATTTAACTTCCCTGCTCTGTGACACTATCAGAATCCTCCCTTCCCCACCACATTGCTACAGTCTCCCCAGCAACACTACACTAAGGTATTTACCAGAGAGTTTCTGGGAAAATGAGATACCTATGCACTCAGTTTCTAGGCAGACAGTAAATGTGGAGAAAAGAGTAAACGGTTGTTATGTTACAACTGGATGCGCAGAAAGAAGATTCCTAAATATGGCCTAATCTTTTATTGCCCATCACTTTATTACACTTTGCAGATATTACATTTTTTATAAATTGAAGGTTTGTGGCAACCCTGTGTTATCAGATGATGGTTAGCATTTTTTAGCAATAAACTATTTTTAAATTAAGGAATGTATATTGTTTTTGAACCATGCTACTGTACACTTAGGGAATGCAATAAGGAAGTTGGATTTAGGAAAGGCAGATGAACCAGAGATCAAATTGCCAGCATCCATTGGATCACAGAAAAGCAAGAGAATTCCAGAAAAAATTCTATTTCTGCTTCACTGACTATGCTAGAGCATTTGATTGAGTGGACCACCACAACTGTTCAGTTCAGTGCAGTTGTTCAGTTGTATCCAACTGTTTCCAACCTCATGGACAGCAGCACACCAGGACTACCTGTCCATCATCAACTTCTGGAGTTGTCCACTGAGTTGGTGATACTATGCAACCATCTCATTCTCTGTCATCCCCTTTTCCTCCCACCTTCAAACTTTTTCAGCATCAGGATCTTTTCAAATGAGTCAGTTCTTCACATTAGGTGGCCAAACTATTGGAGTTTGAGCTTCAACACCAGTCCTTCCAAAGAATACTCAATACTGATTTCCTTTACGATAGACTGGTTGAATCTCCTTGCAGTCCAAGGGAATCCCAAGTCTTCTCAAACACCAGACTTCAAAAGCATCAATCATCAGCGCTCAGCTTTCTTTATACTCAACTCTAACATCCATACATGACTACTGGCAAAAACAGCCTTGACTAGATGGACCTTTGCTGGCAAAGTAATGTCCCTGCTTTTTAATATGCTGTCTAGATTGGTAATAACTTTCCTTTGTCTAGATTGGTAATAACTTTCCTTCCAAGGAATAAGTATCTTTTAATTTCATGGCTGCAGTTACCATCTGCAGTGATTTTGGAGCCCCCAAAATTAAGTTTGTCACTGTTTCCACTGTTTCCCCATCTATTTGCTATGAAGTGATGGGACCAGATGCCATGATTTTAGTTTTATAAATGTTGAGCATTAAGCCAACTTTTTCACTCTGCTCTTTCACTTTCATCAAGAGGCTCTTTAGTTCTTCACTTTCTGTCATAAGAGTGGTGTCATCTGCATATGTGAGGTTATTGATATTTCACCTGGCAATCTTGATTCCAGCTTGTGTTTCATCCAGCAGAGAGTTTCTCATGATGTACTCTGCATAGAAGTTAAATAAGCACAGTGGCAATATTCAGCCTTGACATACTCCTTTTTCTATTTGGAACTAGTCTGTTGTTTCATGTTCAGTTCTAACTGTTGCTTCCTGGCCTGCATACAGATTTCTCAAAAGGCAGGTCAGGTGGTCTGGTATTCCCATCTCTTTCAGAATTTTCCACAGTTTATTGTGATCCACACAGTCAAAGGCTTTGGCATAGTCAATAAGGCAGAAATAGGTGTTTTTCTGGAACTCTTGCTTTTTTTGATGATCCAGTGGATGTTGGCAATTTGATCTCTGGTTCCTCTGCCTTTTCTAAAAGCAGCCTGAACATCTGGAAGTCCAATGTTCATGTATTGCTGAAGCCTGGCTTGGAGAATTTTGAGCATTACTTTACTAGCAAGAGAGATGAGTGCAATTGTGTGGTAGTTTGAGCATTCTTTGGCATTGTCTTCCTTTGGGATTGGAATGAAAACTGACCTTTTTCCAGTCCTGTGGCCACTGCTGAGTTTTCCACATTTGCTGGCCTGTTGAGTGCAACACTTTCCAGCATAATCTTTTAGGATTTGAAACAGATCAACTGGAATTCCATCAACTCCACCAGATTTGTTTGAAGTGATGCTTCTTAAGGCCCACTTGACTTCAAATTCTAGGATGTCAGGCTCTAGGTGAGTGATCACACCATCGTGAATATCTGGGTCATGAAGATCTTTTTGGTACAGTTCTACTGTGTATTTTTACCACCTCTTCTTAATATCTTCTGCTTCTCTTAGGTCCATATCATTTCTGTCCTTTATTGAGCCCATCGTTGCATGAAATGTTCCCTTGCTATCTCTAATTTTCTTGAAGAGATCTCTAGTTTTTCCCATTCTACTCTTTTCCTCTATTTCTTTGCACTGATCACTGAGGAAGGCTTTCTTATCTCCTCTTGCTGTTCTTTGGAACTCTGCATTTAATTGGGTATATCTTTCCTTTTTCCTTTGTCTTTCACTTCTTTTCTCAGCTATTTCTAAGGCCTTTTCAGACATTTTGCTCTTTTGCATTTTCTTCCTCTTGGGGATGCTCTTGATCCCTGTCTCATGTACAATGCCACAAACCTCTATCCATAGTTCATCAGGCACTCTGTGTAGCAGATCTAGTCCCTTAAATCTATTTCTCAGTTCCACTGTATAATTATAAGGGATTTGATTTAGGTCATACCTGAATGGCCTAGTGGTTTTCCCTACCTTCTTCAATTTAAATCTGAATTTGGCAATAAGGAGTTCATGATTTGAGCCACAGTCAGCTCCCGGTCTTATTTCTGCTGACTTTTTAGAGCTTCTCCATCTTTGACTGCAAATAATATAATTAATCTGACTGTGGTGACAGCCATCTGGTGATGTCCATGTGTAGAGTTTTCTCTTGTGTAGTTGGAGGAGGGTGCTTGCTATGACCAGTGCATTTTCTTGGCAAAACTCTATTAGCCTTTGCCTTATTTCATTCTGTACTTCAAGGCCAAATTTGCCTGTTACTTCAGGAGTTTCTTGACTTCCTACTTTTGCATTCCAGTCCCCTATAGTGAAGAGGGCAATTTTTGGTTGTTAGTTCTAGAAGTTCTTGTACGTCTTCATAGGACCATTCAACTTCAGCTTCTTCAGCATTACTGTCCAGGGCATAGACTTGGATTACCATAATATTGAATGGTTTGCCTTGGAAATGAACAGAGATCATTCTGTCGTTTTTGAGATTGCATCCAAGTACTGCATTTCAGATCTTTTGTTGACTGACGGCTACTCCAATTCTTCTTAGGGATTCTTGTCCACAGTAGTAGATATAATGGTCATCTGAATTAAATTCACCCATTCCAGTCCATTTTAGTTCTCTGATTCCTAAAATGTCTATGTTCACTCTTGCCATCTCCTGTTTGAACTACTTCCAATTTGTCTTGATTCATGGATGTAACATTTCAGGTTCCTATGCAATATTGCTTTTTACAGCATCAGACCTTGCTTCCATCACCAGTCACATCCAGCTTCATCTCATCCTTCTTCTGGAGTTATTTCTCCACTGATCTCCAGTAGCATCTTAGACACCTAGCGACCTGGGGAGTTCCTTTCAGCGTCCTATCTTTTTGCCTTTTCATACTGTTCATGGGGTTCTCAAGGCAAGAATACTGAAGTGCTTTGCCATTCCCTTCTCTAGGGGACCACTTTTTGTCAGAACTCTTCACCATGACCTGTCTGTCTTGGGTGAGCAATGTTATGTAGGACCACAAACTGTGGATCACAATAAACTGTGGAAAATTCTTAAAGAAATGGGAATACCAGACCACCTTACCTGCTTCCTTAGAAACCTGTATGTGGGTCAAGAAGCAACAGTTAAGACAAGACATGGAATGATGCAATGGTTCAAAAACTGGTAAAAGAGTATGTCAAGTTTTACATTGTCATCCCGCTTACTTAACTTATGTGCAGAATACATCAGGTAAAATGCTAGGATGGGTGAAGCACAATCTGAAATCAAGATCACTGGGAGAAATATCAATAACCTCAGATATGCAGATGACACCACCCTTATGACAGAAAGTGAAGAGGAACCAAACAGTCTCTTGTTAAGGTGAAAGAGGAGAGTGAAAAAAATTGGCTTAAAACTCAACTTTCAAAAAACAAAGATCGTGGTATAGGGTCCTATCATTTCATCGCAAATAGATGGGTAAACAATGGGAACAGTGACAGACTTTATTTTGGGGGCTCCAAAATCACTGTAGATGCTGATTGCAGCCCCCAAATTAAGACACTTGTTCCTTCAAAGAAAAGCTATGACAAACCTAGAAAGCATATTAAAAAAGAGAGAGAGAGACATCACTTTGCTAACAAAGCTCCATCTAGTCAAAAGTATGGTTTTTCCAATAATTAGGTATGGATGTGAGAGCTGGACCTTAAGGAAATCTGAGTGCTGAACAATTGATTCTTTTGAACTGTGGTGCTGGAAAGACCAAGACTCTTGAGAGTCTCTTGGACTGTAAGGAGATCAAACCAGTCAATCCTAAAGGAAATCAACCCTGAATATTCGTTGGAAGGACTGATGCTGAAGTTGAAGCTTCAATACTTTGGCCACCTGATGCAAAGAACAGACTCATTGTTAAAGACCCTAATGCCAGGAAAGACTGAAGACGGGGAAAGAAGGATATGACAGAGGATGAGATGGTTGGATGGCCTAACTGACTCAAAGGACATGAGTTTGAGCAAACTCCAAGAGATGGTGAAGGACAGGGAGGGCCTGTAGTCTCTCATGACTGAGCAGACTGAAAAAAAAAAAACTTTCATATACACTGAGAAACCAAAATTTCAAGTGATTTCCTTTATTGTGATATTTGCTTTATTGCAGTGGTCTAGAGCAAAAGTCACAATATCTCTGAGGTATGCCTGTACCAATTTCTTCTAGTGTTTTCTACTTCCTTGTGAGAAAACAGGAAGACCAAATGGTCCAGAATGACTTCAGGAAATATTGGTGCAGGGCCACACTATTTAACAAGGGAGGCATGTAGATCTTATTGGACAGGCATTAAATCATGTTAATTATATGTTAAAGTGACATGTTTAGGGTTTGGTTTCCAGTTCTGATATAAGGATCTAAGTCACCACCCTATCCTAATGACAAAAAGTTGAAAAGAGTGAAAAAATAATTTTATTTGGTTCCCTAGAGAGGGGAAGACACAGGGCAAACAACTGTCCCTAGGATTGGAGACAAAGAGAAAATAGACAGGGAGTGATGCCCGACCTGAGCAGAGATCCCATGTAGAAATCACCACTAGAAATGACAGGGGGCGTATAGTAAACCTGGGCTTTGATTGAAGAACTGCTGGACACCCCATATGGACAAGTCAGAGAGGTAAAAGAAGCAAAAACTCAAGGGGAACCCAGCCACAGATGCCCCTCACTCTAAATCACAGGATTTCCTATGAGGAATTCATCCAGGTTCTCAGAGTAAATATTAGAGAAAAATCCCCTTGGGCTTCAGGAATGGACAGGGGAAATGGAATAATTTTTAAATACTCCAGCAACCCTGTTTTTGAGAAGGCTCACCCTTTGGGGAAATGATTTAACCAAAACTTAAGACAAAGCAAGAAAGGGACAGAAAAAAAAAATAATGACTGAAAATTTCCCCAAATTAACATCAGACACCAAGCCATAGATTCAGGAATATCAGAGAAAACCAAGTAGGGTAAATGTCACCACCACCACCACCACCACCAACAACAAAACAAACAAAACACCTTAAGCTAGGCATATCTTTTTGAAACTACAGAAACTTAAAAGGAAAGGAAGAAAAAAAATCTGAAAGAAGCAAGGGATTGGGGTGGAAAAAAGCACATTACTCAAAGAGGAACAAAGATAAAAACTGCCACCAACTTCTCCTCAGTAACTGTGCAAGAATAGAGTGGAATATTTAAAGTGTTGAGAGATTTCTACATACGGTATGTAAGTTCTTAGATCTCTAGTCTCATTGATGGTAGCTGCAGTAAAACTATTTCTAACCTTCTTTATTATCTTCTGTCCTCTTCTCTCTGCCCTTCCCCTCACTCTCACCCTAGGCACCAGGGGAAGGGGTTGGCTAACTCAGACATTGGGGGAAGGAGAGGTTGTGGAGGACAAGTGAGGACTAGCTACCAGGGGAGACAAACTTCCACTTCTAAGATGCACATTCCTTGTCATCACAAATCAGGGAGAAGAAGAAAAAGAAGCAAGGATACAGAGGAAAAAGGTAACACTTTGAATCTCTATATGAAACTATAAAATTCATTTCTGCTTTCAAAAGGTGGAAAAGACATTTTGCCCCTTTCTGATAGAGAGCAAGAACATTTCAGGCATGAGTATCTGACTTGAGGAGTTACCTCAAAAGAGGGTATATATATAATTATAAATATTGATTTAAAAGTTAATTTTCCAATTCCTTTTATTTTTGTAAGAAGAAAAGCTGAGCATGAGGAATTTGAAGACTTGGAGAAGATTTATATGTTGCGCTAATATTTCATTTCTGCCTAACTCATGATACCCGGTGAGTTAAAAGACCAGTTTAGGGTATAAAAAAAGGCTGAGAGGGAAAAACCTACCACCCTAGAAGTCTATAACCTATAAAGTTATCCTTCAAAAGTGAAGGAAAAATAGATTTTCTCAGATAAATAAAAACTGAGGGAATTTGTTACCAGGACACTTATCATGCAAGGAATGTTTTTTGAAGTTTTTTTGGCAAAAGAGATAAGGCTCAGAGGCTGCCTTAGCCTCTGCAGGACTTCTGCCCAGGCTCTGGAACATCCTAGTCAGACTCAGCCTGTCACTAGCCAGGCCCTCAACACTTCCTGACTAACCCAAGCCTACCTGCCCGCCTCCCACCCCGCCAACCCCATGCTGATTTACTGCAGGTCCCTTAATTGTACACTTCACTTTGGCTCAAAGGGCAGAAAGAACTCTTCCTCTATTGAAAGAAAGAAGGCCTGTCATGAGGTCAGATGTCAGTCTGTAGTCAGGTGACAGGCAGACAGCTGGGACCCAGCTACACCTCTGGAGTCTGATGGCCTGCAAGAGGGGTTTTTTCTAGACTAGATCCACCCCTAGAGCCCTCTCACCCCAGAAACTTGAGGCCAAACGCTGCTCACAACAGGAGCCCAAGCTAAGGTGGGACCACTGCAGCATGATTTCCATCCTGAAATTAACTTGAAAAAAATCTTCCAAGTTCAGCAAAATGGGTACTCAGATTTTCTTGCGACCTCTGAGCTGTTGCTACCAGCTAAAAGCTGCCCCAGCTGCCCAGAAAAAATTAAAGACCTTGGCTAAACTCTATATAAAGAATATGTTGGTGGTAGATAATGTCACACTCCATTTTTGCTGTCAGGCACTTCAAATAAAGACCTGATGCCATGTGATTTGACTCAGATTTGTTGCATCAAAACGAGGTCCCAAAAGAAATTGTTGGTTACATCTTCTTTGGCATAGTTATACAGGAAGTAAAAACAATGTAGCTAGAGAGTCTGTCCCTTGAAATTGACCTCTCTGACAAGTCTCCTGTGATCTGTCCCCATGGCTTGCATCTTTGCTAACCAAACCAGGACTACAAGTGTTGGCTTGATTATTTCTAGTCAGTAATGTGGTTGTGGCAGGTGATATAGAGTTAATAGCCTATGTACCTATTTGTCATTTGAGGAGACTCATGCTCGATCTCAAAAAGGCCAAGATTTTAGGTCAGTGACTATCTTTATTCCTATCACCTGAGCACTACCATGCATTGCTCTACAGACTGACTTACATCTGCCCTGTTGTTTCTCAACTGCAACAGAGTGAGTATGTGCTGCATTTGCAGAGTCTAGCCAAGAAGACCCAGGATGAAGGACTCCTTTCTGATATTGTATATCTTGAAAATACCAGCAAAAGATATAGTCACCAAAGATAGTGGCCTTTGTCCTTTCTGAAACAGATAGTTAAGCTAAAGCCTGTATTCATCAAGCCCTATGGCATAGTGACAGCTGCAAAGTCTTCTTTCCTAACTGATGGTGCATCTGCAATGCTCAGGAAAAAAACTGGTCATGGGTTATAAGTCAAAGGCACATACGAAGAATTTTGTATATTTGTTTCAGGATTCCAAAGATCAGCTTTCACTTGAACCAACATATGCTACTCTAAAAGTGCTAGAAAAGTTAGGATTACAATAAATGATATCAATGCCTTTGAATTTCATGAAGCTTTCTCAGATCATATTTTAACTAACCATCTTTACAACATTGGCAAAACATATTCATTTATATTTGTGACCTAAAGATAAATTATTTCCTGTGAAATACAAACCAATGTGCTTCTGTCTTTATGGAAACATAGTTCAGAATTTAAACATAATTGAAAGCACATAATAAATATTTAGATACAAAAATACCATATTTGTTAACCTTAAATTGGAGAATTTTGGGGGAGGGGAAGAAATAATAAGTTTATTATTACTAGGTGCTCACACTACCCATGAAGTGGTATACTATCATTTGAAAATGGACTTAAACTATATGTGAATGCCTATTGCAATATTTATGGTTACCCTGGGACAACCATAAAAATAGCAAAAAAGAGAAGTATATGCTAAGAAAAGAGGAAATATGGAATCATGTAAAATGCTCATTTGAAAATACAAAAAGCATATAAAGAGTGGAAGGCAAAGTAGGGAAAAAGAAGGAGAACATTAAATTCAAAACAGTAACAAAGATGGTAGATATGAGTTCCAATACATCTCTGAATATCAATGGTCCATATGCATCAACTAAATGATAAAGATTGTCAGACTGAACCACAAAGCAAGACCAAATTATCTAATGTCTTCAAAAGACTAATTTTAAATATATTTTAAAAATGTATAGATTTCAAGTACATGGTTGGAGAAAAATATAGTAATACTAATCAAAGAAAGCAGAAGTAGCTATATTAATTTCAGATGGAGCAGATTTCAAAGCAAATAAAGTTAGTGTGGATAAATAAGGGCATTATGTAATGATAAAGGGGTTAATTTTCCAGGAAACTATTACAATCCTTAATATTTATACACCTAACAAAGAACATCAAACTATGAGAGGCAAAGTCTGATAGAACTAGAAAGAGAAATAGGTAAATCCACTATCATGTTGTAGATGTCAAAACCCTCTCTCAGAAATGGACAGATGAAGCAGACAGAATAGGAGTAAGGACAAGCTGAACTCAACAAAATCATCAATCAACTGGATATAATTGACATTTATAGACTTAATCTTCTAACAACAGCAGCATACACATTCTTTTCAAGCTCACATGGAACATTCATCAACATAGACCATGTTCTCACTTTAAACACACCTTAAAAACTTCAATAATATAAATTATACAATGTCTATTCTTAGATCACAATGAAATTTAACTAGAAGTCAATAATAGAAAGACAACCAGAAAATATAAAAATATGTGGTGATTAACCAGCACACTTAAAGCAATATGTGGACCAAAGAAGAAATCTGGAGAAAAAATTTACAACATTCTTTCCTAAAATTAAAAAAAAACAACTTATGAAATTTGTGGGATGCAGCAAAAACTATAATTGGGTATATGAGGGTAATTTATAGTATTTAATTTATAACATAAATTTATAGAATACATATACTAGAAAAGAAGATTTATACTATAGACCAAAATCCCTAATGGATATTAAAGCAAAAATCCTCAACAAAATATTAGAAAGTTGAATGCAACAATGTATAAAAAGAATTATAAACTGCAAACAAGTAAGACTGAGCATTCAAAAATCAGTTAATGTAATTCACCAATAGCCTAAAAAAGCAAAACCACATGATCATATCAACAGAGGCAGAAAAAATATTTTACAAAATCCATTCACCATTTATGATAGAAACTCCCAGAAAACAAGGAGTAGAGCCAAACATTCCCAACTTGATAAAGAATATAAAAATTCTACAGCTAACATCATACTTTAAACTGGAATAAATATTTCCAGAAGAAATACCAATAACCTCAGATATGCAGATGAAACTATCCTTGTGGCAGAAAGTGAAGAGGAACCAAAGAGCCTCTTATGGACAGTGAAAGAGCAGAGTGTAAAAGCTGGCTTAAAACTCAACATTCAAAAAACTAAGATCATGGCATCCAGTCCCATCACTTCATGGCAAATAGTTGGGGAAACAATGGAAACAGCGATAGATTTTATTTTCTTGGGTTCCAAAACACTGCAGATGGTGACTACAGCCATAAAGGTAAAAGACTATTCTCTTTGGAAGAAAAGCTATGGCTAACCTAGAAAGCATATTAAAAAGCAGAGACATTACTTTGCTGACAAAGGTTCATTTACAAAGCTATGGTTTTTCCAGTAGTCGTGCATGGATGTGAGAGTTGGACTGTAAAGAAAGCTGAGCGCTGAAGAACTGATACTTTTGAACTGTGGTGTTGGAGTAGACTCTTGGGAGATCCTAGGACTGCAAGGAGATCCAACCAATCAATCTTAAAGGAAATCAGTCCTGAACATTCATTGAAAGGACTGATGCTGAAGCTGAAGCTCTAATACTGTGGCCACCTGATGTGAAGAGCTGACTCATTAGAAAAAAACCCTGATGCTGGGAAAGAGTGAAGGCAGGAGGAGAAGGGACTCAGAGAATGGGATGATTGGATGGCATCGCCAACTCTATGGACATGAGTTTGAGCAAGCTCCAGGAGTTGATGATGGACAGGTAAGCCTGGCATGCTGCAATATATGGGGTCACAAGGAGTCAGACCCGACTGAGTGACTGAAATGACTGACTGACTGACTCACCATCATACTTAATGGTAAGAAATGTTGTTTTCCCACCAAAATTAGAATAAGGCAAAGATGTCTTCTCTCATCACTCTGTTTCAGTTTTGTACTATAGACATTCTAGTTAGTGTAGACAAGAAAAGGAAGTAAAATATATACTGACTGGGAAGGAAGAGATATAATTATCTTTGTAGATGACATGATCATTTGTGCTGAAAATCTGAAAGAACTGACCATAAAACTTAAAACTAACCACCAGAGTTGGAGGATACAAAATTAATACATAAAACTCAATTACTTTCTTACACATCAGCAATGAACAAGAAGAATTTGAAATTAAAAACACAATAGCATTAATATTAGTAGTGCTGCTGCTGCTGCTGCTGCTAAGTCACTTCAGTCGTGTCTGACTCTGTGGGACCCCATAGATGGCAGCCCACCAGACTTGCCCGTCTCTGGATTCTCCAGGCAAGAACACTGGAGTGGGTTGCCATTGCCTTCTCCAACATTAGTACTAAAAAAGTACAATAGGTATAAATCTAACATAATATGTACAAGATCTATATAAGGAAAACTATAAAACATTGATCAATGAAATGAAAGAAAAACTAAATAAATGAAGAGATAGTTCATATCCATGTATAGGAAAACTCAATATTGTCTATATTGTTATGATGTCAGTTTATTGCAGAAACCAGAAATTGAGAAGCCAAGCATCACACTTGGAGAGTTTGAGAACTCAGGTTTATTACCCTGACAGACCCAGAGGACTTAACACTCCAAGCTCTGAGGCCCGAACAAAGGGGTTACAGAGTTTTTATAGATAGACTATAGTGGGCAATAAGCTGGTTTAAACTAAGGGGTTTCAATGTGCAAGAGAATAGCAGTCAAGATGGGGAGAAGGATGCTTGACGTTTACATGGACAGGCATGATTAAGCAGGTTTGCAAGGGCTGGGTAGTTGCAAAGAGCAGGACAAGGGTGAGTGAGATAAGCTCCAGTTCCTAGTACTGTGATAAAGACAAAGTGAAGTCACTCAGTCGTGTCCGACTCTTTCCAACCCCATAGACTGTAGCCTACCAGGCTCCTCTGTCTGTGGGATTTTCCAGGCAAGAACACTGGAGTGGGTTGCCATTTCCTTCTCCTACTATTTTAAGTGCCCACTTTCTGAGGCTATGTGACCTACATGATCCAAACTTTGCAAGAAGCAAGCTAAGTTACAGAGGCAGAAGGAGCAGGAGGTTATGTAGAATTTTAACTTTTCCTCTTCAAGTTATTCCCATTTTGATTAGGAATTTAATGCAATCACAATCAAAATACTAGCAAGTTATTTTTTGGATATGGACAAACTGATTCTACAGTATATATGAAGAGTTAAAAGCACTAAAATAGCCAATAAAATACTGAAGAAGAACAAAGCTGGAAGACTGACCCTGTTAGAGCAAGCAGGTAACTAGGTATGAGCAGAGAAATGGGGGTAGAGCTGGGTGGGAGGAAATCCCACATCTTGTAAACAGCAGGGATCCATAGGCAAAGGAAAGCAGGAACCTGGAAAGTGAAAGTGAAAGTGAAGTCGTTCAGTCGTGTCCGACTCTTTGCAACCCGTGGACTGTAGCCCACCAAGCTCCTCCAATCTGTAGCCCACCAAGCTCCTCCGTCCATAGGATTCTCCAGGCAAGAATACTGGAGTGGGTTGCCATTTCCTTCTCCAGGGGATCTTCCCGACCCAGGGATCGAACCCAGGTCTCCCACATTGCAGGCAGACGCTTTAACCTCTGTACCACCAGGGAAGCCCAGGAAACCACACATTTGGAGTCATAAGTGTCTTCTGGGTAGTACAGACAAAGAAAGGTGGGGAAAGATGATTATCTCCTGTGACTGAATACAACATTTTGCTCATTGTGCTCTCATTACAATAAAATTAGCCTTACAGATAAAAAGTACCCAGCATGCACCAACACCATGACACTTCTGATCTAAGCTGAATAAGCACAAAAATCCCACCTTTCTTTAGGGAAATGGAGTTGGGATGAAAATCAGGGAATATGACCCCAAAACTCCTCTTTCCCCAGTGAATATTCCACCCTTTTATTTATTTGCCCCTGATAACCAGCTTGGGCTTCTCTGGTGGCTCAGAGGAAAAGAATCTGTCTGCTGTGCAGGAGACCCATGTTTGATCCCTGGGTTGGGAAGATCCCCTGAAGAAGGGAATGGAAACCTATTCCAGTATTCTTGCCTGGAGAATTCCATGGAGAGGAGCCTGGCAGGCTAAAATCCATGGGGTCCCAAAGAATCAGACTTGACTGAGTGAGTAACACAGACATATAACTAGCTTGCCAAAGAAACCCGGTGCAGCACCTCCTCACCTGCCTGCCCACTCTCCCTCTGAGAGCATATCCGTGGTTAAATAAACTCTTACTTTACTTTTTTATCCTTTCTGCTTTGTCTCCAAATTGTCTCACAACAACAACAAAAAAGAACCTTAAATTCACCGGGAACAACCTGTCTGACTTCCAGATTTACTATAAAGCTACAGTAATCAAGAAAGCATGAAGCAGGGCACCCAAAGCCAGTAATCTTAAGGGATAGAGTGGGGAGGGAGGTAGGTGGGGAGTTCAGGATGGGGAGGACCATGTGTACCTATGGCCATGTATACTTATGGCCGATTCATGCTGTTATATGGCAAAAACAATCACAATACTGTAAAGTAATTTTCCTCCAATCAAAATAATTAATTTAAAACAAAACAAACAAAACAAAGAAAGCATGGAATTAGGGAAAGAAAATAAAATTGATCAGTGAAACAGAATAGAGAGCCCAAAAAGAGACACAAATATAATCAACTGATTTTTGACAAAGAAGCAAAAGCAATACTATGGAGCAAAGACAGTATCTTCAATGAATGGTGCTGGAACAACTGAACATCCATGTGCAAAAAAAAAAGCATATGTTTATACATAGAGCTTACATCCTTCACAAAAATTAACTCAAAGTGAATCATAGATGTAGGTGTAAAACACAAAACTATAAAACTCCTAGAAGACAATGTAGAAGAAAACCTGTTACCTTAGATATGTCCAAGACTTTTCAGATACAACACAAAAGGCATTATCTATGAAAGAAATAACTTATTAATATAAGTTAAACTTAATTAAATTTACAAACCAGAGTTCTGTGAAAGAACATATCGAGTGAATGAGAAGACTAAGTCATAGACTGGGGAAAATATTTGCAAAAAACACATATGATAAAGGACCATTATCTAAAATATACAAAGAACTCTTAAATCTGAACAACAAGAAACAAACAAACTGATTTAACTAATGGGCTAAGGACTTTCACATATCTCACCAAAAAGAGATGGCACAGATATCAGATAAATGTATCAAAGATGTTCTGCATCATGTCATCAGGGAAATGCAAATTAAAACAGGGAGATATACCTACAGTCAGAATAATCAAAATCAAGAACAGCAACAACCCCAAATTCTGGTGATGATGTAAAGGAACATGAACTCTGATTATGCTGATGGCAATGTAAAGTGGTACAGTCACTTGTAAAGATGGTTTGGTAGTTGCCCACAAAAGTAAATATACTCTTACTATATGATTGAACAATCATGCTTCTTTATATTTACACAAAACATTGAAAACTTCTTCTATCCTAACATAAGAAGGTGCACATGTATATTTACAGTAGCTTTATTCATAACTATAAAAATTTGAAGCAACAAAGATGTCCTTCATTAGGTGAATAAATAAATAAGCTGTGGTACATCCAGACAATGGAAAATTCTGCACTAAAATTCACTGTCAAGCCATGAAAAGACATAGAGGAACCTTAAATGCATAGTACTAAGAAAGAAGTCAATCTTAAAAGGCTATGCACTATATGATTTCAACTAGATAATATTCTGGAAAAGATAAAACAACACAGTAAAAAGACCAGGGTTTGCAGGTGGGTATGTGGGAGGGAGGAATAAATAGATGAAGCAGGGAGAATTTTAGGGCAGTGAAAATACTCTGTGCTTGTACTCAGTAGTGTCCTACTCTTTGTGGGCCCATGGACTGTAGCAAGCCAGGGTCCACTGCCCACTGTATTTTCCAGGCAAGAATACTGGAACTGGGTACCATTTCTTACTTTAGGGAATCTTCCCAGCCCAGGGATAAAATCCGTGTCTCTTACATGTCTTGCATTGGCACGCAGATTCTTTACCACTAGTGCCAACTAGGAAGCCCAAAAATACTCTGTATGATACCACAATGATGGACATATATCATTATACATTTGTCCAGACCTATAGAATTTACACCACTGAAAGTGAACCATATTTTAAATTATAGATTTTGAGTAACTGTGATATTGATGTAGGCTCACCAATTTCTATAAATGTATTTCTCTGATGGGGGATGTTGATAATGAGGGAGGTTGTGCATGTGTGAAAGCAGGGGATATATGGGAAATTTCTGTACCTCTCCCTCAATTTGTGAATCTAGTACACAAATTTTCTTTATTTAATTGATTTTATTATTAAAAAATAAAGTCTAGTAAAACAACAAAACCAAAGTTTTAACCACATATTTAAGAGAAATGGAAAAGTAGGTTTGTTTACAAGGTGAAGAGGAGAAAAAAACCTTCAGGCTGGACATGTAAAACTGTAAAAATAAAGATGGGAAGAAAGAGAGAAGCAAATGTGAATTATTAGATTTAGCTTGAAAGTAAAAAAAAGGTAGTAACCAAAAAATTTCCCAGGTTTCTGATGAGGCCATTTGACTGACAAGTTGATGTTTTAATAAAATTATTTGGAAGCACTATACACTTCTCTAAAGTTTGCTTTTCTTTCTTTTTTTTTTTTTCCCCATAAATCCTATCAGTACCCTCCAGAACAACAAGTAGAGATTAGTCAGTTTCACTCTTGAAATCTCTAGCATATCTTGTGAGAAAATTGCACATCAATAGAATCTACTACTTCAATCAATATTTTAGGAAGCCCCGAGAGCACAGACTTGACAGTGACCATCTGTGTAATAATTACTAAGGAAAGGTGAACATTCCTTCCTAGCTTTTTAAAAAAATGGATATTAGTTATTCCATGAGAAAATACCAAACCTACCCATTTCACTAATAAGGAAGTACTATTTTCAATGAGGAAACTATTGTTTGTCCAATGCAAAAAGGAATGACTCAGTCATGGGAAAATGGTCATTTATAGATGGATATCTATTCACCACATCATTGCAGAACAAATATTTGAGAAAAAAGTATCCTTATCCTTAGCAGAACTAAGACTCGAGAGAAAAGCCTCTGTAATTGTTATCATTACCAATTACAGTCCTTACATAGTCATTTTAATACTTTCACTTTTCAATGATAACAGTTCTCTAATGCCTAAATATGAGAAAAAAACATCACCAGGACTTGGCTATTCCTTATCACTTTCACATATTTAAGTATTTGAGAACCCTAAATAATAAATTCCTAAAATATTATCAAGGAATATATTGTTTCAGTTTCTTCTTCCACATTTATCTATTTAACCATCTGTCTTCTTACCTACCTTTCTAGTGCTACTGAACTACCTACCTATCCATTATCTATCTATCTATCAACAAATCTATCTATCTCAACAAGAGCTTCATATGGAATGCTGCTGCTAGGATACCTTAATGCAAATTATTCTTTGTTAGTCATTTATAAGACGCTGAAAACCTTGTGACTTTTTGTCAAATAGTTAACTAATTTGATTGCCATTGCCCAATTATGACAGATTTATACTTCAGGCATAGATAGATAATAAGTAATTTTTATGATTTTTGCATTATTTTCCTATTTATGATGTCATATAAAGCACAGGAATATTCAGTAAAATGATATTAAAACTGTCCTATACAGAAATTGTCACTGCAATACAAAAATATCTGTGTCTTCAAACTGTCTTATGGGTAAAGTCTTTTAAACCTATTTTAACATAAATCTGGATTCAAAAATTCATTCTTATTTAAACTCTATATTCTCTAAGTTTATAATCAAAATTATACCTATTTAAATGATAGCAGTTGAGCTAAGTTAATAATAATAGCTAAATGCTATCATTTGAGCTAAATTAATTTTTAAAATTTATTTCTTATTGAAGAATAATTGCTTTACACAGTTTTGTTATTTTCTGTCAAACTTCAATATAAATCAGCCATAGGTATATATACATACCATCCGTTTTGAATCTCCCTCCCATCTCTCTCCCCATCGTACCACTCTAGGTTGATAGAGAGTCCCTTTTTGAGCTTCCTGAGCCATACGGCAAATTCCCCTTGGCTATCTATTTCACATATGGTAATGTAAGTTTCCACATTACTCTTTGCATATATTTCACCCTCTCTTCCCATCTCCCCATGTCCATAAGTCTATTCTCTATGACTGTTTCTCCATTGTTGCTCTGTAAATCTTTATTAACATTTTTCTAGATTCCATATATATGCATTAGAATATGATATTTATCTTTCTCTTTATGGCTTACTTCACTCTGTATGATAGGTTCTAGGTTCACCCACCTCATTAGAAATGACTCAAATGTGTTCCTTTTTATCACTGATAAAAATACATTGTGCATATGTACCACAACTTCTTTATCCATTCATCTGTTGATGGACATCTAGGTTACTTCCATGTTCTAGCTATTGTAAATTGTGCTGCAATAAACAAGTGGAATACATGTGTCTTTTTCGATTTTGGTTTTCTCAGGATATATGCCTAAGAGTGGGATTGCTGGGTCATATGGTGGTTTTACTCCTAGTGTTTAAAGGAATCTCCATACCGTCCTCCATAGTGGCTGTATCGATTTACATTTCCACCAACTGTGCAAGAGCATTCCCTTTTCTCCCCACCCCCTTCAGCATTTATTGTTTACAGACTTTTTGATGATGGCCATTCTGACTGGTGTGAGGTAATACCTTGTGGTTTTGATTTGCATTTCTCTATTAATGAGTAATGTTGAACATCTTTTCATGTGTTTGTTAGCCATCTGTATGTCTTCTTGGAAATGTCTGTTTAAGTCTTTTTCTCACTTTTTGATTGGCTTGTTTGTTTTTCTATTATTGAGTTGTATGAACTGCTTGTATATTTTGGAAATTAATTTATTTTCAGTTGTTTCATTTGCTATTATTTTCTCCCATTCTGAGGGTGGTCTTTTCACCTTGTATATAAATTTCCTTTGATATACAAAAAATTTTAAGTTTAATCAGGTCCCACTTGTTTACTTTTGTTTTTATTTCCATTATTCTAGGAGGTGGGGCATAGAGTATCTTGCTTTGATTTATTTCATCGAGTGTTCTGCCTATGCTCTCCTCTAAGAGTTTTATAGTTTCTGGTCTTACATTTAAGTCTTTAATCCATGTTGAGTTTGTTTTTTTTGTATGGTGTTAGGAAGTGTTCTAATTTCATTCTTCTACATGTAGCTGTACATTTTTCCCATCACCATTTATTGAAGAGGCTGTTTATGCCCCACTGTAGATTCTTGCCCCCTTTATCAAAAATAAGGTACCCATAGTACATGGGTCTAATTCTGGGTTTCTGTCTTGTTCCATTGGTCCATATTTCTGTTTTAGTGCCAGTACCTAGAGTCTTGATGACTGTAGCTTTTTAGTATAATCTGAAGTCAGGAAAGTTGATTTCTCCAGCTCAATTCTTCTCACTCAAGACTGCTTTGGCTATTTGGGGTCTTTTGTATTTCCACATGAATTGTAAAATTTTTTGTTCTAGTTCTATGAAAAATACAATTGGTAATTTAATAGGGATCACATTGAATCTGTAGATTGCATCTGGTAGAATAGTCATTTTCACAATATTTATTCTTCCTACTTGGAGAGGGCAATGGCACCCAACTCCAGTACTCTTGCCTGGAAAATCTCATGTATGGAGGAGCCTGGTAAGCTCAGTCCATGGGATCGCTGAGGGTTGGACATGACTAAGTGACATCACTTTCGCTTTTCACTTTCATGCCTTGGAGAAGGAAATGGCAACCTACCACAGTGTTCTTGCCTGGAGAATCCCAGGGACGGGGGAGCCTGGTGGGCTACCACCTATGGGGTCGCACAGAGTCGGACCTGACTGAAGTGACTTAGAAGCAGCAATCTTCCTACCCAGGAACATGGAATATCTCTCCATCTGTTTATATCATCATTAATTTCTTTAATGTGAAGAGATACCTCATGCCCAAGGTAAGAGAAACCCAAGTAAGATGGTAGGTGTTTCAAGAGGGCATCAGAGGGCATACACACTGAAACCATACTCACAGAAAACTAGTCAATCTAATCACATTAGGACCACAGCCTTGTCTAACTCAATGAAACCAAGCCATGCCCACGGGGCTACACAAGATGGGTGGGTCATGGTGGAGAGGTCTGACAGAATGTGGTCCACTGGAGAAGGGAATGGCAAATCACTTCAGTATTCTTGCCTTGAGATCCCCATGAAAAGTACAAAAAGGCAAAATGATAGGATACTGAAAGAGGAACTTCCCAGGTGAGTAGGTACCCAATGTGTTACTAGAGATTAGTGGAGAAATAACTCCATAAAGAGTGAAGGGATGGAGCCAAAGCAAAAACAATATCCAGCTGTGGATGTGACTGGTGATAGAACAAGGTCTGATGCTGTAAAGAGCAATAATGCATAGGAATCTGGAATGTCAGGTCAATGAATCAAGGCAAATTGGAAGTGGTCAAACAAGAGATGGCAAGAGTGAACGTGGACATTCTAGGAATCAGTGAACTAAAATGGACTGAAATGGGTGAATTTAACTCAGATGACAATTATATCTATGATTGTGGCTGGAATCCCTCAGAAGAAATGGAGTAGCCATCATGATCAACAAAAGAGTCCAAAATGCAGTACCTGGATGCAATTTCAAAAACGACAGAATGATCTCTGTTCGTCTCAAAGGCAAAACATTCAATATCACAGTTATCCAAGTCTATGTCCCAACCAGTAACGCTGAAGAAGCTGAAGTTGAACGGTTCTATGAAGACCTACAAGATCTTTTAGAACTAATACCCAAAAAAGATGTCCTTTTCATTATAGGGGTTTGTAGAGTCTTCTCTTGTGTTGTTGGAAGAGAGTGTTTGCTAATAAGCAATGGTAATAAAAAGAAACAGAACAGTCTGGGCAATGAGGCAACACTAAGAGATATGTCCACATGCCCGTAAAGCTTCACAGGTCTGTATCCTTCAACCTGTTGGAGACTTCCATCACTGTTTGCAGACAGAGGTTCCACCGATTGCTTGAAACTGATAAAAGTATAACTTTTGATTTCCAAGCATGGAATATGATTCTGCAGAGTTGAGTAATAAGAGCATTTCACTTAGAATCACTCCTATATATGGTAGCTAGATTATGTTAGTATCATACTTCCAGGCTGGCCTAGGAAATAAAAAGTTATAATGTAGATTCTTTGGAAAAATGCATTCAGAGATCTAAATATTTTTTATAAATACCATGGATTGCTAGTTCACATATACTGGGTTTTAGCATATCTTATAATGTAATTATTCTTAATAATTTCTAATTTTAATGATTCTTATTTTTTTAAAGTAGGGCTCCATATGAAATATTTGTCCTGATAAATTTTATACATCAAATTTCAATTAAACTTCAATGTCTACCATACTAGGAAGAAATGTCATTTTTTAAATTATTCTCCTGGGCCCCAAGTTCTTTTTTTTTTTGTACAACTTAATAAAGATAGCCAAATATTATCTATTTATCTTTATTTTTCTCTGCCTTCACACTTAATCTTTTTTCTGTAAATACTTATGTTGTGGATCTTCAATTTGACATTAAAATGTCTTGTTTAAAATTTAAGATTTCCAGATTTATATATTTGATTTTTTCCCTACTGCTTTATGCACCATAGTTACTCAATGGAAACTTGCTGAAGAAATATTTAGTTGTATGAATTTGCATATTTAATTCCAAACCAACTTATCTTAATTCTGTGTGTTTTGTGGTATTAAAACTAATTATCAGTGGAGACATTTTTAAGTTCATGATTGAATACAAGGTGAATGCAAAAATCCTCGTATATAATTTTCACTCTAGTTCAGAATAAATCTGGAAAAGTACCTGTGAGGCTAACACATGTCACTGAAGAGTTTCATTTGGCATATAAATTTTCTTAATTGTCTGAAGAAGATACTCTAAAAGGCAAAAACTGAATATGAAATAGTTATAGGAGAGTAGTGAGATGAAATATAAATATATGTATAGATTTATTTTCAGTGTAATAAACTTTATTACCACAGTGTTAAATTCAGAGAGTTATAAATCAGAGAAAGATTTAAAGGATTCTCAGCCCATCTATGATCCAAATATTATATTAATGATCCTTTTAAACAAATTTTATTAGATAAACAGTTGTGTTATATTGGAAGTGTACATGCAAAAATATTGACTAGTTGAAAACAGGTAAAAAAATATTGTGGGATAGATTGAAAATTATTTTGAAAATAATACTGTTAACTACCGTAGCAAGCTCAGTAATGTTACTGAATAATACCACACCCTTCTCAAATAATAACAGTAATTTTACCATTAGTGTTAATAACCTATATTTACCCAGTACATTTTCCACAATTTTCAAAGCACTCTTTTTCTTTCTCTCATCTGATATTTGAAGGAATCTTGTGAGAAATGTGAGTCAGATATATATATATATATATAGCAATATTATAGTGATGAGCACAGAAGATTAGAAAATTTTATAATATTTCTAATTATAAATTCATAAATAAATTATAAATAAATTCCATACATTAAAATAATTTATCAGAATTCAAAATGAATTAGTTAGTGAAAATGAATTGTTAGTGAAAATTAAGATGAAATCATATTTAAACTACCAAGTATTGTTCCTACTATTCCTTTTTTGAAAATCTTTACAAATAAATCTTGTTAATGTTTCAGAAGGCAAAAGAGAATTTAAAGCATCAGATAAAAATGGCTACTGTGGTACTATGAGTGCTTTTTACTTTCTTTAATATACGTAAATAATTGTTAAGCATATTTTGTGATTATAAACTATTTGAAAACATAAACAGAGCATGTTGTTGTTATTCAGTCTCTCAGTCATGTCCGACTCTTTGCAACACATGGACGTAGCACACGTCCCTCCCAGCACGCCAGGATTCCCTGTCCTTCACCATCTCCCGGAGCTTGCTCAAACTCATGTCCATTGAGTCAGGATGCCATCGAACCATCTCATCCTCTGTCATCCCCTTCTCCTCCAGCCTTCAGTCTTTCTCAACAGGGTCTTTTCTAATGCTCTTTGCATCAGATGGCCACAGTATTGGAGCTTCAGCTTCGGCATCAGTCCTTCCAATGAATATTCAGAACTGATTTCCTTTAGGATTGACTGATTTGTTCTCCTTGCAGTCCAAGGGACTCTCAAGAGTCTTCTCCAACATCATAGTTCAAAAGCATCAATTCTTTGGCATTCAGCCTTCTTTATGGTCCAATTCTCACATCCAAACATGGTGGCAGTGGTTTAGCCGCTCAGTCGTGTCTGACTCTTATGACCCCATGGACTGTAGCCTACCAGGCTCCTCTGTCCATGGGATTCTCCAACCAAGAATATGACTACTGGAAAAACCATAGCTTTGACCGTATGGACCTTTGTTGGCAAAGTAATGTCTCTGCTTTTTCATATGCTGTCTAGGTTGTTCACAGAGCAAGCGTCTTGTTAATTTTGTGGTTGCAGTTGCCATCTGCAGTGATTCTGGAGCCCGAGAAAATAAAATATGTCACTGTTTTCATTGTTTCCCTGTCTGTTTGCCAAGAAATAATGGAACTGGATGCCATGATCTTAGTTTTTTGAATTTTGAGTTTTAAGCTAGCTTTTTCACTCTCCTCTTTCACCTTCATCAAGAGGCTCTTTAGTTCCTCTTCACTTTCTGCCATAAGGGTGGTGTCATCTACATATCTGAAGTTATTGCTATTTCTCTCTGCAATCTCGATTCCAAACAAAACAATACTTAATTAGAATCTTTGGATATATTCAATAATATCAAATTTAATAAAGTGTAAAATACATATATAATTTTTTAAAGTGTACATATGGGAAAGGTCATAATACATAGTAAATAATTATGTAGTATATATTGTATTTATAATAATAAGGACTTCCTAGGTGGCTTAGATTGTAAAGAATCCACCTGCAATGCAGGAAACCTGGGTTCCATTCCTGGGTCAGGATCCCCTGGGGAGAAATGGCAATCCACTCCAGTATTCTCGCCTGGGAAATCCCATGGACAGAGGAGCCTGGCAGGCTACAGTCCATGGGGTCACAAAGAGTCCGACACGACTGGGCAACTAACACACTTTCATACTACATAATTATAGATGCACTATACTTATATATTGGGCTTTCCAAGGGACTCAGTGGTAAAAGAATCCACCTGCCAATGCAGGAGACGCAAGAGACAAGTCTATCCCTGGATCAGGAATATCCCCTGGAGAAGAAAATGACCACCCACTCCAGTATTCTTGCCTGGGAAATCCCATGGAGATAGGTGCCTGGTGGGCTACAGTCCATGGGTGGTAAAAGAGGCCGACATGACTTAGTAACTAAACAGCAACTGTTTTATAAATCATACAATATTTCTGTGATCCACATTTCCATGATGGTATCAACCACTGAAGAGATGCTCAGCAAATATTTGTCAAATGAATAAATGAATAGGAACTTGAATGGAGCCATACTATAAAATAAACATAGTTTGCAAAATCCTAAGTCTGCTATAAAGTAGAATTAAACATAATGAAGCTTATACTAGGTATGGAAGATTTACTGCCTACATTCAATAAAGAATTGTCATTACTTTTAAACATGCTCAGTCAAGTGGCAGAAGTTTTGAAAATTACCTGGTTTGAATGATGATAATAAAAATTCCTCAAAATATTTAGAGAATAATTGACTCAAGAAAATAAAAGGACATTTAGAGCAAACTTTTTTTTTTAAGTGTTTGGAACCAGTTAGCCTGTGAAACTATTAATAAAGGCATTCAATTGCTCATATATAATATGGAAATAATAATATCTTTCTTGATTGTGCATAATGACTGTTAGGGTTATATCCACATGAGCTGAAAACTGTCAGGTCTCTAGTGGAAGCTGTAACATTATAAGCCCTTGCTCCTTCCAAAACAAGAGAATCCCAATTAGAGCAGGGATCATGGAAGAACTGGGGAATTCTCATGTACGTCATTATTATTCTAGCGTACATAGACCCCTGATGCCTGTTTCCTAGTCTTCACAGCTGCAGTGTAGAGCTGAAGCATTTATAAGTCGTGTGTCATCCTTAGGTACAGACCCAGAACTGATGTTTCCCATCTGGAGAATGGAACAGGACGTAAGGATTACTCTAAGGAGTTAGCAGTAGGGCTTTTATATATATGAGAGTTTTATCAGCTAAGGGAGGCATCCAGGCCAGTCAAAATCCTTTATTGCTGTGTGAAAGCAGGAACAAGATTAATAAGAAAAAGGCATAGAAGGTAATACATTTCCACATACTTTTCTCCGTGGCTGGCTATTGGGAAATATCCTTCCCTGAGCAGTTGGGTGCTCTAATGAGGCAGTATGGTTCCACTGCTATCAAAGGCTAATTTAAGTGATAAAGTCCCTCTTTAAGAAGTAGTTTATGATTTTTCTTCCAATTTAATCCACACATCTAAGCCATTAAACTCGTAAACTTGTTTTTGCAGTGCATCAATTAAAAGTACACTCTAGTCAGTCAGCTTTTGTGCTTAGGTTGAATCTTCACTCTGTCACTACTAACGGTGTGCCTTTGTTCCTATTCACATGTCACCTTCTTAGAGAAGCCTCTCCTGAGCTCTCTAAATAAAGTAGACCTCTCCTCTTACAAGTCATTCTCTATCACTTCATCCTCTTTAATTCTCTTCCTAGCATTTACCACTGCTGCTAAGTCACTTCAGTCGTGTCCATGTCCAACTCTGTGAGACCCCATAGACAGCAACCCACCAGGCTCCCCTGTCTCTGGGATTCTTCGGGCAAGAACACTGGAGTGGGTTGCATTTCCTTCTCCAATGCATGAAAGTGAACAGTGAAAGGGAAATCGCTCAGTCATATCCGACTCTCAGCGACCCCATGGGCTGCAGCCTACCAGACTCCTCTGTCCATGGGATTTTCCAGGCAAGAGTACTGGAGTGGGGGGCCATTGCCTTCTCCAGCATTTACCACTATCATATATTAATTACACATTTATGTCCATGTCCTTGTCTCCCTTGCTTATGCTATATCTTTAGCATCTTTAGGCATATCTGGCACATGGTTGACATGCAGTAAATATTTGCAGGATGAAATAAACACTAATTTCAATAATGGACTATTTTTAATTATGTTACTCTATTAACATTCTATTTACATTTCCATGGTTATTTCCTAGTCCTATGTCTCCAGCAAAATAGTCTTAGGTGTGTGCATGCTAAGTCACTTCAGTTATGTTCTACTCTTCGTGACCCTATGACCTGTAGCTCCTCTGTCCATGGGATTCTCCAGGCGAGAATACTAGAGTAGGTTGCCATGCACTCCTCCTAGCGATCTTCCTGACCCAGGGATTGAACCGGCAACTCTTATGTCTCCTGCATTGGCAAGCAGGTTCTTTACCACTAGCACCACCCTGGGAAGCCCCAGAATAGTCTTATTCTACCTCTTATTCATCACCACTTTGATTATTGTTTTAACTCTGGTAATTCTAACTGCAGTTAAATTGTGTCTGGCTTTCTAAAGATAAAATAGCCTCCTTTATCTTTGATGACAATTTGCTTGTTCCAGAGCCCAATAGGAGTTAAAAAGAAAACTAAGATATTTTTCATGGTCTTAAATTTTCTTGATTACCATAAAACGTCTGATTCTTATGTAGTCTCACCTCAAAATGCATCTCTCGCTAAGGGTAAGATTTAGAGAGGGTATTAAAATTAAACCATCTTTCTGAGTTTATACAAGTGATGACAGTAGTATACTGTACTTTGTTTTTCTTTTAGATCTCCAACTAAAGAAATGGATTCAGAAGAGAAGGAAATTGTGGTTTGGGTTTGCCAAGAAGAGAAGATTATCTGTGGGCTGACCAAACGCACCACCTCTGCCGACGTCATCCAGGCTTTGCTTGAGGAACACGAGACTACATTTGGGGAGAAACGATTTCTTCTGGGAAAGCCCAGGGATTACTGCATCATAGAAAAGTGGAGAGGCTCTGAACGGGTTCTTCCTCCCCTAACTAGAATCCTGAAGCTTTGGAAAGCATGGGGAGATGAGAGCCTAATATGCAGTTTGTTTTGGTTAAAGCAGATGCTTTTCTTCCAGTTCCCTTGTGGCGGACAGCTGAAGCCAAATTAGTGCAAAACACAGAAAAACTGTGGGAGCTCAGCCCAGCAAATTACATGAAGACATTACCACCAGATAAACAAAAAAGAATAGTCAGGAAAACTTTCCGGAAACTGGCTAAAATTAAGCAGGACACAGTTTCCCAAGAGCGAGATAGTATGGAGACATTAGTTCATCTGATTATTTCCCAGGATCACACTATTAATCAACAAGTCAAGAGAATGAAAGAGCTGGATCTGGAAATTGAAAAGTGTGAAGCTAAATTTCATCTCGATCGGGTAGAAAATAATGGAGAAAATTATGTCCAGGATGCATATTTGATGCCCAGTTTCAGTGAAGTTGAGCAAAAGCTAGGCTTGGAATATGATGAAAGGCAGATTCTGGAGGACCTGAGAGAAAGTGATGGAATTGTACAGCTGGAGGAACGACTGACCTACTACAGAAAGCTCATTGATAAGCTCTCTGCCGAAATAGAAAAAGAAGTAAAAAGTGCTTGCATGGAGATAAATGAAGATGCAGAAGGGGCAGCTGCCAGTGAACTTGAAAGCTCTAATTTAGAGAGTGTTAAGTGTGATTTGGAGAAAAGCATGAAAGCTGGTTTGAAAATCCACTCTCACTTGAGTGGCATCCAGAAAGAGATTAAATACAGTGACTCATTGCTTCAGATGAAAGCGAAGGAATACGAGCTCCTCGCCAAGGAGTTCAATTCCCTTCATATCAACAATGCAGATGAATGCCAGCTAAAGGAAAACAGAGGAAAGGAATCTGAGGTGCCCACCAGCAATGGGGTGGTTTCTCCTTTTACTCAAAGAATATTTAACATGTATACAAATGACACAGACTCAGACACTGGTATCAGCTCTAACCACAGTCAGGACTCAGAAACAACTGCAGGAGACATGGCGCTGTTGTCAACGTAATTTAAATGGCTTCACTCTGACCTACTTTAATATGTTTGTGTTTGTTTAATTTAATAGGAAAATTTAAGTATTCCACTCTGGAGAAAAATGTAAATAATGTTAAGGAATTCAGTAGCTAGTAAGAACTAGAGAATTTTATTTGTTGGTTTGTTTTTGATTTAAGAGTTCCAGTGTTATCTAATTATTACAAGTTCAAACAATGAGCTGCTTATTAGGAAAGCAGCAAAAATAGCTTGCAGGTATATAACAAATAATTTGATGTGAATTATAATCTGTTTCTATGAGAAGTGATTTATTCAAACTTCAAACTAATTCTTAATATTAGACATCAATATATTGAAACTATACATGTGAACATGTAAAATTAAAATATATTGTTATAGAGTTTTCAACACTGTATCATTGGTATTTTATAATTTGTAAAGTATATGATAACTCTTATATTGTAACTGTATTAATTCAAATCATTGTTCATTTCTTTGCTATTTAGAATGTATATCATCTCTGTTACTTCCTGAACCCCTCTACCTGTTTAGGTTTAGATTATAGGAGATGGAAGAGTCGTTATTGGGACATGTACAAATACCATCAGTGGATCAGACAGTGGTATAAATAAGAAAAGCCAAGTTTTGCAGACAACAGCACCTTTTCTAAAAAGGCTGAAAATTAATAAGAGATATTTATGTGCTTTCTCTATCTGATATGCAAACCTTTAGATCAAATCAGTCATCTGTGCAGGTTCATTTTTTGAGTGAGATACGGTGTGGGTTACAGAGAAAAATCACAGGGTCATAGTCCTATTTGATTATACCTTATCTAAAAAAAGTGAAGGGATGCAGTTTGGGGTCCTTTGTGTGGATAAAATAGAGTTCCATGTACCTTAAGTATCCCCTGGGGGAGGACATGGCAACCCACTCCAGTATTTTTGCCTGGAGAATCCCATGAACAGAGGAACTTGGAGGGCTACAGTTCATAGGGTCACAAAGGGTCAGACACGACTGAAGCAACTTGGCACACACAAAAAAACACCCATAAATATTAGTATTTTTCCTCTGAAATAGAGATAGGAACTCATGTGAACAAAAACCTTTTACTCTGCTACACTATAATTCAGATTGTCTATATGGTCCTTCATCTAAGGTGCAAAGGTGAAGGTGAAGGTGAAGTCGCTCAGTCGTGTCCGACTCTTTGCGACCCCATGGACTGTAACCTACTAGGCTTCTCTGCCCATGGGATTCTCCAGGCAAGAATAATGGAGTGGATTGCCATTTCCTTCTCCAGGGGATCTTCCTGACCCAGGGATTGAACCCGGGTCTCCCACATTGGAGGCAGACGCTTTAACCTCTGAGCAAAAAGTAGCTCTACTCTAGCCCACTCTCAAGCGTGGAAGTAAGTATCCAACAAATTGAACAGATGATTTCGATTCTGTCTTGACTGACAATCATTATAGTGCCGGAAGAGGCTTGGTTTGGCTTGGTGTTTAGTTAGGAAGTTCCTTTCTTTCTCTTTCTCTCTCTTATCTCCTTCTTTCCCTGCCTTATTTCCTGCTATTGAACACATGACATAATCATATTAAAAACTGTTTTGTTGTACTATTACATGAATACAGCTGCAATTCATTTTTCCTTTAGCTAACACCTTTCTCACATGTGAGTAGATAGATTATTTTACTTAGCTTTAATATGTGGATATTGGTTAAGATTCTCAGTATTTCTCATTTCTTTCCTTTTTATCTTTATGCTTACTGTACTATATGTTTTAACTCAGTTTCCTAATCTTTTTTAAAATTTCTCCATCATCCAGACATTTTGCCAACCTTTGGGAAGATATTTAAAATTTTCTTAATATTTCAGTTTTGGGGAGTATCTAATGTTACCATTTTTCATACTAAGATTCTGTTGAAGGCCTTACTTGAAGTTGCATGGTAAGAAAAGTAGTAATTTCTACCGCAGGGAAAATATGTTAATAAGTAACACAAACATGGGTTTAATTTGAAAGAAATAGAAGGGAATTAGTCATTTAAGAAAGGGAAGTTTATTTGCCTACTATCTCATTAATCACTCAGTACGATGGAAAGTGTTGACATATTTATTATTCTCTTCTTGGGATTAAACTCAGAAGATCGTCATCAAAGATAAAACAGTTGTAGTATTGTTTTTCAAAAATAATCTCTTTGGATCTTTCTGGATTACTCTCTAGTGAGAAAATAATGAAAAGAACATTGCTATTTGGTATATAATTTGATTAATTATCTGAATCCAAATCTGGTCAGAAATAGAACTAGTTAGATAATGGCATTTTAGAAACTTTGCTTGATTTTATAGAATGTCTGCTGCTGCTGCTAAGTCGCTTCAATCGTGTCCGACTCTGTGCAACCCCATAGACAGCAGCCCACCTGCTGCTGCTGCTGCTAAGTCACTTCAGTCGTGTCCGACTCTGTGCGACCCCAGAGACGGCAGCCCACCAGGCTCCCATCCCTGGGATTCTCCAGGCAAGAACACTGGAGTGGGTTGCCATTGCCTTCTCCAGTGCATGAAAGTGAAAAGTAAAAGGAAAGTCGCTCAGTCGTGTCCGACTCTTAGCAACCCCATGGACTACAGCCTATAAGGCTCCTCCATCCATGGGATTTTCCAGGCAAGAGTACTGGAGTGGGGTGCCATTGCCTTCCAAGCTCCCCCATCCCTGGGATTCTCCAGGCAAGAATACTGGAGTGGGTTGCCATTTCCTTCTCCAATGCATGAAAGTGAAAAGTCAAAGTGAAGTCGCTCAGTCGTGTCCGACTCTTTGCAACCCCATGGACTGCAGCCTACCAGGCTCCTCCATCCATGGGATTTTCCAGGCAAGAATACTGGAGTGGGGTGCCATTGCCTTCTCCATAGTGATGCATTCTAAGGGCCAATTCTTCTAAATTAGAGTCACCATGGTAATTGATGATTTAATGCTGTAATGAATCAAAGGCACAAATACATTTGTATAACAACAGAACAACTTAAAATTCTAATGTGATTTTAAAACTCAATGGTCTTGCTTTTGGACAGAGTTTTTAACATTATTTACTGAAAAAATAGAATTGGCCCATAGTGGTGCANCAAGAGTACTGGAGTGGGGTGCCATTGCCTTCCAAGCTCCCCCATCCCTGGGATTCTCCAGGCAAGAATACTGGAGTGGGTTGCCATTTCCTTCTCCAATGCATGAAAGTGAAAAGTCAAAGTGAAGTCGCTCAGTCGTGTCCGACTCTTTGCAACCCCATGGACTGCAGCCTACCAGGCTCCTCCATCCATGGGATTTTCCAGGCAAGAATACTGGAGTGGGGTGCCATTGCCTTCTCCATAGTGATGCATTCTAAGGGCCAATTCTTCTAAATTAGAGTCACCATGGTAATTGATGATTTAATGCTGTAATGAATCAAAGGCACAAATACATTTGTATAACAACAGAACAACTTAAAATTCTAATGTGATTTTAAAACTCAATGGTCTTGCTTTTGGACAGAGTTTTTAACATTATTTACTGAAAAAATAGAATTGGCCCATAGTGGTGCTTTCTAAGGATTGGAGAAGGCAATGGCACCCCACTCCAGTACTCTTGCCTGGAAAATCTAATGGATGGAGGAGCCTGGTAGGCTGCAGTCCATGAGGTCACTAGGAGTCGGACACGACTGAGCAACTTCACTTTCACTTTTCACTTTCATGCATTGGAGAAGGAAATGGCAACCCACTCCAGTGTTCTTGCCTGGAAAATCCCAGGTACGGGGGAGCCTGGCTGGTTTCTGTATATGGGGTTGCACAGAGTCAGACACAACTGAAGTGACTTAGCAGCAGCAGCAGCATCTCTGGATACTGAGCTATGCAAAATTAAATGAGAATGTATATTCTAAATTTAGAACTTGATAGAAACTTTAGTATTTTAATTATTTATAGAAGCTTTAAAATAAAATGTTTATAAATTCTTGAGTAACCTAACAGATTAGCTATGAAATTGTTATTTGAAGCTAGAAATAGCAAACAAAACCTGACTATTTTTCCCTGTAACAAGACAGATTTTCAGACTGTGTCTTGTTCATTCTCCCATTTGAAATGTCTCTTTTTTTCTTCCATCTGCTATATACTGAAATACCATCCGTTTCAAGCTTTTTGATGTGTTATCTCTATGAAACTTATTTTTCTATTCAACCATTGTAATAATTTATCTCTAAACCCACAATTATTTTAGGTGTATTTTTCATAAAGGAGCATTTATATTCTGGCTTAGCATATATTTATATACGTACTTACCTAACTTCCCTCCCTCAACATATTTATTGTCTTGTTACTTGTCTGTCTTGTTAACCTTACTGCCTCTAATCAATCTCTTTGCCCCTACTCAATTCTGGAATTGAATTGCTAAATTTTAGAAGATTATAACTTAAAAAAATTATTTTTATACATGGTAAATGATACCGGTGCATTTTATACATAAATATGTATTTTAGCAAACTTAAAACATTAACAATTCTACTTATAAATCCTTTGGAAGAGAGACTACATCTTAGTGTTATTATGAAAAAATGTTACTGTACTATCTATTTTCTATTTTATTTTTAATTCACAGTTACCGATTACAAACAATGGGAATATTTTCTTTATAAAAACATCAGTGGTTAAATTGTAGTGTTTTTCACTGCGTCCCTGCATTTAATAAAAAATATTTTATAGAGCTAGGTTTTAAGTGGTAGACACACAAAATAACTTTGAAATATCTTAACTATTTTATTTTCTCTTTTTCATTAAAAATATAAATAAATGGCCTTTCATTGGCATGTAGAAGCTATTTTAATCCATTAAAATTTTATTTTTCTATTTATTTAAACATCTACTGTACATGACAAAATATATATCTGGGGCTGCATTTTATAATTTTTCAAAGTAGGATTATTATTTTGATTGAAATATATTTTTCTTGAGATAAAAGGAATACCTTTTTAATGTGATATAGATTTGTTTTAAATATTAGGCTATTTCTTTTGTTACTACCTGCTTGGTTTAATAACTTGATGTGACAAGTACAAAATACAATTTCTTCAAGTGTAACCGGTCCAAAATGATAAAAGGAATAGTTGTATACTTTCATGTGATATTGTTTGTCTTTCGAGGTGTGTTACTTGTCTATATTAAAAATAAATTTTTTATCAGTTGAAATTATATAATTGTCATGCTGACTCACACAAGTTAATATCAGGCATCGTTTCATGGCAATATGAATATAGAGCAAAATGACCTAACAAAACTTTTTGTTTGGGGTTTCATACATACTTGTTTCAGCTTATCATGAAAGAATGAACTAGATGGATACTAGATGGCTATCTTACTTTTTATAATGAAATCCAGTTAAAAATAAAAATACTCAAGTATATATCTACCCTGCTATTATTCAGTTTGTCATTACCCTTATTTCTCAAACAACAGTAATTTTAATTACCTTTAATTTTGGAAATGACTCAATAATTTGGAAAATAAGGAAACTCATTTGTTCACTTTATAAGTGACCATGAAATTGCTCTTAAAAGATTGTATATAATATTTAGTAGTGACACATAGAAATAAGTTAACATTGTTTTAGTGTATCTCAATAGTGAGAGAAAACACACAGTCATCATTTTCTTAACCTAAAATTAACTTGTGTTTTCAATAACCCTTGGAATTGAGAATCACAATTTGTAAGGTCCATAATGAATAGTTTCATATCAGGAAGTGAAAAACTAAATGCTTTCATATTTTTGAAAAAGGAATTTATTGAATTTTTCCTGAATACAAATATCAGACACATTTTTACAGAAGACTACTAAGTCTCTCCCTACATCACATATGTATATATGTAATGTATATGTAATACCATTGAGTTTGTTTTCCAGTAAAATAGACACATGATATTCAAATTATTATTATTACTATAATTCAAATACTCAAAAAATATGTACCAGGAAAAGTAAGTCTCTCTTCTATCCCATGACTTAATTATCCAGATATCCTCCTCAGAAATATCACTGTTATTTATCGTTTTAGAGATAAACCTATGCATATATATATGTATATATATACACACACACATATATTCCTACATTATTCATGTAGAGGTTCGATGGTAGCAGGGAATTCCACTATATCAATCATAATTTTATTTTACCAGTCCTCTTCTGATGGACATTTAGGTATATTCTAATCATTTGTTATTATTAACAATCATTTACTGTTATCTCATGAATGCAATTCTGTTAGGCTAGATTGCTAGATATAGAAATACTGTGTTAAAGAATGAAAAATGGATTTTTAAAAATTTAATGAACATTGCTAATTATTCTCTAGTAAATTAACTCTCTAAGAACTGACTTGGAAACATACTCATTCCTTCCACAGTGTATAGTTAGAAAGAAAGTTAATTCGCTTAGTCGTGTCCGACTCTTTGGGACCCCATGGAGTGTAGCCTATCAGGCTCCTCCGTCCATGGGATTTTCCAGGCAAGAGTGCTGGAGTGGATTGCCATTTCCTTCTCCAGGGTATTTTCCCGACCCAGGAATCGAACCCAGGTCTCCCGCATTGCAGGCAGACGCTTTACCATCTGAGCCACCAGGGAAGCCCCTCCACAGTGTATGCTGCTTGTTTATTTGAATGTAAAATTTTTTTTTTAATTATTTTTAATTTATGGACTTTTCTTATTAATAACACAAGAGGGTTTTTTTAGGGGGGATTATTCTTTAAAACTGCCTTTCCATTTCATGATAAGTGATTTTAAAACTGTTTCTATCATATCTTCTGTATGCTCTATTTGTTTCATGTCTTGTTTTTAAACATTTGAACTATCTGAAATTGAGTTTACCACAATGTTCAAAAGTAGAAAGACTTTTTTTTTTTATAGTTACTAGAAAGAGAATTATTTTGATAGTTACCAGTTATCCCTCATCACTTACTAAATAAATCTGTCCCACCATTTTTTTGGTGAACCAATCTCTGGTATGTTTTTTTGGGTCTATTTCTGGACTTTCTATAGCATCTCATTGATTTAGATGTGTATTTAATTAGAATTTGTGCTTTACCTGGTGATTGCTATAACTAACATTAGAAAGTAACTTGGAAATACTGGTATCTATCAACAACTCCAATTATTCACAGCTTCCAGTCAGTACTCATATTTTTCATAATAAATGGCAAGAAAATATTCCAAAATTTGTGAAAACACATATACATTCAAGTATTTATCAAGTTTTTATGAATAATAGTAAATTAAAAGCCCAATAATAGAGGAATTAGGTAAATTCTGAGGTGTTACTTGTGTGAGAAATTTATAAACATTAATACTGATGTTTTTATAAGACCATACAACAGAGAATCTAGTTTGAAAGAAAGGAATTACAAATGTATATTGACAAATTCTGTTAAAAAAAAAAAAATGCATTGTTGCTGTTGTAGTCGCTAAGACATGTCGAACTCTTTGCTATCTCATGGACCGCAGCACGCCGGGCTCCCCTGTCCTACACTATCTCCCAGAGTTTACTCAAATTCATGACCATGGAGTTGGTGATACTATCTAACCATCTCATCCTCTGCCACCCTCTTCTCCTTTTGCCTTCAATTTTTCCCAGCATCAGAGTCTTTTCCAATGAATTGGCTCTTCCCATCCCATGGTCAAAGTATTGGAATTTCCACTTCAATATCAGTTCTTCCAATGAATATACAGGGTTGATTTCCTTTAGAATGCCCGGTTTGATCTTCATGCAATCCATGGGACTCTCAAGAGTCTTCTCCAGCACCACAATTTGAAAATATCAATTCTTTGTCACTCAGCCTTCTTTATGATCCAACTCTCACATCTATATGACTACTTGAAAAACCATACGGACTCTGTTGGCAAAGTGACGTCTCTGTTTTTAATATGTTGTCAGAATGTATATTGACCAATTCTGTTTTTTAAAAAATGCATACCAAATAGCAAATTCATATAAAAATGAAGATGCATATTTTTTGCCAAGAGTTTTTGTATTAAGGTGAAAATTTGGTTCACAATATACTTCATATATACACATCATAACCTAAAGACATTAAAAGTGTTTTCTGTACATAATAGAATATCCCTTTGACTTTCTTATATTTTTTTCTGAGACTCTTTAGAGACTTTCATGTACATCAAATAGCTAGAGTGATGAATAATGATAAGACTAACCAACTGGGAACAGAAAGCCTGAATGCTATAAGCAAACCTTCTGAATCCCAGAATATCAAATTCCTACCTATAAAATAATTTTTTAAAAGAAAATGAAAAGTTAAAAAAATAAATTAGCTAATCCACATTTGGCTTCTCTGGCGGCTGAGTGTAAAGAATCCACCTGCCAAAGCAAGATACACAGGTTTGATCCTGTGTCAGGAAGATGCCCTGGAGAAGGAAATTGCAACCCACTTCAGTATTCTTGCCTGGGAAATCCTATGGACAGAAGAGCCTGGTAAGCCAGAGTCCATTTTGCAAAGAGAGGAACATGACTTAGCGACTAAACAACAAAAGCAATGGTTCTTTCTAGCTTGATTAAATTATGTAAGAATGCATTCAATGGCTTTGGTAAATGATAACAAACACTAGATATATTTCTTTTTTCTGGCTCTGTTCTCTTTCTTTTATCTCTGGCAGCAGCTATGCAAGGTTAAATCAAAGTAACCCATTGACAAAAGAAGGAGTTAAAACTAAAAATTCTGCCTTTCCCAATATTCTCACTCTTATCTCTTTCCAAATTAGTTAGGACAGGGCTGTAGGGCTGTTAGCATGGCCCTTGGTAGACAAAGGAGTCATGGTTATGTTAATTAAACAATCCATGGCCATGGAAAAAGAACATCATTTATGTTTCCAGAACAGAAAAAACTATGCTGGAAATAGAGTTGGAGAGAAAAATAGCCTGTATTATTTATATTTATATTGCTCCAGAGTCTAACAGATATTAGCACCTGGTATTTAGCAAAAAATTTTTAGTAAAATCAGATGTGTAACTAAGAGTTCTAGCACAGTTCTTAGACCATAAAGGCTGTTTGATAAATGTTAACTATTATTTTGTAAGTAATGCAAAAAGTGAAATTTCTATCCAATAATTTTCTTATTATAATTTAAGTATCTTGGAAAGATTATATCATAGCTGTCTATCACTCAGTACAAATACACTGGCACCTATACAGAGGCACATTCAAGGTAAGGTTTTTCCCTTCTGAGTCCTATTTCTAAAGTTTATTTTTCATTCTAAGTAGCATTTGTCATACTTCACACAAGAGAATGGAGAGTTTTATACCATTTCAGAACTGAAACTAAGACTTTGAAATGCTTCTTAGCATTACCTTTTGCATATGTGAGTTTCATGAATCACTCCTCTAGCAAGTGCAAGTGTTTGACATAATGATGCCAATAATTTCTCTGATTTTCTTGCCAATATTTTTTTCTGATTTTTCAAATATGGACAAAAAGCTAAATTACCTTAAGGAGAAAGAGCCCAAAGATGGACAAGAAAACTAACTACCCCCTTTTCAGCATCTACTCACACTACCCACTCCTGAGTCATCTTCCAAAAGATTATATCATGACAAATATCAATCCTGAGAGGAACAGCAGTTTCCCTGGGATGAAGCATGGTAATGCTAACTGGGATTTATAATTCAAAAGTATGTCAGACTAGAGAGGAACATGCCCTGGGTTAGAGAGTTAACTTTTTAGGCATTCTGAGCCATGAAGCTTTCTGCAATAATTCCCCAAACCTATCTCCACAACAGACTCACAAAGAGTGCTTGTTAAAAATTCCTAAACTTCACCCTGGAGAATTGGACTAGATCGTAGGCCCAGTTTTTGTGCTGTTAAGCAGCTACCTTAATGTTTCTAAAGCAACAACATTCAATTGTGGTTTATTAATTCTAGCAGAGCTGGTGAGTAACTAAAGGCTTTACTATGCTAAAATAAAGGATGTGAGGAGCAAGAATTCTCAAATTGCCTAAGAGAGATCATTGGCTTAGGAAAGACGTAAACAGTTCTAAGTCTGAAGCCAAAGGGAATCTGGAAACAGACACTAAATTAGTTTAAAGGCAGCTCCAGAGATGGCAGGTGCCCAAGGACAGAACGTTTATTGTATCACTTTCAAACAGCATGTAATATGAGGTGAAAATGATAGGAGAAATTAGACTATTGTGGGGGCTACTGTTGACATATAAGTACTGCAGGTATTTTTTTGTGTGTCTCATACTCTTTTCCTCAAAGAGGTGAGTAAGTAGGCTTGCACATTGAGAATTATTAACTATCCAATCTGTTGTGTTTTATTAGCTCCTCCAATTAAATAAGATTTCTTCCATCATAAAATAGTTAAGAGTTTTCACTTAAGAAGCCAGGTCAATTCTGTTCAATTTGGATTTCAGGCTGTTTTCCCACATGACTTTATGAAATTGTGAACAATTCAAGCATTTTGTGCTTGAATTTTCTCAACTAAAAAATTAAGATAACAGTATCTGAACTTTTATAATGCTTTAAGGATAAATGATGTAGCATGAAAAATACCAAGCATGGCACCTGTAGGCCTTTTTTAATTGCAGCAAGTTAGGGTTAGGGTTCCAGGCAACAACTCTGGAGTGGGTTGCCCTTTCCTTCTCCAATGCATGAAAGTGAAAAGTCAAAGTGAGTCACTTAGTCATGTCCGACTCCTAGCGACCCCATGGACTTCAGCCTACCAGGCTCCTCCTGCTATGAGATTTTACAGGCAAGAGTACTGGAGTGGGTTGCCATTGCCTTCTGCATAGGTACATATGAAGTAGTCATAATTGTTAATACTTTGTGATTTAGAACAATTTAGGGGTTCTTAAGAGGAAGACTGACCTGCACTTTTGTTAAAATAGAAAAGTTAGTGATACAATGGTTGGCCAAAAATGTTATAACATAATGTTATAATGTTTCTTTCATTCCTCAAAAAACATTACTGAGCAAATACACATTATTCTATGTTTAGTACATTTTACCTTACCACTATTATTTCATAACAGATAACATCAAGAAAGACATAATCAAAACCCCAATTTCCAAAGAAACAAAGGCTGCTGACCATCTTTCTCTAGTGTTACTTCAGTTTAATTGAGCTAGGAAGGAGGCAGTATGTGATTTCGGCACATGGGGAAATAGGTGATAGTTATGAAACAGCTGGAAATAGCTGGAAAGAGACCAACTCTGATCTCTATCTCCATGTCACATTAACAAAAAGAAAAGATTACTTTAGCAAATCGTATCAATTATTTTCGAGATTCAAGTAATAAAAATACTACAGGAAAAAATTACATGGCTATTACAATATAACCAAAGTATCAATGATTAAAGATGAAGAATCCCAAAATGCTATAAAAAGATAAAATATATACTTATTTTGAACTGAAATCTTATGTCTTTTTATATATACACATATAAATAAGCAACTTTTTTTATATATAATGGAATTGAAGGATGTGGTGTGATTTGAATACTTTAAAGCCTTGATGCAGTGATGTGTCATCCCAAATCGACTTTTACAAGCACTGTGTACAGGCCTCAGTCACCATGGAAGCTCAGCTGAAACTGGCTCTGTCAGTCTCTGTCTCCACCTTATTGTACTTAATACCACCATTAACTGGGATCATGGGTGGTCACTTCTTTATGTTTTACTCCACTATCTTAAAATTATAATTATAGCTCTTGCTTAGCATTCATCATTCCTTGTAGATACAAATTAAATGAGGCTTGAAGAGTGTGTGCTTACTCTATGCTAAGTGAGTTATGAATTTTTAATGCATATGCTAGGGGAGTTTTTCTTGATGGGTAGAACAAGAACATGCAAGTCAGGGAAAGGAAAAGAAAAAAGATTGATTATAGTTTTCTTAGGCAATCAGTGCTCAGTTGTCAAGTATATGAATCACCCTGGCTGCTGCTTCCTTCTCATTTCAGGTGTATTAGGAAGCAGTTAATAGTTAACTAACCTCTCTAAAACATTTACCCAGACATAGGTTATCCAATTGGAAACCTCAGAAAATCCTTAGACTCTTCACTATATCAAATCCTCACATTAAATGATCCATTATTTTGGTCATCCACGTAGTTCTCAAAAATCCCATATTTATTATGGTCTTATTGCAGTTAGGGGCTTCCCTGGTGGCTCAGAGGTTAAAGCATCTGCCTGCAATGCGGGAGCCCTGGGTTCGATCCCTGGGTCTGGAAGATCCCCTGGAGAAGGAAATGGCAACCCACTCCAGTATTCTTGCCTGGAGAATCCCATGGACAGAGGAGCCTGGCAGGCTACAGTCCACAGGGTCACAAAGAGTCGGACACGACTGAGCGACTTCACTTTCACTTTCAACTTCCCTGGTGGCTCAGATGGTAAAGCATCTGCCTACAATGCAGGAGACCGGGGTTTGATCCCTGGGTTGGAAAGATCCCTTGAAGAAGGAAATGGCAACCCATTCCAGTATCTTGCTGGGAAATCCGATGGACGGAGGAGCCTGGTAGGCTACAGTTCATGGGGTCACAAAGAATCGGACACCACTATTGCATTTAGGGCCTGAGACAAATTTAAGAGTTCCTGTACTTCATGTTTCTCATATTACGAACAAAATCCCAGACACCTGATGTTTTAAAGACAGTTAGTGGCAGAATTATAAGAGATTCAGACCTCCCTCTTTTCTCTCTTTCTTCATGTTGGCTTTAGGAAAGTAGAATATTCACAGTCTCTGTATTAACTTACCACTTCCTGTCCCAATTTTAATATTCTCAGAATATTTATCTTAGTATCCTTTCCTTCTTTGAAGGGAAAAAAAAAAAAAAAAAAAAACAGTATTGATAGAGAAGTCTCATGAAGCCCTGGAAGCTTTAGAGTCTGGGATCAAAGCCCTCTGTAACTCATACCACATACAGAAGCAACAAATGGACAACTGCAGTATTTTGTTTACCTTTTCATTCTTAATTACTAGAAAACGCTAGACCTGACAAGTATTTCATGACTATTGGTTGAATTCAAATGAACTAGTCATTTTAAACAACTGGTTATACAATTCAAAGACATGTCCCTTCTCCCTATCTCAATAAACAATTAACATTTTTCAATGTATCTACTACAAGACTATTGAGAGTCCCTTGGAAAGCAAGGAGATCAAACCAGTCGATCCTAAAGAAAATCAGCCTTGAATATTCATTCAAAAAACTGACCCTGAAGCTGAAGCTCCAATACTTTGCCTACCAGATGTGAAAAGCTGACTCATTGGAAAAGACCCTGATACAGGGAAACTAAGGGCAGGAGGAGTAGAGGGTGACAGAGGATGAGATGGTTGGATGATATCACCAACTCAATGGTGAGCAAACTCTAGGAGACTGTGAAGGACAGGGAAGCCTGGCATGCTACTATAGTCCACTGGGTCACAAAGAGCTGGACATGACTTTGTGACTGAATAAAAATAACTACAAGAAAATCAGCAGCAGTTTCCAAAGGGGCAGAATAATATTGTTTCTGAATGTCATAAGTATTAGACAATCTTTAAATAAGTACTATTTCATAGTTAGCAGATTTTAAAATATTTCATTATTATTTGTTGCTTTGTTGCCATGAATATATTTTACAGAAAGGCTGACAGAGTATCTCTTGTTGAAGTCTACCTTCCTGAGACAGGAGTTTGCACAGCCATAGTCTTTCTTCCATGGATGCATTTATTTACCCCAAACTTGTGATGGAAATAAAAGAAGAGTTTTCTCTGCTGGAGCCACACCAAGTAAATCCTCTCACTCACTCATTTACTTAACAAATGTTTCTTGCTAAAGGCTTTCAGTTTTGTCAGTCCTTTCATCCTACAGGGATAAATGACACAGGAACATTCCAGAAGTTATCTGTTAAGCCACCCTCTGGAGTTCCAGTCATTGTGGGGAGTCAGCCTGCCTTTTCCTCCACCCTACCCTTTTTGCCACTCCCAGGGGACACCCTGGGAGAGTTTACTCAAGGTGAAAAATCTCCAAACCAATCTGTTTATATAGGCTCTCCCAGTAACCCATTATCATAGATAATTGAGAGCTTACTGTACTCTAATTATAATAACAAACATCTTGAGCTTTAGCCTAAAACTTAAGGTACACAACCTTTAGAGATGACTGAAGAAGCTGAACTTAGGTAGGTCCCAGTTTCAGGGAGCATATTCAGCAAGAGAAGGAAGGAAGAAAGAGTAGATCATATCAGGTAGAATGAATGCTATGTAAACATGAAATCATCACAACAAGAAGAAATTATAAAAATAAACTAATATTTTAAATCTGGAAGAATTACATCTACACAATATTTATAGTATACACAATGATGACCCCACTTTATAAATAGCAGTAACTGAAACTTTCCAAAAATCTCAAAAGATTTCCATATATGATATCATCCTACCATTAACATTCACATGGAAGAGAGTTAAATGAATTTACTGCATTTTATAGATGCTAAAACAAAAGCACATCAAAGTATTTTTCTCCAAGCATTATCCTCCAGGTGGTAGGCAGAGAATAAAACTTTTCTTTTAGTTCTCTCATATCAGTTTCTTATCTTAAACTGTATACATATTTTTGAAAACCACATTTTAATTGCTCTTCTTGACCTTCCTTCCTCCCTTATTCCCTCCCTTCCTCCCTCCCTTCCTTCCTCTCTTTTGTGTTCATTTTTTAAATACCAAAAGTTATATGGCTTTTTTTTTTTTTCATCTACAGATTAGGAGCACACATGAAATTCTTCACAATTTAAATTTTCAAGATTTTAGATTTTACTTCAATGGAAGAATGTATAACTTATTTAGCAAAATCCATTCAACTAATATTTGATGATCCTAACAATGAAAGCAATACATGCTTAGTAAAGACAAAAGACAAAGGAAGTATGATTCAAGACGGGTGCAGTCTCAAAGCAAGACAGACATACAGCCATGAAAAGAGAGGAAGTGATGATTATAATTAAAAAGTAACATGGCAGAATTTTAAAGAAAATCTATAGGGAAGGGGAAATCAGTTAGGAAAGAAACAACACTTTTGAAGGTCTTTTTTTAACTAGGGACTTTGCAATCATTATCTCATTTCAATTGCACAAGCCTGCTATAGATATTATCATCTCAACCACCCAGATTAACAAACAAACAAACAAACCCTGAGACTAAATGAGGATAAGCGTATTTCCCATGATAATACAGTCAGATTTGAAACTAAATGCATGATGCCAAAGATCTTATTTTGGACCTTGAAGGACTTGGAAAGTTGTTGTTAGTCACTAAATTGTGTTTGACTCTTTATGATCCTATGGATTGTGGCCTGCAAGGCTCCTCTGTTATGAGATTTCCCTAGTAAGAATACTTAATAGGCTGCCATGTCCTTCTCCAAGGGATCTTCCCTACCCAGAGATCAAACCAGGGTCTCCTGCATTGGCAGATGGACTCTTTACACTTAGGGAGGTCTTGATAGTTCAGTTCAGTTCAATTGCTCAGTCATGTCTGAATCTTTGCAACCCTATGAAATGCAGCATGCCGGCCTCCCTGCCATCATCATCTCCCGGAGTTCACTCAAGACTCACATCCATCCAGTCCGTGATGCCATCCAGCCATCTCATCCTCAGTCGTCCCCTTTTCCTCCTGCCCCCAATCCCTCTCAGCATCAGAGTCTTTTCCAATGAGTCAACTCTTCGCATGAGGTGGCCAAAGTACTGGAGTTTCAGCTTTAGCATCAGTCCTTCCAAAGAAATCCCAGGGCTGATCTCCTTCAGAATGGACTGGTTGGATCTCCTTGCAGTCCAAGGGACTCTCAAGAGTCTTCTCCAACACCACAGTTCAAAAGCATCAATTCTTCAGCAACCAGATTTCTTCACAGTCCAACTCTCACATCCATACATGACCACTGGAAAACCATAGCCTTAGACGGACTTTTGTTGGCAAAGCTTTTCAACATGCTATCTAGATTGGTCATAATTTTTCTTCCAAGGAGTAAGCGTCTTTTAATTTCGTGACTGCAATCACCATCTGCAGTGATTTTGGAGCCCCCAAAAATAAAAAGTTTGACACTGTTTCCACTGTTTCCCCATCTATTTCCCATGAAGTGACAGGACCAGATGCCATGATCTTTGTTTTCTGAATGTTGAGCTTTAAGCCAACTTTTTCTCTCTCCTCTTTCACTGTCATCAAGAGGCTTTTTAGTTCCTCTTCACTTTCTGCCATAAGGGTGGTGTCATCTGCATATCTGAGGTTATTGATATTTCTCCCTGCAATCTTGATTCCAGCTTGTGCTTCTTCCAGCCCAGCCTTTCTCATGATGTACTCTGCATATAAGTTAAATAAACAGGGTGACAATATACAGCCTTGACGTACTCTTTTACTTATTTGGAACCAGTCTGTTGTTCCATGTCCAGTTCTAACTGTTGCTTCCTGACTAGCATACAAATTTCTCAAGAGGCAGATCAGGTGGTCTGGTATTCTCATCTCTTTCCGAATTTTCCACAGTTTACTGTGATCCACACAGTCAAAAGCTTTGGCATAGTCAATAAAGCAGAAATAGATATTTTTCTGGAACTCTCTTGTTTTTTCGATGATCCAGTGGATGTTGGCAATTTGATCTCTGGTTCCTCTGCCTTTTCTAAAACCAGCTTTGACAGTATACAGCCTTGATGTACTCCTTTTCCTATTTGGAACCAGTCTGTTGTTCCATGTCTAGTTCTAAATGTTGCTTCCTGACCTGCATACAGATTTCTCAAGAGACAGGTCAGGTGGTCTGGTATTCCCATCTCTCTCAGAAATTTCCACAGTTTACTGTGATCCACACAGTCAAAGGCTTTGGCATAGTCAATAAAGCAGAAGTAGATGTTTTTCTGGAACTCTCCTGCTTTTTCCATGATCCATCGGATATTGGCAATTTGATCTCTGGTTCCTCTGCCTTTTCTAAAACCAGTTTGAACATCCTGAAGTTCATAGTTTACGTATTGCTGAAGCCTGGCTTGGAGAATTTTGAGCATTACTTTACTAGCGTGAGAGATGAGTGCAATTGTGCAGTAGTTTGAGCATTCTTTGGCATTACCTTTCTTTGGGATTGGATGAAAACTGACATCTTCCAGTCCTGTGGCCAGTGCTGAGTTTTCCAAATTTGCTGGCATATTAAATGCAGCACTTTCACAGCATCATCTTTCAGGATTTGAAATAGCTCCACTGGAATTCCATCACCTCCACTGGCTTTGTTCACAGTGATGCTTTCTAAGGCCCACTTGACTTCACATTCCAGGATGTCTGGCTCTAGGTGAGTGATCACACCATCCTGATTATCTGGGTCGTGAAGATCTTTTTTGTACAGTTATTCTGTGTATTCTTGCCACCTCTTAATATCTTCTGCTTCTGTTAGGTCCATACCATTTCTGTCCTTTATCAAGCCTATCTTTGCATGAAATGTTCCCTTGGTATCTTTAATTTTCTTGAAGAGATCTCTAGTCTTTCCCATTCTGTTGTTTTCCTCTATTTCTTTTCATTGATCGCTGAGGAAGGGTTTCTTATCTCTTCTTGCTATTCTTTGGAACTCTGCATTCAGATGCCTTTATCTTTCCTTTTCTCCTTTGCTTTTTGCTTCTCTTCTTTTCACAGCTATTTGTAAGGCCGCCCCAGACTGCCATTTTGCTTTTTTACATTTCTTTTCCATGGGGAAAACTGCCAACTACCAACTTGATAGTTGGTAAAAAATGTAAACAAAGGAATACAAAGATTAACGAATGAGAAAGAGATCTGAATAGTCTAGCCTGGCTAAAGGAAACAGACTTGGGAAAAGTGATAAACAAATGTTGTGTTTGTTTGTATTTAATTTAAAGTTAATAAATTGGCTTATAAATTTAAATAGTTAATAACCTAATCAAAACTTTTTTTGAGATTACCATTTTGGAAGGATAAACTGAATAGATGGTATAGCAAAATGTAGTTCGGAGGGAATGAGGTACTAAAGGTGGCTGCTATAGGGATTATAGAGGCAAAAGCAGGAGAGATACTCAGGAATATTAACTGTAAGAAAGTGTTTGAAATATTGGGCTATGGTTGAGGAAGGAGACAAAAGATACATAAAATTATAAATTGAGTAAACTTAGTAGAACCAAGGTAGATAAAAAATTAAAGATTCTGATTTGCTGATTTTGAGGTTTGTGGTTTTATTAGAATTAAAAAATCAGTTGCTATCATTAAGAGAAAATTCATGGAGCAGTGGCCTTCAGTCAGTTCAGTCACTCAGTCATGTATGACTCTTTGCAACCCCATGGACTGCAGCAATCCAGGCTTCCCTGTCCATCACCAACTCCCAGAGCTTGTTCAAACTCATGTCCATTGAGTCGGCGATGCCATCCAACCATCTCATCCTCTGTCATCCCCTTCTCCTCCTGCCTTCAGTCTTTCCTAGCATCAGGATCTTTTCCAATGAGTCAGTTCTTCGCATCAGGTGGCCAAAGTATTGGAGTTTCAGCTTCAGCATCAGTCCTTCCAATGAATATTCAGGACTGATCTCCTTTAGGATGGACTGGTTGGATCTCCTTTCAGTCCAAGCCTTGAGCCTTGGCTATTCCTTATAATGACTTTAAGAAGAGTGCTGATGATTATATTGATAAAACCAAAGTAGGAGAAAGAAGGAAGAGGTTCACTGAAATATTGCCTGTGATGCCTAATTATTGGGAATTTGCTCAGGTAAGTAAAGAAGTATAATAGAGGAGATGATAAGAGAAAAATATTTTAGAGTTTAAGATTAAGCCACGGGAAGAACTTCCCTGGGTGTCCAATGGTTAATACTCTGCACTTCCAAGGCAGGGGATGCAGATTCGAGCGCTAATCAGGGAATTAAGACACCACATGTTGCACAGCATGGCCAAAAAGTAAATAAATAAATAAATAATTAGCATCCAAATACCTTGAGGACTAAAGAGTAAAGATCACTGAATTTAAAGGGTTTGAAGCCTTGTGAGGCTATTGTGTAAAAAAATTGCACAACATTCCTAATCTAGTTTAAATAGACCACTAAGTGGAAGCTATTAAAGAAATAACATGCTAAATATTCAAGAAAAATCATTTCTGATATTATTACACAAGGATTGACCAGGGATTTTTCACTAAAATTCTTTCAGTTATTAGAAGAAAAAAAAAAAAGAAATGGGGGAGTGCTATGGTCCAATATTTTGGGAAATAGTGTCTCCTATTATTATTGGTTATTTGCAATGCATATTGGCATGTTAAAATATCTGCGAATATCTGTGTTAAAAACAAACAAAAATACACAATAAGAACCAACACAATAACAAATAACCTGGTTCATTTAAGATAGCTATGTCCAAGAATATTTGGTTTCTGAACTCTATTTTTTCTGTTATATCTATAAAGCATTCACTAAAGTAGCATTTTATGAGACATTTGGGGAAACAATGGCTTACCTAATGCAAATTAAATTGTAGTCTTAGCAATTATTTTTTCACTTTCATTCAGAAGTAAATTATTCTGGAATCCTTTACTTTTTCTAATTTTACTTTATTGAAATAAGTAGCCAGCTAATTTCTCTTTTGTCTTTAACTTAGTAAACAAAGCTTCATTTCTATTGAAGCATCTATTGAATATTTGATTTTACATTCATTAAAGCACATATTTGTGTACTGGTGTTATAGAAATCTACAAATATTCATATTTCTAAAACAATATGAAAGAATTATTATTACTAATATGTTAGTGTTGGCCTCAAAATGTTTGTAGATACAGAGGAATAGAGGGTACCACAATAATAAAAACTCATAAGAAGAACATATTAACAGGTCCATCAACCATTTATTTTTTTCTGTGCAATTGTATATACATATATGCCATACACATACAAAAAATATATGATGAAAATACATATATTGATTCATGTAAATATAACACAGGCTTAAGAAAAATTAAACGAACATACATTAGAATAGTAGTTTGTGTGTGTGTGTGTGTGTGTGTGTGTGTGCTCAGTCACTCAGTAGTGTCTGACTCTTTGCAAACGCTTGGACTAGACTCTAAAGAAACTGGTTTCAATTTTTTTTCCATTTGGTCCAATTATGTATATTCTAAGGGTTTTTACCCTGAGCATATACTATATCTACAATTTAAAAAAAAAAAAAAACTCCTGACCAAATGCTCCACTGATCACAAAAGAAATTCAGTTTGGACTTTAAAAGGCTGTTTCACATTCTCATAGAAAATTACAGACAACTCAAACACAAATGTAAGCCTGCACCAGTGCAGGGCCACTCCTAGGTCGAGAGGTAATCTAGTGGTATTATATGTAACACTGTGGTGTCTCACATCTAGACATATGCTGGAAAATATGATTATATATGAGTGTGGGAAAGATAAAATCTCAAATGCAAAGGTGTTCAATGGATTTTAAAAACAATGTGGGAAAGAATAACTCCTTTCAAGTGAAGAATAATCCAAACATAGGTTAATCTTTCTTAAAAGAATAATTGAACACCAGGTATCCTGCTAGGTAAAACAATATAAAGTTACTGTTATTAAACTATTTTTCACTTAAGAAATCTTCAAATTCATTTGGCTCAAACTAACACTGGAACATGCCTACAATCAGAAGGTTAATCATTTACAACAGAATGTATCTACTGAATTGAGGACTAGTTCCTGTGTGAAAATGAATTGAAAATAGAAAGTACTTTTGCTGTTTAGGATTGAAAAGTCATTCTGTTGTTTTCCTTTTCTTATTTCCTTGTATCTGATGGAAAGGATTTCCAAGGATAAATAATTAATAGTTTGATTTGTACTATATTTAAGCCACATAATTAAGCTACAGTTTGCAGCTATACACAGAAACACGTATTGCAAGTGATGGGCAGGAATCTAATGAGATGATAGCCTTGGCTGGTGGTTCAGATGGTAAAGAATCTACCTGCAATGAGGGAGACCTGGGTTCGATCCCTGGGTTGGGACAATGCCCTGGAGGAAGGCACGGCAACCCGCTCCAGTATTCTTGCTTGGATAACCCCATGGACATAAGAGCCTGAAGGACTACCATCCACAGGGTCACAAAGAGTCGGACATGACTGAGCAACTAGGTAAACAATGAGATGAAGGGTTTAGGCCAAATTACAGTAAGTGTTTCATTATATAGACATATAATGTAACTCACCAATAGGGAAAAGGGTACAGCAATTGCTTTCTTTCTAGAATGAAGTTGTCTTAAAATAATAAGATTCTCTCTGGTTTCAATCCTTACCTGTTGAAAACTGAGCATATTTTATTCGATCCCATGATACTTTTGCTAATCAAGATATGGACCACCTACTTCTTTCATGAAGGTTTAGAGACAGAAATTCTAGGTTAATAATGCTGGTTTTATGACTTCTAAATTCTATTAACTTTAGCTACATTCAATTTTTTTTTTTTTTTTAAGCTGCTCTTCTTTTTACAAATGACCTGCTACTGTCGTAACACAAATATACTGAGCTGGTTTGTTGAAGTACAACAGTAACCCCTAAAGCCTTTGTGGTCTTTGTGGCATTTTTGCCTGTTTGTTTTAGTTGTTGTTTGTTTTGGTTTGTTGTGTTTGAATACAAGTTCTTAATTACATAAAGTGAAAGAAGAAATGTTAATATATCACTGTGAGGGAAAAAAATACAGTAAATCAAAAAAATGGTAGTGAGTCACAAAGGAAAAAATTGATCATAAAATTAGGTGACAGATTATGTAGGCAAAGAAAAATCTCAGAGATGTGCCAAAATCAAAAAGCAAATAATGAAGACTATGAGAGATATGGAATGGAAAGTTCCACAGGTAAGCAACTTTCCTTAGAAACAATGTAATAGGATATGTGAGAAACAAACTGAGCACAATAAATAAATCAGAGCACATTTAATCTTTACATATACGATCATTTCTTAAACATCTTTTTTAGCTTGTTTGTTTGCTTTTTGCCATACCCCGAGGCATGTGGGATCCTTAGTCCCCAACCAGGGATCAAACCTGCGTTCCCTGCTTTTAGAAGTGTGGAGTCTTAACCACTAGATCACCGGGGAAATCTCTAACAGCTCCTTTATACTAAAAAAATTGAAAAAGTTCAAGAAGTTTGGATTATTCTTAGACCTCAGTGATGATACCTGAGTGATGAAGAAGGTATACTTTGCTAATGATAAATTACTACACTGCCAAAAGAACAAAAATGTCTAGAGAACACACCAGAAACCTTCATATTAATATTTCAAGTTCTATGCACAAAGAAATTCACATAAAATTACCTAATATGATCATTTATCTATCGGTACATAACAAATCATCTCAAAGCTTAGCAGTCTAAAAACAATACAAATTTATTATTTCACAGTGTCTGTAGGTTGGCAGCCTAGAAATAGCTGAGCTAGGTCTTCTTCAAAAGCGCTCACAAGATTGTGATCAAGGTGGCCTCATCTGAAGGCTCAAATTAGGAAGGATCATGCCCTCAAGCACTAACTTGGAAGAAATACATGTCTTAGTTACCTTAAAGTCACACATCTAACTTCAACTGTAGAATCTGTCCAAATTATTTGGAATAAAAATTGCAAACTTTGAAATGAAAATGATTGAAGCAATGACAATAGTTAGAAACAAAACATTCTTAAATGTCTCAATATAGATTTCAGATGCTATTATTCTGTGCATTCACAGATTCACTGATTTTTTTACCTATTCTTTCACACTCTATTTTTGAACCCTCACTTGTTTCTGAGAATATGTCAGTGAGAAAAACAATGTCCTTGTGCTCATTCAATTTATATTATGTTAATAGGGATAGAAAAATATTCAATATATTAGCTGGTATAACTTGCTATGAAAAAGAAATGCATGTTATAAAAGTATGTCTAATTCTATGCACAATGGTCAATCCAGGTCTCCCTGAACAGGTGACATTTGTGCAGATGCTTGAAGGAAGGAAATAAGCAAAACGTATTATAAAATAACAGGTTGAAGAGAACTTCAGAAGGAAGAGCAGGTGCATAACCTGAACTGTGGGCATGTATGATGTTTTAACAGAACAGAAAAGAAGAGGGGACGGTTAGAAGCATGAAGAGGAGGAAATCTGAGAGGAAACTGCTATATTGTGTAGGCCTGGTAGGTCATCTTACAGGTTACCATTTCTCTGGGTAAACTGGGAAGACATGGGAGGCACAAAATTAAAGCTTTGCTTTAACAAGATCCCTATGGATATGTATCTAGAACAGAAAGCTGTTCTCTATACATGGGGTATATTAGTTAGTTCATTCACTCAGTCGTGTCTGACTCTTTGCGACCCCATGAATCGCAGCACACCAGGCCTCCCTGTCCATCACCAACTCCCGGAGTTCACTCAGACTCGCGTCCATCCAGTCACTGATGCCATCCAGCCAGAGATCCTCTGTCGTCCCCTTCTCCTCCTGCCCCCAATCCCTCCCAGCATCAGAGTCTTTTCCAATGAGTCAACTCTTCGCATGAGGTGGCCAAAGTATGGGAGTTTCACCTTTAGCATCATTCCTTCCAAAGAAATCCCAGGGCTGATCTCCTTCAGAATGGACTGGTTGGATCTCCTTGCAGTCCAAGGGACTCTCAAGAGTCTTCTCCAACACCACAGTTCAAAAACATGGGGTATACAGGACAGTAAAAATCCACCGAAACAGTTCAGGTGGGAAACAGTGGCTTAAACAAGGGTGACGGAAATGAAGGTGGTGAAAAGGGCCTAAGTTTGGGGTATACTGTGATGTGTGGTGGACTTTTTACTAAAAAATTAGATGCTGTATAAAAGCAAAACAAGGAAGTTGTGTTTTCTTCTTTTGCAGATACTTAATTAAACAGAAAATTAATCCCTAATATTACTAATGAACTTTTCATATGAACAGTTTAAACTAGGTTTCTTGAAGGAAATAATATTTTTTACTGAAAAAAAAAAAAGAATCTTGTCTTTTCAAATTTCACAAGCTCTTTGTTTGATGTAGAGTTTTTAATAGCTTTAACACTAAAACATTTACAAATATTTCTGAAATATTTCATTTCTCACTAAGTAATCTGTGAGAAGCCTGTCTCAGAGAAAACATTGTAAGATTACTTCATCTCAACTTTCACTGTTTATTTATAATAAACTAAAAAATCTTTTAAAAGTCTTGATAAATGATGCTCAATATATACTTAGGGCAAATGTCAAAAAGTTTAAGAATCAATTATGTATCCTGGAGTGTCATATTGACAGACTCACTCTCTTTTTCACT
>SJXQ01010626.1:240431-270744 GCA_006408695.1 Aepyceros melampus
TGTCTCTTTTGCTGTCTTGCGTACAGGTTTATCATTACCATCATTCTAAATTCCATATATATGTGTAAGTATACTGTATTGATGTTTTTCTTTCTGGCTTACTTCACTCTGTATAATCGGCTCCAGCGTCATCCACCTCATTAAAACTGATTCAAATGTATTCTTTTTAATAGCTGAGTAATACTCCATTGTGTATATGTACCACAGCTTTCTTATCCATTCATCTGCTGATGGACATCTAGGTTGCTTCCATGTCCTGGCTATTACAAACAGTGCCGCGATGAACATTGGGGTACACGTGTCTCTTTCAATTCTGGTTTCCTCGGTGTGTATGCCCAGCAGTGGGATCGCTGGATCATAAGGCAGTTCTATTTGCAATTTTTTAAGGAATCTCCACACTGTTTTCCATAGTGGCTGTACTAATTTGCATTCCCACCAACAGTGTAAGAGGGTTCCCTTTTCTCCACACCCTCTCCAGCATTTATTGCTTGTTGACTTTTGCATCGCAGCCATTCTGACTGGTGTGAAATGGTACCTCATTGTGGTTTTGATTTGCATTTCTCTGATAATGAGTGATGTTGAGCATCTTTTCATGTGTTTGTTAGCCATTCGTATGTCTTCTTTGGAGAAGTGACTAGAACTTTAATTCCTTGCAAATTTGTTGTTAAAAAGCAGAAACAATAAATAAAATTAACAAAGTAATGGCACTAATAAAAATGACTAAGTAATTTTATCTAATTTAACTCACTGAATTACTTTTGCTTGAATATTCCAAGTAAATGCTATAAAACTATTTTTATTTTTTTGCCTTATGTCTGTGTAAGGTTGAGGAAACTGGATTTTGGTTAAATTTAACCAGTATGGGGCTTATATCTTTCATCTGCAAAATGGTAACATTGGGCAGTAAGAGTACTGTAGTCAAATATAATTTACAATTTTATTATGAGAAAACATTTTAAGACTGATTTATAAAAATTCATTATTTCAAAATCCACAATTGTGCATGAGTTTAAATTTGCTTTATTTTGGAAGCTTTGCTAAGTTTATAATCTAACATATTTATTCAATAATTATGTATTGTTTATTGTGTTAATATTTGCAGAATCATATACCAAGCATTACCCTCTCTTCTCATCCCTTAAATTTTCAGTCTTATTTGGGGAATGAAATATACAAACATAAATCAACAGAAAATGAGAGTACTCAGATAGCATGTGGTTCAGATTGGGTATTTTTATATTTAGAACTCTGTGGTTGTGAGTGACAGAAACCTAGTTAATTTGCTTATACAAAAAAAGAGGTATGTTGTAAAGAAAAGATTCTCTCACAATTAAAGGAAGTTCTATTGCAACCCTGGCATCTCTAGAAACTTCAGGGTTTATAGAGGAATTCACCTCTGGCAATACTATTTTTCTATCCATCTTTCCCCTCCACTTAGCATCATTTGTTATCCTACAAACAGGCTTTTTCATGCAGTAGGGAACATGGCCATTAGCTGACCCAGATCCCATGTTTCCTATTCCATGTGTACAGAACAATAGAGTTTTCTTGTTCATACCATAAGAAAAACACTGCAAACAGACCCTGTTTGGACAGGATAAATCAGTTCTAGACCAGTAACCATTGCCAGTAGAGTGAGGATACTGTGACCAGCAAGCTGGGGCCCTCTGTCCTCCTACTTTTGTGAGAGGTAAGGAAAAGAATAGAAGTCTGAGCAGGAAACAATAATAGCAAAGGAATAACTTACCCAGTGGTCAACCCAGAACATGAAAATTTAGAGCAGGAAACGTTTGATACTCATCTTGAGGAGTAAGGGCTTCCCTGATGGCTCAGACGGTTAAGAATCTGTCTGCAATGTGGCAGACTGGAGTTTGGTCCCTGGAGCAGGAAGATCCCCTCAGGGAAATGGTAACCCACTCCGGTATTCATGCCTGGAGAAGCCCTTGGACAGAGGAGCCTGGCGGGCTACAGTCTGTGTGGTCGCAAAGAGTCCAGACTGAATATCTTTCACTTTCACATTTTCACTTAAGGAGTAAGGAGGTGGTGGAAGCGGTTAGGTCTCATTATGTAGGGCCTTTATATATAATACTAAGGTTTTGACACTCAGATTTTAATGGGAAGATTATTGAGAAAGGAGATCAAGAGACAATCCAGGCAAAACTGGTAAAATCTTGAAGTGAGCTAGAGATATGGGTGGCTGGGAGATAGAGAGGAGACAAGGAAGGATTTTGAAGTATAGTAACTGGGCTTTTTGCAAAGAAATGGGGGCAAGAGAAGGTAAAGTCTAAGATGAAACACCATAGTATCATTCACATTGAAAAAATGGTACTTATTAACACTGGAGAGAGAGCCTCAGAGGAGCACAAACAAAACTTAGGGAAACATGCAGTTTTGATAACTTCAGATAAAATTGCTTATGCATCTGGATTACAAATCTTGCCTTATGATTTCAACCTGGACAGCATGGTCTGTTCTAATGCTAAAATCTTTCATTTGACTGTAGCTCAGCCATTTTATTTTTTAAACTGAATTTACCCTTGATTTGTTTGATTGATATAGTGAAATCCCAAATGGAAGTATTTAATCTATGAGTTTAACTAGAAGCCTGACTAGTTTATACCAATATGGATTAACTATTGTAATTACTTATATGACTAAGATTAAGTCATCATTTTTAAGTTGAGTTATTTTATCTGTAAAATGATAATTAGAATTACTTTCAAAATTCACATATTTTCTGAGTATTTTCTCGGAGACAGATGTGGAACTAATACTTTGAACCAAAACTACATTGAAAGTGGACCTAGCCGTCTGTGCTTAATCACTCAATCATGTCTGACTCTTTGCGACCCCCATGAACTGTAGCTTGCCAGGTTCCTCTATCCAAGGAGATTCTCCAGGCAAGAATACTGGAGTGGATTGCCACGCCCTCCTCCGGAGGATCTCAACCCAGGGATCAAACCCAGGTCTCCTGCATTGCAGAGGGACTCTGCCATCTGAGCCAACAGGGAAGCCCAAGAATACTGGAGTGGGTAGCCTATGCCTTCTCCAGGGGATCTTCCTGAACCAGGAGTCAAAACCGGGGTCTCCTGCATTGCAGGCTGATTCTTTACCAGCTGAGCTACAAGGGAAGCCCGTGTAGTAGTCTACTCTAGGAATAACCTGAAAATGAGAAAAAAGAGCAAACATATAAAAATCTGACCTTTTGTTCTTATCTCCGTGCATGATCCTAAAGGTTGAATTTTGATGGAAATTATCATTGAGTCTGCTTTCCTGGGATGCTCAAGTTAGTCATTAGTCACCCAAATTCTATGTGTCTGCCCAGTTTCTATGTATGTGCTTGGGCTCGCCACGTCTGACTCTCTTGTAACATCCTGGACTGTAGCCCACCAGGCTCCTCTGTCCATGGGATTTCCAAGGCAAGAATCTAGAGTGGGTTGTCATTTCCTTCTCCAGGGGGTCTTGCCTATGCAGGCATTGAACCTGGGTCTTCTACATTTCCTGCATCAGCAGGCGGATTCTTTACCACTAGCACCGCCTGGGAAGACCCCATGTCTCTGCTCAGAGTTATGCCTTAATATTTATTTACAGTCATTTCCCTCACAGAATAACACCCTGGCCATCTAGAACAGGGATGGAGCTAAACAATAATATGAACTCACATGTACACAGGTCACACTGTGAAACAGGCACTGTGTTAAAGTCCTTTGCACTTACCCAACAATGTAACTATCACAGCCATGCTGTGAGATATAGGTTTTTATTTCTTATTTCTCTTATTTGAAAAGCACACTAAAGTAGATAATTGAAGCAGTTTGTCCAAAGTCCTAAAGGCAGTGAGTGGGAGAGTCAAAGTCTGAACTCAAGTACTATCTCTAGAATCTCTATGTTTCTAACCCCTCAGGCAGTCAAGAATCTTTAATATCACTGAATTGCTGCAGGAGGGGGAAGGCTGTGGGCCACTGTGTATAGCAGCTTTGATACATTTTAAACTTTGTTTTGGTGTGAGGCAGTTAATGTCACTCATCTGCTGCATTTATTCCTGGGAAGATCTTAGTCAAGAGAGAAGCTACATTTAAATTTACTCCTAAGAAATTGACTATTTGGTCCAAGCTTCAGTTAATCTTGCTGTATATTTTCAATTTAATCAAATGCTAGGAAGTTGTACTTGAGTAACATTAATTATTGGATTTATGGAAATGGCTTCCTATGCATGATAGGTACAAAAACAATATGTATTATATCAACCTTTGTTTAAAATGTATCAGCAAGTCAGTTCGGTTCAGTTGCTCAGTCGTGTCCGACTCTTTGAGAACCCATGAATCACAGCACACCAGGCCTCCCTGTCCATCACCAACTCCCGGAGTCCACCCAAATTCATGTGCATTGAGTCAGTGATGCCATCCGGCCATCTTATCCTCTGTCGTCCCCTTCTCCTCCTGCCCCCAACCCTCCCAGCATCAGGGTCTTTTCCAATGAGTCAGCTCTTCGCATGAGGTGGCCAGAGTACTGGAGTTTCAGCTTTAGCGTCAGTCCTTCCAATGAACACTCAGGACTGGTCTCCATATTGACAATGAAATATTGACAAGAAACATTTGTGCTTCCCAGATGACAGCAATGTTGTGGAAGAAATTATGCAACTGATATATTTTATTTTTTATTATTGTCAAAACAGAGAGATTCTCTGTTGTGGTGACTGCATTTATTATTTTTACAAACACTCTGTTTTCAAAACCAGTCTGATCCAAAGATACAGTGGGTTCATTGAACACACTGTGCATAAACAGGTACCTCCTGGCTTCTTTGCTCTTCCTTCCATGCTGTGGTGATGACTGGGAACCTTTAAATATTTTGTCACCATGTTAATAAGTTAAATACAAAATAGAATGGACATATTTTAATTATATTGCTCAATAAAGCAATCAATTATTTCAAATTAGGCTGATAAATTGAATTATTAACTGTGTGACCTGATAACTTTTATATAAGAAGGTGCCCTGTAAATCAGGTGAACATATTATATTAATACAATGGAAGGGGCTGCACTGATATGTTATTTGAAAATAAATTTCCATAATGAATGTTATTTAATTCTCATACATTTTCAGGACCCGTATTATATGGTTTCCAATGAACAGAATTTTTGATGTTATTTTCCAAGTAATACATTCAAGCAACACAGATTTCAAATGTTAGCTTACATTAAGGTATACTAATTCACCCTTTTAACTACTGTGTTAAATTATGTATAACATTATATTTATGTATTATGCAAGCCCTGCTGCTGCTGCTAAGTCGCTTCAGTCATGTCCGACTCTGTGCGACCCCATAGACGGCAGCCCATCAGGCTTCCCCGTCCCCGGGATTCTTCAGGCAAGAACACTGGAGTGGGTTGCCATTTCCTTCTCCAATGCATGAAGCTATTTCTTATTGTCCAATTACAGCTGATATTAGAATGCAAATCAAAGCTACAAGGGAATATTTTTAAAAACACTGAGTGGCAGTGAGTGAAAGAGGATTTTAAATATTTGTTTTGTTTTAGTTAAATTTGAGGTTTTGATTAGGTTAAGTACAAATAACTTATTTATTTATGCTGTACCATAAGGCAAGTAGGATCTTAGTTACCTAATTCATGATTAGTTCCCTACACTGTCCAGGGAGTTTTAACCACTGGACTGACAGGGAGGTCCCCAAGAAACTCATTTTAAAAATGAATTTAAAAAGCTGGATTTTCTTATAAATAAATCTTGAGGTACATTAATAGAGTTCTGTTAATAGCAGTTCAGATAGATAATGTTAGCTAAACATAAATGAAGGGAGATGAGTCTACACTCCATAAACTAGAATAGAATTGTAAGAGAGTTGAAAGACTGACAATTTCCATCAAAGCAGGTCCCTGTCTCACATAGCTGTTTCTTCCCACCCTACTGACACATGACTTTAGTCGCTCTTTCTCCTCATGCTTCTTAAGAAATTTGAATGAACCAACAAATAAACTACCAATCTGCAAAACAATTTCTCCCTCTTCCTAGAACTGATTTTGAAACCAACTATTTCCAAAATTAGCTCAGTTGGGTACAATGACCTTGCTAAATAAAACTCAGTCACAGTTTTCTTTCCTTCTTCATGACAATGCTTGTGAACATTCTCGTGTCCAGTGTTTTTGAATAAAGACTTAGGCTAATGGTGCTCAGATTTTCTTCCACAAAATGAACAGAAAATTAAGAAATATGCTCACCTAACAGTATTGCTGTAAGAACCAAGGTGATTTTTTCTAATTCTATTGATACAAATTAGCAATTTCATCAATAACTAGAAAGTCTTATATTGTAATTCTCATTCACCAAAAAGTAATTTATAAGTGCCCATTGAAATGAAAGCCACATTTGGAATTTTACTGGCTTTGGGATATAGTTGGCTTCAAAAGACAGGTTAATGATAGTACAGAAATTTAAATAAATAAATTAGATGATAAAATGCATCAATATCTGGACTACTTTGTTTGCAATTTCATTCACAATTGAAAAACAAAAACAAAAGAAGAGAAACATGAATTGAGGTCTGAAATTCTGAAATAGAATCCTTATTCACCTTGGCTGTTTGAAAAACATCTCTAAATCTCAGTTTTCTCATTTGGAATAATTATAACTGTAATGAATTGAACTAAATGTGGAAAACCAAGTCCACTGCACCCTGTAAATTCCATTTCTCAGCAACAAATGCCAAGTAAGTGAAAGTCACTGAGTTGTGTCCAACTCTTCATGATCCCGTGGACTATAAACCCCCTGGAATTCTCCAGGCCAGAATACTGGAGTGAGTAGCCTTTTCTTTCTCCAGGGGATCTTCCCAACCCAAGGATCGAACCCAGGTCTCCCACATTGCAGACGGATTCTTTACCAGCTGAGCCAGAAGGGAAGCCCTACAAATGCCAAAAACTTACTCAGACTACATGAAGCAATCATGATGATGTCTCTGAAGAAAAGAATTGTAAGCTGAATATTGTTGTGTATGTTCATAAGCTATTCCTGTGTGGACTGGAAGAAAACTTTAAAAATTCTGCTTACTTTTTTAGGGACGCTGGAAATAAATTATTTATAAAATATATATATTATATATAAAATAAATTATATATGTGCATATGTGAATAAGAAATAAATTGTATACATAGGAAATAAATTACCTCAACTACTCCCAGATTTAGGAGAGGATATATGGTTTAGGTTCTCATCTAGGCCTTCTGATTGACTCATTGTCCTGTCCACAGTGACTGGTTTCAAAAAGAAGCATATACTTTAGTCTAAAATGGGACATTCTTTCTTTGTTAGGAGGATTAAAAGTTACTTTCTTACTTCTGAAGTCACAATGCAGAAAGTATATTTAAGTGCTGGCCTTGCCTGTTTTCCCCACCACGTGGAAGAAACCTGATTGCATTAACAGAGAATACAGCCAAAAACTCAGAGAAGCAGGGTGAGCGGGCAGGAAGAGTTCTAGGGACAGTATGTGAATCCTAGATCCCTCTTAGCTTCTGTCACCTCTACATCTATCCTTTTTAGTTACTATGAGACTGGCCTATTTTTAAAATTTCTCTACTTTGAGTTAGGTTTCTACCAAGTGAATATTTAATACACACTGTGATTTGGTGGATTAATTACTTTTAATTCAAAAATTTGATATATAATTCTTTAGAAGAACATTTGATAATATTAAAATATCAATACCAATAAGAAAAACGTCTTTCATAGTATGTATAGATGAAAGTGAATGAAACCGGACACAGACAGATTTAAATAAAAATAATATCATTTAATAGGTATGTATACACAGTTATAGATTCTTATGCCTGCCTTGGCTGTTCATAAAATATCTATTTCAGTCTTTCTGTTATTTTAAAGTAACACTGCAATTAATCCATTTGGGCATGCTAAGGAGAATAACCTTTAATGATTGATAACACTGGATTATTTTGGAAGGAATGGTGACTTCATTCTTTACAATGTCTCTTTGGCATATCTGTCTTAGAAAAGTTCATGTCCTTAGCTGAGGTCTTTAACAAGTCTACTACATGGTGTGCCAGTTTTATTTAGATTGACTTGAAAATACAAACTTTTAACCAGATTGCATGTATTGTATGTCATTTATCAATGACCTATATGGGACTGCTGTTTTTGTAGGAGTAATTCAGCAGTTTATGCCATTTTAAAGTATGCAATTTGCCTTGACAATTCTGTAGAACTACCGCCCCCCCCCCCACCAAAAGCAATTATAAAATGATTTCTTTATTATTAACATACTGTGTTGATTTAAGGATAGCTGACTCTGTGTATCAGTCAAGGGCATCTTGCAAAACCAGGTTGTATGGAGGCTGCCTAACAATGCAGCTTGTCTTTGTAGAATTTTATAGGGAATCATTCTGTAGTGTTCTTTGAGGGTTGACTCAATTCTGACTTTCAAGTTTCTTATACGCAAATCAGTATTTTCCACTGTGATGACCTCAGCAACTCATGATTTGTAGCCTACAGAAGACAGTAAATCATTTCATGACTCATTGTTCTATAGCTATTCCACACCTTTCTTCCTATCTCGTCCTTCAAAAATTCCTAGATTCTTCATTTGGAGATGGATAAGTATAACAATTTTAACATAACCAAGAGTTTTTTTTTAGTGGAAACTAGTTAAGATATTGGACAAAAAGTTTATTTTATTTTATGAAGAAGGATTCTATTTCAGATCATCTGACTCCAATTCTTTTTTTTTTTTTTTTTTTTTTAATTTTTAATGAAACTGAGAACAAGACAGGCCAAAATTTTGGTTGATTTCACCAAGTCTCTCTCTGTCTCTTTCTGCCATCCTTCCTTCCTTTCTCCTAGTTTCCTTTCTTCATTTTTTCTTTTCTTTTTCCCTTCAGATCTACTTCTTAGATATGTAAAAGAAGACTCAAATTTCTAAGGAGTTGAAGCTGAGCAAAGTTGAGTAAATTTAAAAGCAATATAAATAATGTTCTAGTAAAAACAAAGCAAAACAAAACCTAATTTGTAGCATTTGCTGATTTCTGTAGTGTAAAATATGCCCACAGAGGCCAGTTTCAAACAACCAACCTGACATCATGGAAAATAGATTTGGGAATAGATGTTGACACTTGGCTCTAATTAACAGGCACAAACCTGATCCAGCTTATTACTAAATATGAGCAAGGAGGGTGGAACAGCTTAGTAATTTACAACTACTAAGCCCTTTTGCTTCCTCTAAGGTAGACTACATTCTAGTCAATGGAAGGCTAGGAAAGATATTTGCTAAAATCAGTACCAGAATCAAGGGAAGAGTCAGAAAAAGTCTTATTTCACCAGCTGTTTTGAGGACTTGAAGCTTGCATACTCTCAAACTTGAAACTTTCTCATTAGGTTGCCATATTGAAATATGTCTGAAAATTTACCTTATATAATGGATCTACAGTTTATTCCCAAAACCATCTAACAGCTTCCAGACTGGTTATATTTTAAGACTCAGTAAAGACAGAAAAATAATTATTAAGTTCAATTAAACATTATTATAATTAGAAATGCAGAGTTTTCAGTAAAATAGTCCAGTCTCACATATAAAATAAAGGAAAAGAAAGAAATATTGATATTTGAAGGAAATAAAGGATACAATTATAAGAAGATGTTGCATAAAGTTCAGATAAATTAGAATACCAATTATCTTTGTTTTTTTAATATAAATTTATTTATTTTAATTGGAGGTTAATTACTTTACAATATTGTATTGGTTTAGCCATACATCAACATGAATCGGCCAATTATCTTTGAACTCCACTAACCATAATGGAGATGATCTTCAATGAACTTTGTTAGAAGTTACTACTATTTCTCAAAGAATGGTCTGTGAGCAATCTGCATTAGAATTAACTGAAATTAATCTCCTTTGGTAAATGAGTTTCTGCTTTTGAGGACTTGAAATCTATCTCTGATAAACTTTCTAGATGAATCTTAAGCATTCTAATTTTGAAAACTTCTGCAATCATTATAGTGTTGTAAACTATTTCTGTCAAAAATCTATACAAAGGCAAATATACTATTTTCTTACCATGAGAAGAGAGTTCTACTTTAACCTGTGGTATCTTTGGTTTTGGTATTAGGGTGATGGTGGCTTCATTGAATGTCTTAAGACATGTTCCCTCCTCTTCAGTATTTTGGAAGAATTTGAGAAAGATTGGTACAAGTTCTTTGTACGCTTGGGAGAATTCACCTGTGAAGCCATCCGGTCCTAGACATTTGTTTGTAGCGAGATTTAAAATTACAGATTCTGTTTCAGTTCTCATGATCAGTCTGTTCAAATTATCTATTTATTCTTGATGTAGTTTTGGTGGGTTGTATGTTTCTAGAACTTGTCCATTTATTCTAGCTTGTCGAATTTATTGGCATAGAATTGTTCACAGTATTTTTTTTTTCCCTGCAGTATCAGTTGTTATGTTTTTCATTTCTTATTTTGTTTGTGTTCTCTCTCTTTACTGCTTTGTGAACCTGGCCAGAGGTTTGTCAATCTTGTTTATCTTTTCAAAGAACCGGTTCTTGGTTTTACTGATTTTTCTATTTTATTTTAATCTTTATTTATTTTCTCTCTGATCTTTATTATTTCCTTCCTTCTACTCATTTTAGGTTTTGCTTGTCCTTCTTTTTCTAAATCTTTTACGTGGTAAGTTAGGTTGTTTATTTGAGATTTTTCTTATTTTTTGAGGAAGAACTAAGAGAGCCTAGCTTTTATTTGGCTAAAACACACAGATAAAAATAGTTGCAAGGGGGGTTGTTGTTTTCTAGCCAAGGTTATAAGTAGAGGTCCCTTGGAAAGATGTACTGAGTTGCCCTGCCTTTTGTTCTTCTTTTCTGCCTGAAATAATATCACGTTCCCTGGAAGTGGAGCCTTGTACAAAATTATATGCTAAGGATGGTAGATCAGGAAGCCAGCATGAGTTTTGGTCCTTTATAATTTCCCTAAGCAGGGGCACTGACCTCAACTGCCTATTTTCTGACTCTTGTTAGCTGAAAAAAGTAACTCCTATTTGTTTTAGCCACTGTGGATAGACCTGATACATAAACAAACACAATCCTAAATGCTACAAGCACTAACACAACACCAAAATAAATAGAGGCAATCATTGCAAAGCACTAGGTTTGGTGAAAAATAAAGGAGCATCATTTAATATTAACATATGTATGTGGAATAAAACCAGATGATCTAATTTTTACATATTTTTCTTTTGGTTCATTTAAGTCTATAGCCTGTAATAGCTGTTTATTTATTTTCACTATCTCTTTTGTAGAGCTTACATTTCTTAATGCAAAAATGGTGTTTGATCATCATTTCCATTTGCCTAAGAACCTTTTCAATAACTTACAATAAAATGTGCTTTTATTATTCTTGCCTAAAAAGATACTTTCAGTTGGTATGAAGTCGTTCCAAAACACAGCAAGCAAATTATATTGTTAAAAACAACGAGGAGCTTACAAAGAAGGAAACAAACATTCTAAAAGAATAATTTAAAAGACTGTGGAAAAACTAGTCATAAATGATGAAGCTGACAAAGGACTAATTGTAGAAGCATGCAGCAGAGAAAATGTCTCAGGCTAATGATATAATCTCTTGAATTATTATATTAACAGCCTAGGTACTTTATTAGACTTCTGAATAAAATGCTACATATAAAAACTAAAAAATCAACATAGAACACTGAGTTTAAATCCAATAACATTTTCAAAATTTCTGTACAATATTTTTTCATGTTAAAAAGATATTCTCTTTAATTTTCTTAATACTATTTAAAATGAACAGAGCTGCTGAGAAGGCTGCTAAAGGAACTACAAAAAAAAAAAAAAGAAAGAAAGAAAAAGATAAGTACTTCCAACATAGTAAATGGACCCACCCAAAGTTCTATGTAGGAAAAGATCTGTGTCAGCTAGAAGAGGTTATATGGGGGTCTCAATCCAAAATTCAGAACCAAAACCCATAATTACAGGCTAGAGAGTAAAAAGAAAGAAAGAAAGAAAGTAAAGTTACTCAGTCGTGTCTGACTCTTTGCAACCCCATGGACTGTAGCCTACCAGGCTCCTCTGTCCATGGAATTTTCCAGGCAAGAGTACTGGAGTGGGTTGCCGTTTCCTTCTCCAAGAGATCTTCCTGATCCAGGGATCGAATCCAGGACTTCCGCATTGCAGGCAGATGCTTTACCATCTGAGCCACCAGGGAAGCCCCTAGAGAGTGGACTTAACCTTTTTTCTGGTGAGAGGAGATTTGGCAGATGTAGATATAAGCAAACTATACCTGGGAGTCTGGAAGGCTAGGAAACTCCAGCCCAGTTCCCCTCTGAGGCTGACCCTCAGTCATCTGCTTACACCCCACTCCCCATCCTATTGGGCTGAAGGAAACTTATCATATTTTTCAGATTTTATGCTTAGAAAGTAATAATGAAGAAAAAGGGACAATTCTATTCTGCTAATAGAATGAAACAGCCATTTGGTGAGCAGTTCTATTGCTAATAATAACCTTTTCTTTGGCATATTCTAGTGCAATATGTCAGGAACCCTGGGTCCCTCAGCAGGAGCTGAGTGGCCAGCAAGGGACTTTTCATCTGCTGTCCCCGTTGTTGCTGGCTCGAATTACTGCCTGAACCATCCTGAAACCAGTCCCTGGTGCCAAAAAGGTTGGGGATCACTGCTCTAGTGAGTTATTAAGGCAGGGTAGCAAGATGCAACCTCTTACTCATCAAAATCTTAAGTGCCTTGGTCTGTTCTTAGCCCTAGTGTGGAAGACAGCAAAGCACCATACTCTGAAATGGAGGCATATTTGTTGTATAACAGATAGAGGAGAGAGGAGAGACAGAGAGGGGAGAAAGCGGGGAGGGAGAGACAGGAAAGAAGGGGAAGGGAAAAGAGGGAAGAGAAAGGGGAGGAAGAGGGGAGAGGAAAGGGAGAGGAGAGTGGAGGGGAAGGGGAGCAGAGAGAGAGGGAGAGAGAAGAGAGGCCTTTACAAGAAGAGACCCAGAGAAATGAGAGCACTTTCTCATTATCTTTAGCAACAACCTCTGAAAGAAGGGATTGCAAACTTTCAGTGCTTTGTTAGAAGAGCTCGCTTTATCCTCAGTTCTCCTGTTTCCATGTGGAGAGACGTCCCAGGAGTTGCACTCTTTGCCTTTCAATCCTACTCCATGAACCAAGGGTAACTAATCTGATTGGAGCCTCTGAGAGGAGTCGTGACAGCCCCTACTCCTGATCTCCTGGTCAGCCTGCATGGCCTGCTCTCTTATTTTTAGGGAAGCTTATTTTAGGGAACCTCATTTCCCACTTCCACTGACTTCATCTGTAATGGCTTTTTATTCATCTCTGCTTTAAAAATCCCCAACCTAGACAAAAAGCAAAATACTGAGAATAAGCAGTGATTTTATAAATTCTCCTGCTGTTCTTATTTTGCATTTGCACTAGAGTTTCTTATTAATTAATTCTAGCGTGTGAGCTTCAGTTTCATTATTTTAATATGTGTTAGCTGCTCAGTCGTGTCAGACTCTTTGGGACCTCATACACTGTAGCCTGTCAAGCTCCTCTGTCCATGGAACTCTCCAGGTGAGAATACTGGAGTGGATTGCCATTCCCTTATCCAGGGATAGACTTCTTGACCCAGGAACTGAACTCGTGTTTCCCAAATTGCTGGCAGATTCTTTACCTTCTGAGCCATGAGTGAAGCTGATTTTAATAGTTAGTCCTTATTATCTAAGCTTCTTTTTTTTTCTTTTTACTGAGTTTACTATCTCCTATCTGAGTGCACTCATTAGTTGGAATTCTTGAATCCTAAATTTGAAAGCTTTCATAGCTAGGTTGTTGGCAACTGTGGAGGATAAGCTTGATGGTCCAGAGGTCGATCAGAACATTTGTGAATCATTTCTCCCACATTTGGGAATAGAAAACTTAAGTCTCAGACTTTGTTCAAAAACTGTGAGTCAATTGAGTTCAGTCACTCAATTGTGTCCAACTCTTTGCAAACCCATGAACCGCAGCACGCCAGTCCTCCGTGTTCATCACCAACTCCCAGACTTTACTCAAACTCATGTTCATTGAGTCGGTGATGACATCCAACCATCTCATCCTCCGTCATCCTCTTCTCCTCCTGCCTTCAATCTTTCCCAGCATCAGAGTCTTTTCTAATGAATCGGTTCTTCACATCAAATGGCCAAAGAATTGGAGCTTCAGCCTCAGCATCAGTCCTTCCAATGAATATTCAGGACTGATTTCCTTTAGGATGGACTGGTTGGATCTCCATGCAGGCCAAGGGACTCTCCAGAGTCTTCTCCAACACCATAGTTAAAAAGCACCAATTCTTTGGTGTTCAGGTTTCCTTATAGTCCAACTCTCACATCCATACAGGACTATTGGAAAAACCATAGCCTTAACTAGTCAGACCTTTGTTGACAAAGTAATGTCTCTGCTTTTCAATATGCTGTCTCAGTTCAGTTCAGTTCAGTCACTCAGTCATGTTCGACTCTTTGCGACCCCAAGAATCACAGCATGCCAGGCCTCCCTGTCCATCACCATCTCCCGGAGTTCACTCAGATTCACGTCCATCGAGTCGATGATGCCACCCAGCCATCTCATCCTCTGTCGTCCCCTTTTCTTCCTGCCTCAATCCCTCCAGCATCAGAGTTTTTTCCAGTGAGTCAACTCTTTGCGTGATCTCCCCCTGAATGGACTGGTTGGATCTCCTTGCCTTCCAGGGAACTCTCAAGAGTCTTCTCCAATACCACAGTTCAAAGCATCGATTCTTCGGCACTCAGCTTTCTTCACATTCCAACTCTTGCATCCATACATGACTGCTGGAAAAACCATAGCCTTGACTAGACGGACCTTTGTTGGCAAAGTAATGTCTCTGCTTTTGAATATGCTGTCTAGGTTGGTCATAACTTTTCTTCCAAGGAGCAAGCGTCTTTTAATTTCATGGCAGCAGTCACAATCTACAGTGATTTTAGAGCCCCCCCTCCACCCCCAAATAAAGTCTGTCACTGTTTTCACTGTTTCCCCATATATTTGCCATGAAGTGATGGGACCAGATGCCATGATCTTCGTTTTCTGAATGTTGAGCTTTAAGCCAACTTTTTCACTCTCCTCCTTCACTTTCATCAAGAGGCTCTTTAGTTCTTCTTCACTTTCTACCATAAGGGTGATGTCATCTGCATATCTGAGGTTATTGACATTTCTCCCAGCAATCTTGATTCCAGCTTGTGCTTCATCCATTCCAACATTTCTCATGATGTACTCTGCATATAAGCTAAATAAGCAGGGTGACAATATACAGCCTTGACATACTCCTTTTCCTATTTGGAATTAGTCTGTTGTTCCATGTCCAGTTCTAACTGTTACTTCCTGATCTGCATACAAATTTCCCAAGAGGCAGGTCAGGTGATCTGGTATTCCCATCTCATAAAGAATTTTCCAGGATTTGTTGTGGTCCACACAGTCAAAGGCTTTCAGTTCAGTTCAGTTGTTCAGTCGTGTCCAACTCTTTGTGACCCCATGAACCGTAGCACACCAGTCCTCCCTGTCCATCACCAGCTCCTGGAGTTTACCCAAACCCATGTTCACTGAGTCAGTGGTGCTATTTAACCATCTCATCCTCTGTCTTCCCCGTCTCCTCCTGCCCTCAATCAAAGGCTTTGCATAGTCAATAAAGCAGAAGTAGATATTTTTCTGGATCTCTCTTGCTATTTCGATGATCCAATGGATGTTGGCAATTTGATCTCTGGTTGCTCTACATTTTATTAATCAGGCTTATATAATGTTTTTCCTTTTAGTCATGGATTAACTATCTTATTTTGTACCCCTCTTTAGGCTTATGCTTACTAATATGGCCTTAAAATAACTGACTCCTAGTTTTGCAGTCAGATTCCTGAGCTATTCACTGTTTTACTTTCCTCCCTCCTTCTCTCTTCTCCTCTTTCTCTCTCTCCTTCTCTTTCTCCCTTCTTTATTCCCTTCCTTTCTATTTCTCCCTTTCTTCCTCTTCCTTTTTTTTTTTTTAGCATTCTCTGAATGGATTTCATCCAATCCAGTAGTTTCAGATAACTCTGACCAAATCTATTTCATCACCCTGATGCTACACTTATATTTCCTACTATCTATTAGTCATTACCACCTGAATGTAAAGCAGGCACCTGAAGCTTAACAAACTGAATCTATTCTCATTATTTACACCTGTACACTTATTATTCCTCCTATGTATATTTCTCCTAAATCACCTACTTGTACTCTTTCCCAGTGGAAACAGTGTCAGACTTTACTTTTGGGGGCTCCAAAATCACTGCAGATGGTGATGCTTACTCCTTGGAAGAAAAGTTATGACCAACCTAGACAGCATATTCAAAAGCAGAGACATTACTCTGTCAACAAAGGTCCGTCTAGGCAAGGCTATGGTTTTTCCAGTGGTCATGCATGGATGTGAGAGTAGGACTGTGAAGAAGGCTGAGTGCCGAAGAATTGATGCTTTTGAACTGTAGTGTTGGAGAAGACTCTGGAGAGTCCCTTGGACTGCAAGGAGACACAACCAGTCCATTCAAAAGGAGATAAGTCCTGGGTGTTCTTTGGAAGGAATGATGCTGAAGCTGAAACTCATGCAAAGTGTTGACTCATTGGAAAAGACTCTGATGATGGGAGGGATTGGGGGCAAGAGGGAAGAGGGGACACAGAGGATGAGATGGCTGGATGGCATCACCGACTCAATGGACATGAGTCTGAGTGAACTCCGGGAGTTGGTGATGGAAGGGAAGCGTGGTGTGCTGCGATTCATGGGGTCGCAAAGAGTCGGACATGACTGAGCGACTGAGCCGAACTGACTGATTCTTTCCCAGTCTCTAGATATTGTTGTTTTTGTTGCTGTTCAGTTGCTCAGTCATATGCGACTCTTTGTGATCCCAGGGACTGCAGCACGCTGAGCCTCCCTGTCCTACAGTATCTCCCAGAGTTTGCTCAAACTGATATCCATTGAGTCAGTGATGCCATCCAACCATCTCATCCTCTGTCATCCCCTTCTCCTCTTGCCTGCAATCTTTCCCAACCCCAGAGGTTTTTCCAATGAGTCAGCTCTCCGCATCAGGTGGCCAAAGTATTGGAACTTCAACTTTAGCACCAGTCCTTCCAATGAATATTCAGGGTTGATTTCATTTAGGAATAACTGGTTTGATCTCCCTGCTGTCCAAGAGACTCTAAAGAGTCTTCTCAGTATCACAGTTAGAGGGCATTAATTCTTCAACGCTCAGTTTCCTTTGTAGTCTAACTCACATCCATACATTACTACTAGAAAAACCATATCTTTGACTAGATGGACCCCTGTTGGCAAAGTGATGTCTCTTCTTTCTAATACACTGTCTAGATTTGTCATTGCTAGTCTGCCAAGGAAGCAAGTGTCTTTTAATTTCATGCCTGCAGTCACCATCTGCAGTGATTTTGGAGCCCAAGAAAATGAAATCTGACACTGTTTCCATTGCTTCCCCATCTATTTGCCATGAGATGATATGACCCAATGCCACGTTCTAAGTTTTTTGAAATTTGAGTTTTAATACACCTTTTTCACTCTTCTTGATGAAGGTGAAAACCTTCATCAAGAGGCTCTTTAGTTCCTCTTCAGTTCTCTAAATATAAGGGTCTCAGTTGCCAAGGATGTAAACCACAGTCATGCTCAACCCATACTTCTGTTTTTATTCCATGTCTTGGCCCAAGGTCTTATTAGATATAAAAATCACATTAAACATATTTTTTTCTGTACTAATTTATAATCATATTGTTACTGAAGGAGACTGGGGCAGATCTCAGCCAAATACCAATATTAGACCTAGATTTATTTTAAAAAAAAAGAAATATGAAATGATGTCAAATTATCTAATTTAGCTTGACAAAATGTACATGGAATTATAAAAATACTTAAGGAATGTTAACCATATGCAATAAAGGCATGTGGAGAGGAAATTAAACAGTAGAGAGTGACTGGAGAGGACTTAATTTTATAAATCTGTGAATAAAGGTAAAAAGTTCTATTAAGAAGCCTGTAAGTGAAATTTTCTAGATAATGGTTGCTTCCTCAAAGCAACTACCACATTTTTTCCTTGATAAAATGGTTATAATGTACTATTATCTCTAATATACAGAGTACTTTCACTTTATTTTAATAAAAGGATGATTTGCTTATTTTGCCTGCTTTCTACAAATGTTGGGTTTTTGATTGGCTTACTATATTGACTGATAACTTTCCATAAACTTTAATTTTTAATGAATTTCCTCTATACGTGGGTTTTAATTTCATTTTTAACAAAAGAGCCACTTTTCATTAAGGGTATGGTAATTATGAAACAAAATAACTAATACATGTTACTGTAGCTTTACGAAGTATTATTCTTTCAAAGAAAAGTCCTCTTCTTATCAGACACAAAATTCTGTTTTAATTTCATGATAATTTCCACTGATTTGGGGACTGAACTAGAAAAATCATTAGAAATATCAATTTATCTGATTTGAAAAATAAAATGGTTAATATGAAAAAGGGATAATGTTGTAGGTGTGCTGTGTCACTTCAGTCGTGTCTGACTCTTCATGACCCTGCGGACCGTCGCCCATCAGGCTCGTCTATTCATGGGATTCTTCAGGCTAGGATACTGGAGTGGGTTGCCATCCCCTCCTCCAGCTGATCTTCCTGCCCCAGAGGTCCAACTGGAGTCTCTTATGTCTCCTGCATTGCAGACAGTATGAAATTAAGGTGGCAGAGAACACGGGCAGACATAAAAGGGGTAGTTAGACAACATGTCGAAACAAGACAGGGATCAAATGAGGAGTAGGAGGTAATGACAGCAGAAATACAGGGCTGAGTGAAGCAACAGGGAATAAGGCAGCCTTCAATTCTTTGAACAAGTGTTAGAAGCTGATAGGTCATATTCAGATACAACTTTAATTCTACCAACAGGATAAATTAAGCAGAGACTGCAGCATGTTGCATCACTTTGTCTGAAACAGCTTGTAAATTTAAGCATAAATAAGATAACAAAGTAAAAAAAAAGACTGGAAGATAGAATTATAGAATTTAAAAATGAAAATAAAAATCAGTAAAGGAGTAGGTAGAAATGAAAGTGACTCAGAACAATTTGTTAGATTGCAACCAAATCAAAGAAATCAAATTTCTACTATGAATGATTTGTATATATTAGGTATTTAGTGTCATAAATAATGTTGAGGATTAAATACTGCTATTTTAATTTTTAAATTGTACAGAGAGTATTGTGTCCAAGTTGTTTATTATTGTTAGAACATTAAATAATCTGAATTTTTTCTAGGAAAAGCTCTTGAGAAATCTGTATGCAGGTCAGGAAGCAACAGTTAGAACTGGACATGGACTCTTTGTGACCCCATGGACCGCAGCCCACCAGGCTCCTCCGCCCATGGGATTTTCCAGGCAGGTGTACTGGAGTGGGGTGCCATCACCTTCTCCGATGGAAAAACAGACTGATTCCAAATAGGAAAAGGAGTACACAAAGGCTGTATATTGTCACCCTGCTTCTTTAACTTATATGCAGAGTACATCATGAGAAATGCTGGGCTGGAGGAAGCACAAGCTGGAATCAAGATTGCTGGGAGAAATATCAATAACCTCAGATATGCAGATGATATCACCCTTATGGCAGAAAGTGAAGAAGAACTAAAAAGCCTCTTAAGAGTGAAAAAGTTGGCTTAAAGCTCAACATTCAGGAAACTAAGATCATGGCATTGGTCTCATCACTTCACGGAAAATAGATGGGGAAACAGTGGCTGAGTTTATTTTTCTGGGCTCCAAAATCACTGCAGATAGTGACTGCAGCCATGAAATTAAAAGATGCTTACTCCTTGGAAGAAAAGTTATGACCAACCTAGACAGCATATTAAAAAGCAGAGGTATTACTTTGTCAACAAAGGTCTGTCTAGTCAAAGCTATGATTTTTCAAGTGGTCATGTATGGATGTGAGATTTGGACTATAAAGAAAGCTGAGCACAGAAAAGTTGATGCTTTTGAACTGTGGTGTTGGAGAAGACTCTTAAGAGTCCCTGGACTTCAAGGAGATCCAACCAGTCCATTCTAAAGGAGATCAATCCTGGGTGTTCATTGGAAGGATGTTGAAGCTGAAACTCCAGTACTTTGACCACCTGATGTGAAGAACTGACTCACTGGAAAAGACCCTGATGCTGGGAGGGATTGTGGGCACAAGGAGAAGGGGATGACAGAGGATGAGATGGTTGGATGGCATCACCAACTCAACAGACATGGGTTTGGGTGGTCTCCGGGAGTTGGTGATGGACAGGGAGGTCTGCCGTGCTGTGGTTCATGGGATCGCAAAGAGTCAGACATGACTGAGTGACTGAACTGAACTGAAAGCAACAAATGGAAAGCATAAATAACAATACATATGAAATCATACCAGAAATAATTACCTAACAACTCTTGATTGCATAAATATAACAAAGAAGCATTTTTCCCTCTTCCTTTAAAATATATAAGAAAATAAAAGATATATAAATGATGATGTAATCAGCTAAGTCGATTCTTTTATGCCATGATATAGGAAAATATACTAATCTTGAATAAAATTTTGTCACTGCAAATATATATGTGAACTTAATCAAATAGTAGCAAGTGGTAAAGAATCTGTCTGCCAATGCAGAAGATGCAAGAGACACATTTTTGATCATTGGGGTTACAAAGAGTCGGACACGACTGAGCATACAAGCACACACATATTGTTTCTAAGTGTTCTTACATTCTCAGTGTACTTTAAGTCTGTAATTATCAAAATTCTAATCTCTAGGCAGAAAAAAAGATTACTCTCTAGTATTTCTCTCCTGGTTAGCCAAAACAAGGGAATCATCTAGTCACAGTTAGTGCATCTATAAACTGTACAAATACAAGTAGCCTGGAAAATGTATGACAAATAAAGTTCTACCAGAGCAAGGCCCATGTCTTTTTTCCCCTTTATATCATCAGCATGTAGCATAGCACCTAATATTAAACACATAATTGTGAAATGCATGAACAGGTAAGTGATTTACTCCCTCTCTTCTTGTTTGTCCTTGTCCTATGATTAACAAGTTTCCATCAATCTCATTTCTGAATTCCAGTCTTGTCCTGTCTTAAACGAGAAATATTATCTACCTTATACTTCAATGTGAGTAATATAGAAACAAAAAGTTGAAAATTACTTGATGAGAAAGAAGACATTTGAGTGCTATCATACTAAATGAAAATATTCAACACTGACAAAAAGTATTTTACTCATTGTTATTGTACAAGTTTTAGTGAAATAGATATATAAAGGTTTCAACAATGATTTATTAACTTTAAAATGTTTCCAAGAGCAAATGGAGATTTTTAAAAAATTAACTTTCTAATCTGTAACTGTTGCCAAAGCTGTTTGACGGATGTTACCTCTATTTGGGGGGAACCTTCAAACACCATCCAAAGGACAACCTTATTAAGCTTGTCGCTGCTGGTGGGGGCCAGATCCTCATTAGAAAGCCCAAGCCAGACAGTGACGTGACTCAAACCATCAATACGGTTGCGTACCACGCCAAACCTGATTCTGATGAGCGCTTCTGCACACAGTATATCATCTATGAGGACTTGTCTAATCATCGCCCAGAAAGGGTTCGGCAGGGCAAAGTCTGGGTGGCTCCTTCCAGCTGGTTTATAGATTGTGTGATGTCCTTCGAGTTGCTCCCTCTTGACAACTGAACTCGCACAGTGTGATAACCTAGTGATTGCACTGTTTTCATCAGTCACATTTTACAAATAGGTAGACTCATTCATTGGAGAAGGTGATGGCACCCCACTCCAGTACTCTTGCCTGGAAAATCCCATGGACAGAGGAGCCTGGTAGGCTGCAGTCCATGGGGTCATGAAGAGTGTGACATGACTGAGCGACTTCCCTTTCACTTTCTTTCAATCTGTAATTAAGATGCTTTTACTAAATCATTCTTAGTCATAATTACCTACTGGGAGACTTATGATACACTTAATAAAATGATCAAATAAAAAAGTGTTCTGACTTAGTAAAGGTGGATATTAAGAGGTGGTGTGTAAAATCTGGTGATTTTACTTTAATTTCACAAAAAAATGAAAGTACCACTTTAAATCAGCCAAGCATTTCAGACAGCATCGTTATCATAAAAAATGTAACAATGATAAATGATAGGTCTTTTATCATCTTGATAATGAGAAAGTGATTCACTTTTATTAAGAAAGTAATTTATGTAATTTAGCAATTTAGAATTTTAAGTGCTCTTGAAAATAAGCAATAGGATAAAATTAATTTTCATTCATTACAAGATAAATGCACTATAGTAGTTTGAGGCATTTAAAAATCTCTAATAAAATACTTCATTATAGAACTGTCTTTTCTAAATCAGCATTCTGTGAATCCTTAAGAAAGAAATCTAATGAATAAGAGTGTTAATATCATTTTTGGTAATTATTTTCAAGAAAAAATTTTAAATGAATCACTTGTCTTCCATAAGGCTTTTGTAATATACAGGAATATAAAAACTTCTCTATAAATACTAAGTAAAATATTTCAAACCAATAATTTGTTTTACTTCAATGGAATTATTATTTGAATGAAAAAAACAATTTTTTCACTATACATTTTAAATGTATAGTGATTTTTTTATTGAACCATGATTTACTAAAAATATAAAAAATAATAAGAACAGCTGATGTTTTGCTTTTGTTTTTACATCTTTAAATACACTGCTATGAATCTTGCTTAATAGTTTACATTTTGCTCTAATGAGAGAGAAACTTGCTCAAACATATATGCCTTTCTCACCTCTCCTTTCTTTACCTCAGATGAAGAGTGGTTTAAAATATTTACATTGACTTGCTGATATTGACGCAAAGGGGAAAAAAAAGGTGTTGGGAACAAAATATATCATCGTAAACAAAATGATGCTACTTTTTCATGTTAATAATTTTGTGCTTCCATGTTTAAAAAGACAAAAATAAATGTGGGGAATTTGGCAAATCTTACGTGTTCCTTGATCATAAGGCAAAAGTAATGTGGTTCTAAAGAGACATTTTTTTCCTACGCTAGCAAGAAGAGACTTTTTAAAAATGTGTGTGTGTGTGCGTTTGTTTTTTTTTTTTTTTAATGAGGTAAGCAGAATGGAAGATATTGACACATAAGGAAGAAAAATCTAGGAAAAAAACACAGAATATCAAAGTCAATTTGCTTATATGAATTGCTTGATTAGAGAAAAGCTGATGCAAAAATCTTAAGATTCCAGAGGGTAAAAGCAGTAACATGCTGTGAATTGCTTGGCACCAGTTATTCTGCACAAATCTTTAAGTATTAAATAGGCAACTATTCACTTCTAGGTAGGTCTGGATAATTCTGCACACAAATGGAAATGCAGGAGTTGAAATGGCTTTGCACAGTTTTGTTATACATTGTTATCCTGATGAAACATAATGAAAGTACACTAATTTTTAATGGAATGAAAACACAAAATTAAAAAATTCTTCTCCAGAACTTGAAGCACCTGAAGGGAATTTTTAAAACACTACTTTACACCCAATTAAGAAACAACACCAAAATTAGTTAAGCAGACATTTTATCAAAGAAGATAAAGAACTTTAAAAAATAACCATATTTTTCAATTTGTTAATGTGGTGAATTACATTGATTGATTTGTGGATATTGAAGAATCTTTGCATCCCTGGGATAAAGCCCACTTGGTCATGGTGTATGATCTTTTTAATATGTTGTTGGATTCTGATTGCTAGAATTTTGTTGAGGATTTTTGCATCTATATTCTTCAGTGATATTGTGCGTTTGTTTTTTTTTTTTTTTTAATGAGGTAAGCAGAATGGAAGATATTGACACATAAGGAAGAAAAATCTAGGAAAAAAACACAGAATATCAAAGTCAATTTGCTTATATGAATTGCTTGATTAGAGAAAAGCTGATGCAAAAATCTTAAGATTCCAGAGGGTAAAAGCAGTAACATGCTGTGAATTGCTTGGCACCAGTTATTCTGCACAAATCTTTAAGTATTAAATAGGCAACTATTCACTTCTAGGTAGGTCTGGATAATTCTGCACACAAATGGAAATGCAGGAGTTGAAATGGCTTTGCACAGTTTGTTATACATTGTTATCCTGATGAAACATAATGAAAGTACACTAATTTTTAATGGAATGAAAACACAAAATTAAAAAATTCTTCTCCAGAACTTGAAGCACCTGAAGGGAATTTTTAAAACACTACTTTACACCCAATTAAGAAACAACACCAAAATTAGTTAAGCAGACATTTTATCAAAGAAGATAAAGAACTTTAAAAAATAACCATATTTTTCAATTTGTTAATGTGGTGAATTACATTGATTGATTTGTGGATATTGAAGAATCTTTGCATCCCTGGGATAAAGCCCACTTGGTCATGGTGTATGATCTTTTTAATATGTTGTTGGATTCTGATTGCTAGAATTTTGTTGAGGATTTTTGCATCTATATTCTTCAGTGATATTGGCCTGTCGTTTTCTTTTTTTGTGGCATCTTTGTCAGGTTTTGGTATTAGGGTGATGATGGCCTCATAGAATGAGTTTGGAAGTTTACCTTCCTCTGCAATTTTCTGGAAGAGTTTGAGTAGTACTCAGCCATTAAAAAGAATACATTTGAATCAGTTCTAATGAGATGGATGAAACTGGAGCCGATTATACAGAGTGAAGTAAGCCAGAAAGAAAAACACCAATACAGTATACTAACACATATATATGGAATTTAGAAACATGGTAATGATGACCCTGTATGCGAGACAACAAAAGAGACACAGATGTATAGAACGGACTTTTGGACTCTGAGGGAGAGGGAGAGGATGGGATGATTTGGGAGAATGGCACCGAAACATGTATACTATCATGTAAGAAATGAATCGCCAGTCTATGTTCGATGCAGGATACAGGATACTTGAGACTGGTGCAAGGGGATGATCCAGAGAGTTGATATGGGGTGGGAGGTGGCGGGGTGGGTTCAGGATTGGGGACTCATGTACACCTGAGACAGATTTATGTCAATGTATGGCAAAACCAATACAGTATTGTAAAGTAAAACAAAGTAAAAATTAAAAAAAAAATTAGCTTCCATAATAAATAATCGGACATATTTAAAAGCTGATTGAACAATTAAGTGTATAACTAGAATCTTCATTTCCTCTGTAAAGCCTTTATAAAACAAATGCTCATGATGATATACACGAGATGTACAGAAGTCATTTTCTTTACATAAACTGCTTTAAAAATAAATAAAATAAAATAAAACATAACCATATGAAAAACTGCTCAACAATACTAATCATTAGGAAAATGCAAATTAAAGTCAGTGAGATACTATTACACACTCATGAGAATTGCTAAACTTAAACAAACACATATACCCATGACCATAGTGAGCATTGTCAAGGATGCAAAGGAATTAAAACTCTCATACACTGTTGGCAGGATACAAAATTGAAAATGGTTTGGCAATTTCCTAAAAAGTTTAACATTCGCCTGTCATATGATCCAGACTTTCCAATCCTAGGTATTTATCCAAAAGAGATGAAAGCACATGACTATACAAAGACTTACAGATGAATGCTCATAGCAGCTTTATTTGTAAAAGCCAATGAGAAATAGTTTAACTGTTAATCAACAGGTGAATGGATAAATTATTGTATATCCCTACAATGAAGCAGTATGCAGCAATACAAAGAATGAATTATTGATACATACTATTACACTTAACGGTATCACAATAATCATGCTGAATGAAAGGAGCCAGGTCAAAAAAAGAGAATACATTCTGTACAATATAATTGGCTCAGACAGTAAAGCATCTTTCTACAATGCGGGAGACCCGGATTCGATCCCTGGGTTGGGAGGAACCCCTGGAGAAGGAAATGGCAATCCACTCCAGTACTCTTGCCTGAATCCCGTAGACGGAGGAGCCTGGTAGACTGCAGTCCATGGGGTCGCAAAGAGCCGGACACGACTAAGTGACTTCACTTTCACTTTCAATATTCTAGAAAATATAAACTAATCTATACTGACAGAAAGCAGATCAGTGATTTCCTGGTGACTTTAGTAGACGAATGGATCCCCTACTTCTCTAAATCTATGAAGTATCTGTTTGTTTAAGGATACATAAGGTAAGATCATATGGTATTCATATTTCTTTGTCTGGCTTATTTAGCTTAGCATAGTGCCCTGAAGGTCTACATATGCTGCCACAAAAGGCATGATTTCCCTTTTTTATGGTTGAATAATATTCCACTGGAGCCTGTGCCCTCCATCCCAGAACAGGATCAGCCAGCTGTGCATGTCCTTGCAAGCTCCTCACCTCGGGACATGGTTGTCCACCCTTCTTGCACAGCGTTGGGCTCCTGCGCCTCTTCCACCACTGCCGCTGCTGCCAGTGGGCACTCTGCACTTGGACAGCCCCCGGGCCCACCCTCACGCCCATCTCCCACCTCTCTCGCTGCTTCTATGCTGTCTGCTTTCTCCTCTGAGAGCTGGGATCAGAGTTCCAGCAAAACATCTACTTCTGCTTTATTGACCGTGCCAAAGCCTTTGACTGTGTGGATCACAATAAACTGGAAAATTCTGAAAGAGATGGGAATACCAGACCACCTGACCTGCCTCTTGAGAAAGCTATATGCAGGTCAAGAAGCAACAGTTAAAACCAGGACATGGAACAACTGACTGGTTCCAAATTGGGAAAGGAGTACATCAAGGCTGTATATTGTCACCCTGCTTGTTTAATTTCTTTGCCGAGGATATCATGCAAAATGCCAGGCTGGATGAAGCACAATCTGGAATCAATATTGCCCGGAGAAATATCAATAACCTCAGATATGCAGATAATGCCATCCTTATGGAAGAAAGAGAAGAACTAAAGAGTCTCTAGATGAAAGTGGAGGAGAGTGAAAAAGTTGGCTTTAAGCTTAATGTTCAGAAAACTAAGATCATGGCGTCCAATGCCATCACTTCATGGCAAATAGATGGGGAAAGAATGGAAACAGTGATAGACTTTACTTTCTTGGGCTCCAAAATCTCTGCAGATAGTGACTGCACCCATGAAATTAAAAGACGCTTCTCCTTGGAAGAAAAGCTATGACCAACCTAGACAGCGTATTAAAAATCAGAGACATTATTTTGCCAACAAAAGTCATGTAGACAAAGCTATGGTTTTTCCAGTAGTCAAGTATGGATGAGAGGATTGGACCATAAAGAAGGTTGAGTGCCAAAGAAATTACTGTTTTTGACCTGAGGTGTTGGAGAAGACTCTTGAAAGTCCCTTGGACTGCAAGAAGATCAAACTAGTCAAGAAATCAGTCCTGAATATTCATTGGAAGGACTGATGCTGAAGCTGAAATTCCAATACTTTGGCCACCTAATGCAAAGAACTGACTCCTTGGAAAAGACCCTGATGCTGAGAAAGATTGAAGTCAGGAGGAAAGGGAACGACAGAGGATGAGATGTTTGGATGCATCACTGACCCAATGGACATGAGTTTGAGAAAGCTCCGGAAGTTAGTGATGGACAGGGAGGCCTGGCCTACTGCAGTTCATGGGGTTGCAAAGAGTCAGACATGACTGAGCAACTGAACTGAACTGAGATGAGTACTTAGTTTTTTAAGAGCTTCCACTTTGTATACAGTATAAGAACCTTAATATAATATATCCTTCTATTTTTCCAACTCTAGGTTTTGTCCATTGTTTGACATGTGGTATAAAACCCACACTACAGTGTAGTAAAAATGAAGAGGGTGAGATAAAATATTAGTTTATTGATTTGTGATAGCTATGACGGAACTCTGGTTGAATTTATTCCTGTTGAATTTGCTATGGCTATACTCTGCAAACTGAGTAATCAAAAAATTATAATTCAAAAGGCATGTAGGCATGCAAGCCTATATTGATGGTAGTTGGCTTCCCTGCAAATCTAACAAAAACTACTGCATTTGGATCACATTATTTCAACCATGCTTGATCGATCAAGGTATAAGATTCTTGAAAGCATTTTTAGTTTTATTGTCTCTGTTTATTTTTCTAAAATCTGGAGTATAAAAACAGCAGGTGCACCTAGCACTATATTAGCTTCAATTAAAGTAAACTAAGCATGGCAAATAAATGGGGAAACAGTGGCTGGCTTTATTTTGGGGGGCTCCAAAAATTCTGCAGATGGTGACGCAGCCATGAAATTAAAAGATGCTTACTCTTTGGAAGAAAAGTTATGACTAACCTAGATAGCATATTTAAAAGCAAAGACATTACTTTGCCAACAAAGGTCCTTCTAGTCAAGGCTATGGTTTTTCCAGTGGTTATGTATGAATGTGAGAGTTGGACTATAAAGAAAGCTGAGTGTCAAAGAACTGATGCTTTTGAACTGTGGTGTTGGAGAAGACTCTTGAGAGTCCCTTGGACTGCAAGGAGATCCAACCAGTCCAGCCTAGAGGAGATCAGTCCTGGGTGTTCATTGGAAGGACTGATGTTGAAGCTGAAACTCCAATATTTTGGCCACCTGATGTGAAGAGCCAACTCATTTGAAAAGACCCTGATGTTGGGAAAGGTTGAAGGCAGGAGGAGAAGAGGATGACAGAGGATGAGATGGCTGGATGGCATCACCGACTCAATGGACATGGCTTTGGGTGGACTTTGGGGGTTGGTGATGGACAGGAAGGCCTGATGTGCTGAGTTCATGGGGTTGCAAAGAATTGGACACAACTGAGCAACTGAACTTAACTGAAGAAAATATTCGAAGATTATTAGCAATTTATAAATCTCTTTTTTTCAGAATTAACACAACAGAACAAAAGTATTTGGTAAATACTTATTGGGCAATGGTTTTCAAGATCTCTGAAGGAACTTACTTTGTATAAGACCTTGTGCTGGGAGTTTGTGCTAACATATGTTGATTTTATTTAAACCTTAGAATAAACTGTAAATGTAAGGACAGTTATTCTCATGTTTGAAGATGTGGAAACTGAAGTACTGAGAAGGAAAATGTAACTTGTCATATCTTTTTAACCAGATTGCTCATGGTGATGTAGCTCGTAAATACTGAACAGAAAGAGTACAAATATTTTATTCACTCTAGCTGGGTGTTCAAAGGCTTGGCTGTTTCCTAGTTCTGATAGCCAGTGTTTTAAAGGGAGGAAGCCAGAAAGCATCATTAAGAGGATGTTTATGTTGTGTTTTAGGAGGGAAATGGATTTTGTTGTGGCCATCTACTGATTAGGCGGCACTTTACATCCAAGGTTTCTGATAGGAAGAAGATTAAACCTTCCAAGAATATAGAATCAGGAGGCACAAATAAAATTTCAAAAGCAGATTTGAAGTGATCATATAGCCCTAAATTATAGTAGCACAATTATGGCTAAATGGAAAATTAGAAAGCTATTTGCAGGGCAAAAAAGAGCTACAGTAACAAAACAGATGAGGGAGGGATCAGTCAACATGAAACTGTACAAAACAGAAGAAGAACAATGTATAGTCATGCTTTTAAAGAGTAAGCTTGAAGAAGTGAGCAGCAATTTCGAACTATAGATAAATGGACTGATTAAGTTCCAAAGGAAATCTATTGGACTCCTGCAATTTACATAAGAAATCTGTAGATTAAAAAAAAATTTGATGAATACAAAGCCTTCTCAGATTAATGAACTATTACACTTGAGATATTAAATGTAATCAATTAGCTTAAGTAAACTCACTCCTATCATTTATGTGTATTATTAGTTCCATTTTAATTTCTTTATACATTTACTTTTTTCAGGCATATTAGTTTAGGAAACAAAGATTCTTTCATAGAAGAGTAACTTCTGAATCTAAGACTGTCCTCGTAAATTTGTATTGGAGTGAGTTTCCCAGTACCTAGTTTGGATTCCCTGATTCTCCTGCAGTGCAAGAGCCTGGGGTTCAATCCCTGGATCAGGAATATCCCCTGGAGATGGAACCTACTCTAGTATTCTTGATGGGGAAATCTCATGGACAGAGGAGCCTGGCTGGCTAAAGTCCTTGGGGTTGCAAGAATTGGACACAACTTAGCGACTAAACCATCTCATTGAGCTCACAAAGAGGGAAACTGCATTCTAAAAGTAGGTGCCCACATAAACAGGACAAATTTCACAAAGACAAGTTCCAGTATAAATGGGCAAACATTATCAAAGTACTTTCCAACCTTATTCCCCTTAATTTCTCATATTTAAGTCATGACAGGTCAGTGCTGTAGTTCCT
>SJXQ01010627.1:0-97216 GCA_006408695.1 Aepyceros melampus
TCATGTATGGATGTGAGAGTTGGACTGTGAAGAAGGCTGAGCGCAGAAGAATTGATGCTTTTGAACTGTGGTGTTGGAGAAGACTCTTGAGAGTCCCTTGGACTGCAAGGAGATCCAACCAGTCCATTCTGAAGGAGATCAACCCTGGGATTTCTTTGGAAGGAATGATGCTAAAACTGAAGCTCCAGTACTTTGGCCACCTCATGAGAAGAGCTGACTCATTGGAAAAGACCCTGATGCTGGGAGGGATTGGGGGCAGGAGGAGAAGGGGACGACCGAGGATGAGATGGCTGGATGGCATCACGGACTCGATGGACGTGAGTCTGAGTGAACTCCGGGAGTTGGTGATGGACAGGGAGGCCTGGCGTGCTGTGATTCATGGGGTCGCAAAGAGTCGGACACGACTGAGCGACTGAACGGAACGGAAATGTGAAAGAGTAGAAGTACTGAGATCACTGGATGATCTGCATCCAATTTTTTATCCAATGAGCTTGTTTGCTGCAGAAACTTGTTCCCTTCAGCTTTAAGATTAGGATGTTTTAAAGGATTCAAAAGCCTGTTTGAGTTTTAATGCTCAGAGTTCTTAAGACATACATGACTTTTCAAAGTCTATGTCATTTATTAGTGTTAGAACTCAAACCAAATGCAGAAAATATGTTGTAAATATATTCAATCAGTGTTCACCTTAATTCACTTTAATGTGATGAAGTCTAAAACCACAAATAAGAATGTAAACAACAGACACATGATAGTCATGAGATGATCTAGAGATTAATAGCTTGGAGCTTTCCTTAGACTGTGTAGTGTTTCAAAGTTGGGGCACTGAATACAGAAGATTGCCTTGATTTGAAAAAAATGGAGCATCATTTCTGCTGGGTTCAGTAAACAGCTTTAAAAAGGAAAAACAACATGCCATTTTCGTATCTATGTGCCTTACCCTCTAGGCTATGAGAATCCAGAGAAAGTTTTTGCAGAACCTTACCATTAAGAAGATGTATGCCAAAAAATGAAGTATGCATTTGGATGGAAATCAGTATATTTCCAGGGAATTTAAGGCTGACAGAGATCAATTTGGAATCAGGTACTAGTCAGGCTACAAGCTTCATAACAAGCATGCTAGTGTAGCTCAAACCTCAACAATTAAGAAATGAATAGGTGAAAAATACCTTTTGAGTAGATTTTTGTATTGTTTCCACTTAGTTGCTGCCTCTCCTTGTGAGAAGATTATATTTTTCCCGTTCTGTTGACAGGAGATTTGACCATGTGTCTTGCTTCCTTCAATAAGTGTGTGAGTAAAGTTATATCATTTTAGAGCAGAAGATTTGAAAGCCCTCACTTGGTTCAAGTACAGCTTTTTTCTTTTCCTCTCCTGGGAGAATAGCCTGTCCTTGATAAAGATCCTTAGTAATGTGGGACCCAAATGGAGCAAAGCCAAACTGACCAGTAACCTAAATAACATAACAAGGTGCAAATCTTTTTGTTGCAAGTCACTGAGATTTAGGGATTGTTTATCATTACCCTACAAGTTAGTGTAGACTAGTTAATAACGTTCCTGCTTCCTTCAGCAAAAATAATTTTACCTGTTTGCATTTGAATGTATACTCTTGGTTACTTCATTTTATAGTGGGCAATGCCTGTGCCAATGTGAATTAGCTATTAAATTTTGCCTAAAATATCTCCATGTTCTCTAAATCTAAACCTTTTGTTGAATAGACAGAATAGGACATGGTGCATTTTTTCACCATAACCAAAAGTTATTAATAATAATATATAGTAGTAGTAATTTCTTTGGCGTAATAATGGGTCTTAGAAATGGAAGAGCAATTTTATTTTTTTCTGAGAAAATTATCTTAAAAGTTAAAACTTGTTAGATGTTCTGGAATTCATCATGATGCTTAGAATAAACTGACATGTAACTTCTGTTCTACCTGCAGTGGCTCTTCAACCACTTTTTGAGAAGACAGATTGACATTCTGCATGACCTTTGAACAGAAAGAGAAAACATTTTCAGTATATTGAGTGACAGCTGTAAATGGAATGGCTCAGCAAAAGTAAATTCAATTTCATTTCTTTGGAGGTACAAATTATATGGATAGCCGCAGTGGTACAATTATGTTGGCTAATCTATGATTCTGAATTATTCTTCCTACATTGCTTCCTCCTTGAGTCTGGGGTGTTATTTCAGAGGGACGGTTCCAGGGAGTAATGGATTATTTCTCAACAAGAAAGGCAACCAGAGACTTTAGAAGGAAAACGAGAGAAATTCAGTACTAGAAAACATGAGTGAACAAGGAGTTTGCTGTCACAGGTGCCTTTGAAGATGGTACCTTCCTGGCACCATCAATGGCACCCATTTATACCATTTTTAGAGGAAGATAAAAAGAAGCAGTGAGCTATTATATCTATAGTTTCAACTTTACAATTTGACCTTTGGGAACTTTTTAGGTCTGTTTTATAGAGGAAGATTAAATGTACTGTTTATTGAAAAAAGAAGAATAAAGCTGTGAGCATCCTGGATTACCACTGACACTGTTTCTGATCCCAAAACAATAGGGCATATTAGATTAGATTATGTTAGGTTTGTGCAGAAAACTCATTTCTTATTCATACTATTACTATCACCTACAGATCAGCAGAGGCTTCTATTCCACATAGTCACTCAGGTTCTCATATTGTTGAGGGCTCTATTATCTACCTTCTAGCTATACCACCTGGAAGACATGATGTATAAATTTCTCAGTTGGCGTAGCAAGAGGGGAAAAAAAAAGCTGGAGAGTATTTCACTAGCAGTTGAAATGCTTTAGTTCAGAAGAGATGCCTAAACACAAAATATTGGCCTGAACTAGTCACATGGCCTTGTCTAATTTCTGGGAGTTAGGGAAGTAGAATCATCCTCTCAGGTAAAGAATCTGTCTTCCGATGCAAGAGACACAGATTCGATCCCTGAGTTTGGAATATCCTCTGAAATAGGAAATGGCAACCCACTCCTGTCCATGGGAAATTCCATGGACAGAGGAGCCTGGAAGGCTACAGTCCATGGGTTTGCAAAGAGTTGGACACAACTGAGCACACAACACAATTTGTCTAGCAGGACAAGAAAACTAGTTATGAATGAGCTTAAATACTATGTGTTCAAGTATAAAAGTGAACAGATACCAATCTTAAAAAACCTACTGGGAACCTTACAATGAAAAGAGACAGCTATCAGATATATATAAACAAGTATCATACCTCTGTAAGTAGAATATCAGAAAATCTGTGAGTCACAATAGAATATTTACTTTAGAAAATTGTCTCTACACCTGTTTCTTGAAAAATTGTCACCCATTCATTGTTTCATAAATGTTTTGGTCAAAAAGTATTTCAAATGTTGCCATTAAACCAGGGAGCAGATTATGATCTTTTAGAAAATAGCACCCTATAACTGTAGTCAACCTTTTTAAACTGGAAAGACTTGTAATACTAACAGTAAAAAGAACAGTTTCCCAATATATGAGTTTTGGCAGGTACAGAATAAGGAGCAAGTTAGTGCCAGAGAAGTTTTTACTGAATAAAACACAGTCACAGAGGTTGACAGAGACTAGTTGCATCAGACTAAGTAATTTGTTTTTCTCTTTCTGTCATGGTCACCAGACAAGAGCAGAGAGGGGACCTTCTTCAAAAATCTCAGTATCTTCTACCTGATCAAGGATGCTTGGTTGCATATTCTACTGACAATAGGAAATAGTAGCCTAATGAGTTAGTTTAACTCATGCTTGCTGGTAAAAAATTAGATCATGGATCTGGGCATCAGTAAATTTTAAAACTTCCCTCAGGTAAGTCTCCGAACCTTGGCAGTGGAACCATTGGTGTAGGTGAAACAGAGCTCATGTATTGTTTAATGTACCATTCCATCTCCAGAGTCTAGCATTATCCATAGCATACAGTAGTACCCTGTACATATTTGCTGACTAAATGAATGTTGAATATATTTGAAAAAAATATGTAAAATGTAAAACACTATATAGATAGTGCCAGCAAAGGCTTACAATGAGAGTGAAAGTGAAGTCGCTCAGTCATGTCCGACTCTTTGTGACCCCATGGACGGTAGCCTACCAGGCTCCACCATCCATGGGATTTTCCAGGCAAGAATACTGGAGTGGGCTGCCTTTACAATGAGAAGTACAATTTTAAAAATGAACAAGAATTAAAATAAATGTTTGTCAAACTCTCTTTCACATTGATTGGAAATACAAGTTTGTGGGGGAAATGACTATTAATTTCCTGTGATAAACACAATTAGATAATTAAATGGAGGGTTGTTCTTCTTTCTGAAAGGTTCTATGTAGCAGGTGTTAGCACTTAAGTAAGTGTGACCCCCCGTTCATTCAGATGTCTGAGTTTCCACAGAATGCAGTTACATCTGTCTTGAGAGAGCTATAATTAAACAACACATTATAAGAGGAATTAAATATAATCACTGCTGTGATAACATATTTGGTCCTCCTATGATTTAACACTCATAATTTCTTGCCACTTGTCAATTTTGACTCTTTTTAAACATTTCTGACTAATACTTCTACTGTCTTAGTAAAAGAAACATAGAGGAAAAAAAATGTTGTCTTGGGTAGATTCTTTCTTTTCAGGACTCTTTAAAAATCATTTATCTCTACTTTGAACCTATTCAAAAATTCCCTCTATATTTCTCATAAAAGTCTTCCTTTTCTTGTCTTCATTCCCTTTCCTACGTTATATTTCCTACAAATAACAGTTCTGTTATTTCTTAAATCAGTCTCTGATCTGTCTCAGAAGCTTCATTATCTGTTTCATTTTAGGGTCTGTGATTCCATATATAGAGACAAAGAATTTCTTAGCATAATAGAGAAGGCTTCTGAGGTTTTAACTTTAACCTGTATTTTCAGACTTATGCTTCTTTTCATGTTAGGTCCATGAATCAAGACAAGTTGGAGGTGGTCAAACAGGAGATGGCAAGAGTGAACATTGACATTTTAGGAATCATTGAACTAAAATGGACTGGAATGGGTGAATTTAACTCATATGACCATTGTATCTACTACTATGGGCAAGAATCCCTTAGAAGAAATGGAGTAGCCATCATAGTCAGCAAAGAGTCTGAAATGCAGTATTTGGATGCAATCTCAAAAACGACAGAATGATCTCTGTTCATTTCAAGGCAAATCATTCATAGCACAGTAATCCAAGTCTATGCTCAGATTAGTAATGCTGAAGAAGCTGAAGATGAATGGTTCTATGAAGACCTACAAGACCATTTAGACCTAACACCCCAAAAAGATGTTCTTTTCATTATATGGGACTGAAATGCAAAAGTAGACTGTCAAGAAATACCTGATTAATCAGCAAATTTGACCTTGGAGTACAGAATGAAGCGGGGTAAAGGCTAATAGAGTTTTTCCAAGAGAACACACTGGTCATAGCAAACACATTCTTCCAACAACACAAGAAAAGACTCTCCACATGGACAACACCAGATGGTCAATACCAAAATCAGATTTACTATATTCTTTGCAGCCAAAGATGAAGAAGCTCTATACAATCAGCAAAAACAAGACTGGGAGCTGACTGAGGCTCAGACCATGAACTCCTTATTGCCAAATTCAGACTTAAATTGAAGAAAGTAAGGAAAACCACTAGACCATTCAGGTATGACTTAAGTCAAATCCCTTATGATTATACAGTGGAAATGACAAATACATTCAAGGGGTTAGATTTGATAGAGTACCTGAAGAACTATGGACAGAGGTTCATGACATTGTACAGGAGGCAGGGATCAAGACCATTCCGAAGAAAAAGAAATGCAAAAAGGCAAAATTGTTGTCCAAGGAGGACTTACAAATAGCTGTGAAAAGAAGAGAAGTGAAAAGCAATGGAGAGAAGGAGAGATATACCCATTTCAAATTAAGATTTCCAAAGAATAACAAGGAGCGATAAGAAAGCCTTCTTCGATGATCAGTGCAAAGAAATAGAGGAAAACAATAGAATCAGAAAGACTAGAGATCTCTTCAAGAAAATTAGAGATACCAAGGGAACATTTCATGCAAAGATGGGCAAAATAAAGGACAGAAATTGTATGGACCTAACAGAAACAGTAGATATTAAGAAGAGGAGGCAAGAATATAGAGAACTATACAAAAAAGATCTTCATGACCCAGAAAATCACAATGGTGTGATCACTACCTAAAGCCAGACATCCTGGAATGTGAAGTCAAGTGAGCCTTAGGAAGCATCACTATGAACAAAGCTAATGGAGGTGATAGAATTCCAGCTGAGCTATTTCAAATCCTAAAAGATGATGCTGTGGAACTGCTGCACTCAATATGCAAATTTGGAAAACTCAGCGGTGGCCACAGGATTGGAAAAAAGTCAGTTTTCATTCCAATCCCAAAGAAAAGCAATGCCAAGGAATGCTCAAACTACTGCACAATTGCACTCATCTCACATGATGACAAAGTAATGCTCAAAATTCTCCAAGACAGGCTTCAACAGCACATGAAACTTTAACTTTCAAATGTTCAAGCTGGTTTTAGAAAAGGCAGAGGAACCAGAGAACAAATTGCCAACACATGTTGGATCATCAAAAAAGCAAGAGAGTTCCATAAAAACATCTATTTCTGCTTTATTGACTATGCCAAAGCCTTTGACTGTGTGGATCACAATAAACTGGAAAATTCTTAAAAAGATGGGAATATCAGACCACCCGACTTGCCTCTTGAGAAATCTGTATGCAAGTCAGGAAGCAACAGTTAGAACTAGACATGGAACGACAGACTGGTTCCAAATAGGAAAAAGAGTATGTCAAGGCTGTATATCTTCACCCTGCCTATTTAACGTATATGCAGAGTACATCATGAGAAACACTGGGCTGGAGGAAGCACAAGCTGGAATAAAGATTACCTGGAGAAATATCAATAACTTCAGATATGCATATGACACTAACCTTATTGCAGAAACGAAGAACAACTAAAGAGCCTCTCAATGAAAGTGAAAGAGGAGAGTGAAAAAGTTGGCCTTAAACTCAACATTCAGAAAACTAAGATCCAGTCCCATCACTTCATGACAAATAGATGGGGAAACAGTGGAAACAGTGTCAGACTTTATTTTCTTGGGTTCCAAAATCACTGCAGATGGTGACTGCAGCCATGAAATTAAAAGACACTTGCTCCTTGGAAGGAAAGTTATGACCAACATAGGCAGCAGTTAAAAAGCAGAGAAATTACTTTGCCAACAAAGGTCTGTGTGGTCAAAGCTATGATTTTCCCAATAGTCATGTATGGATATGAGAGTTGGACTATAAAGAAAGCTTAGCACTGAAGAATTGATACTTTTGATCTGTGGTGTTGGAGAAGACTCTTGTGAGTCCCTTCGACAGCAAGAAGATACAGCCAGTCCATCCTAAAGGAAATCAGTCCTGAATATTCATTGGAAGGACTGATGTTGAGGCTGAAAGTCGAATATTTTTGCCACCTGATGCTAAGAACTGACTCATTTGAAAAGACCCTGATGCTGGAAAAGATTGAAAGTGAGAGAAGAATGGGAAGACAGAGGATGAGATGGTTGGATGTCATCACTGACTCAAAGGCCGTGAGTTTGCATAACCTCTGGAAGTTGGTGATGGACAGGGATGCCTGGCATGCAGTCCATGGAGTCACAAAGAGTTGGATATGACTGAGTAACTGAGCTGAAGTGAACTCTCACTTCCAAATTTCACTTTCCAAAATATGTCCTTAGTTACAAATGACATTTTGATTCTTTCCCAAATACATCATATATTTTTACACTTCATCAGTTAGGATATTTTCAGAAAATTGGTTTAATTGTCTTAAATAATATTTATTGTTTCACATAAAAAATCCCAAAGAGAGAGAGAGAGAAAGATTCCAGTGATACATGGTTCAATGGTATGATCTAGTCATTGGAAATCTGGTTCTTTTCTTTTTCCTCTGCCATTTTTAGCTTGTTGTTTCCATTCTCTTCATGGTCACAAGTTGACTGAATTACATTTCCAAGCAACCAAATCTGCAGGCAGTAAAAGGAATGTTTCTTTTTTACGTAGCTTTGCTAGAGTGAGACTCAGAGCTTTACTGGAAGCCTTCAGACAAATCTTCTTGTCCCATGGGCCAGAATTGTATCTTCTGCTCTTGCTCATCTATTGGTGAGAGAATGGCTAATTTAAACCAGTCATCATTCACCCACTGTGGTTGGGGAGAGACCTTATCTTTCAGAAGGACTTGTTGGAGAAGACTGAACCAAACTGAGGTTTTCTTGATATAAGGTTGGTAAATAGGTGTTGAGTGTGATACTGTGTTGGACATGGAACAACAGACTGGTTCCAAATAGGAAAAGGAGCACGTCAAGGCTGTATATTGTCACCCTGCTTATTTAACTTATATGCAGAGTACAGCATGAGAAACGCTGGACTGGAAGAAACACAAGCTGGAATCAAGATTGCCAGGAGAAATATCAATAACCTCAGATATGCAGATGACACCACCCTTATGGCAGAAAGTGAAGAGGAACTGAAAAGCCTCATGATGAAAGTGAAAGAAGAGAGTGAAAAAGTTGGCTTCAAGCTCAACATTCAGAAAACGAAGATCATGGCATCTGGTCCCATCACTTCATGGGAAATAGATGGGGAAACAGTAGAAACAGTGTCAGACTTTATATTTGGGGGCTCCTAAATCACAGTAGATGGTGACTGCAGCCATGAAATTAAAAGACGCTTACTCCTTGGAAGAAAAGTTATGACCAATCTAGATGGCATATTCAAAAGGAGAGACATTACTCTGCCGACAAAGGTTCGTCTAGTCAAGGCTATGGATTTTCCAGTGGTCATGTATGGATGTGAGAGTTGGACTGTGAAGAAGGCTGAGTGCTGAAGAATTGATGCCTTTGAACTGTGGTGTTGGAGAAGACTCTAGAGAGTCCCTTGGACTGCAAGGAGATCCAACCAGTCCATTCTGAGGGAGATCAACCCTGGGATTTCTTTGGAAGGAATGATGTTGAGGCTGAAGCTCCAGTACTTTGGCCACCTCATGTGAAGAGTTGACTCATTGGAAAAGACTCTGATGCTGGGAGGGATTGGGGGCAGGAGGAGAAGGGGACGACAGAGGATGAGATGGCTGGATGGCATCACTGACTCGATGGACGCAAGTCTGAGTGAACTCCAGAAGCTGGTGATGGACAGGTAGGCCTGGCGTGCTGTGATTCATGGGGTCGCAAAGAGTTGGACACAACTGAGCGCTGAAATGAACTGAACAGAACTGAACTCTGATACTGTGTCATTCATAAACACAACTTAACTTTTCTGCTTGTAGTGTTCTTTGCCTGTCTCCCCTCCTCTTCAGGTAAATTACAACTCAATCATCAATATGCTCTTTCAATGTCATATTCTCTGTGCAGCTTTATTCAACTCCTTATAGAAAATGTTATTTGCTTTCTTTTTTACTTCCAAAGCTGTTCTTATGTCTACTAAATCTTATACCAAACTCTATTTATATATATGTATAAAATATATATGTATATATGCATACATTTATATGTATATACATATGTGTATATTTAGACATATATACATGCCTGTATGTATATGTATGTACATATATATGTATATATAGAAAATGCCAAACTGTATTTATATATATATATATACATACATATATTATATATACATATGTATCAGTTCAGTTCAGTCACTCAGCCATATCTGACTCTTTGTGATCCCATGGCCTGCCGCATGCCTGGCTTCCCTGTCTATCACCAACTCCCAGAGCTTGCTCAAACTCATGTCCATCGAGTCAGTGAAGCCATCCAATCATCTCATCCTCTGTCATCCCCTTCTCCTCCCACCTTCAGTCTTTCCCAGGATCAGGGTCTTTTCCAATGAGTCAGTTCTTCGCAACAGATGGCCACAGTATTGGAGCTTCAGCTTTAGCATCTGTGCTTCCAATGAATATTCAGGACTGATTTCCTATAAGAGTGATTGGTTTGATCTCCTTGCAGTCCAAGGGAATCTCAAGAGTCTGCTCCAACACCATAGTTCCAAAACACCAGTTCTTTGCCCCTCAGCTTTCTTTATAGTCCAATTCTCACATCCATACATGACTACTAGAAAAACCGTAGCTTTGACTAGGTGAACCTTCAGCAAAGTAATGTCTCTGCTTTTTATTTCGTTGCCTACGTTTGTCATTGCTTTACTTCTGAGGAGCAAGCTTCTTAATTTCATGGCTGCAGTCACCATCTGCAGTGATTTTGGAGCCCAAGAAATAAAGTCTGTCACTGTTCCCACTGTTTCCCTATCTATTTGCCATTTGGTGATGGGACTAGATGCCACAATCTTTGTTTTCTTGAATGCTGAGTTTTAAGCCAGGTGTCTACTCTCTTCTTTCACTTTCATCAAGAGGCTCTTTAGTTCCACTTTGCTTTCTGCCATTAGAGTGGTGTCATTTGTGTAACTGAGGTTATTGATATTTCCCAGCAGTCTTGATTCCCACTTGTGCTTCAACCAGCTCAGAATTTCGCATGATGTACTCTGTAAGGTAATTAACCAGAGTGACCATATACACCCTTAACATACTTCTTTCCCAACTTGAAACCAGTCCATTGTTCCATGTCTGGTTCTAGCTGTTGCTTCTTGACCTGCACACAGCTTTCTCAGAAGACAGATAAGATGGTCTGGTATTCCCATCTCTTTCAGAATTTTCCACAGTTTGTTGTGATCCACACAGTCAAAGGCTTTGGCATAGACAATAAAGCAGAAGTACATGTTTTTCTGGAGCTATCTTTCTTTTTTGATGATCCAGCAGATGTTGGTAATTTGTCCTCTAGTTCCTCTGCCTTTTCTAAATCCAGCTTGTACATATGGAAGGTCTAGATTCACATACTGTTGAAGCTTCACTTGGAGAATTTTGAACATTACTTGCTAGCATGTGAAATGAGTGCAATTATGTGGTAATTTGAACATTCTTTGTCGTTGTCTTTCATTGGGACTGGAATGGAAACTGACCTTTTCCAGTCCTGTGGTCACTGCTGATTTTTCCAAATTTGCTGGCATATTGAGTGTATCACTTTTACAACATCATCTTTTAGGATTTTAAATAGCTCAGCTGGAATTCTATCACCTCAACTAACTTTGTTCATAATTATGTTTCCTAAGGCCCACTTGACGTTGCATTCCAGGATGTCTGGCTCTAAATGAGTGATCACATCATCGTGATTATCTGGGTCATGAAGACCTTTTTTGTACAGTTCTTCTGTGTATTCTTGACATCTCTTCTTAATATTTTCTCTTCTGTTAGGTCCATGCTGTTTCTGTTCTTTTTTGTGCCACATATGCATGAGAAATCTATATGCAGGTCAGGAAGCAACAGTTAGAACTGGACATGGAACAACAGACTGATTCCAAATAGGAAAAGGAGTACGTCAAGGCTGTATATTGTCACCCTGCTTATTTAACTAATATGCAGAGTACATCATGAGAAACGCTCTGCTGGAAGAAGCACAAGCTGGAATCAAGATTGCCGGGAGAAGTAACAATAACCTCAGATATGCAGATGACACCACCCTTATGGCAGAAAGTGAAGAGGAACTAAAAAGCCTCTTGATGAAACTGAAAGGGGAGAGTGAAAAAGTTGGCTTCCAGCTCAACATTCAGAAAACTAAGATCATGGCATCCAGTCCCATCACTTCATGACAAATAGATGGAGAAACAATGGAAACAGTGTCAGACTTTATTTTTTTCTGGGCTCCAAAATCACTGCAGATGGTGATTGCAGCCATGAAATTAAAAGATGCTTACTCCTTGGAAGGAAAGTTATGACCAACCTAGATAGCATATTGAAAAGCAGAGACATTACTTTGCCAACTAAGGTCCGTCTAGTCAAGGCTATGGTTTTTCCAGTAGTCATATATGAATGTGAGAGTTGGACTGTGAAGAAAGCTGAGTGGGGAAGAATTGATGCTTTTGATCTGTGATGTTGGAGAAGACACTTGAGAGTCCCTTGGACTGCAAGGAGATCCAACCAGTCCATTCTAAAGGAGATCAGCCCTGGGTGTTCTTTGGAAGGAATGACGCTAAAGCTGAAACTCCAGTACTTTGGCCACCTCATGTGAAGAGTTGACTCATTGGAAAAGACTCTGATGCTGGGAGGGATTGGGGGCAGGAGGAGAAGGGGATGACAGACAATGAGATGGCTGGATGGCATCATTGACTCGATGTACATGAGTTTGAGTGAACTCCGGGAGCTGGTGATGGACACAGAGGCCTGGAGTGCTGCGATTCATGAGGTCGCAAAGAGTCAGACACGAATGGTGACTGAACTGAACTGAACTGATGCATGAAATATTCCCTTGGTATCTCTGATTTTCTTGAAGAGATCTCTGGTCTTTCTCACTCTCTTGTTTTTCTCTATTTCTTTGCAATGATCACTTCAGTGGGCTTTCTTCTTTCCTTGCTATTCTGTAGAACTCTGCATTCAGATGGGTAATCTTATCCTTTGCCTTTCACTTCTCTTGTTTTCTCAGGTATTTGCAAGACCTCCTCAGACAACCATTTTGCCTGTTTGCATTTCTTTTTCTTGGGGATGGCATTGGTCACTGCCTTGTGTACAATGTCACGGATCTCCATTCATACTTATACTCATACTCTGTCTATCAAATCTAATTTCTTGAATCTATTTGTCACTTCCACCCTATAATTGTAAGGGATTTGATTTAGGTGATATCTGAATGATCTAGTGGTTTTCCCTGGTTTCTTCCATTTAAGCCTGAATTTTGCAATAAGTAGTTCATCTGACAACTTTGTTAGATGGCAAGATCCTGGGAATTAAGGGTTTATTTACCACTGAATTCCTGGTACTCAAAACTGCCTGACTCAGAGTAGACGCTTAGTAAACGTTTTCAAGATTGAATGATCAAAATTAAACTATATTGGAATATATAGAGAAACGCTTTTTTGCTTGTGTGTGTGGTTTATAGAACTAACTCATAACAAGTACTGTTTTCTAAGGGTGGTTGTTCTCCTGTTTGTAGATGGACTGGAGATAATCGCTTTCCTTTCAAGGTGGCTCAGTGCCACCTGCAAGCAGGAGATGCAAGTTCAATCCCTGGGTTAGGAAGACCCCCTGGAAAGGGAAATATCAACCAACTCCAGTGTTCTTGCCTGGGAAATCCCATGGACACTGGAGCCTGGTGGGCTATAGTTCATGGAGTTTTAAAAGAGTCAGACATGACTTAGTGACTAAACAACAATCAACAACAGTATTTTGTGAAAACCTTTTTGGTCACTTTAGATCTTTAGAAACCAGACTTACCTGGACATACATATTCAAAATTACATTTTTAACACTGCCCTAGAGTCTTGGGACACAAAATAACACAGGTATAGACACTGTTCTCAGAGAGCCCAGGATCTCCTGGAGCAGATAGGCTTTTATGTAAATAATTACCATTCAGTGTATATTTGGAGATGTACATCTCAACCTAAAGTAGGAACTCTAAGGAAGGAAGTAATGAGACAGGTTATTCCCTTGGATTACCCCCTTGGATACCCTCTTAGATTACCCCCTATCCATAGTGGAGGTGAGACCTAACTTTGCTATGAGAGGATATTAAGAATTTTTCCAGGTGAACCAGGGAAGGAAGGCATTCCAAAATGATACAGAAGAATATACAAAGATACAGAATCATGTAATTATATGCATAATTAGAAAGTGCAGGTAGTTCTGCAACCTTAGAAGGTATATTTTGAGAAGAACACCACCAGGAGAGGAAACTTTCAGAGAAATAAAAGGATTGGATATGAATGGTGTTTTGTGTCATGAGAAAGATCTGGAGCTACTCTGAAGGCTTTTACTGGGAGCTGGTTAGCTCATTATGCATTATTGCAAACGGAATATGCCCTTTAACTAACAGATGCACTTTGAGCTCTTATTGGCTAGATGGTGGTAAAGTCTTTTATTGGCAAATTAGAGAACCTCAGCAGACTAAATTGATATAAAATGATCCACTTTCTGTTTTACTTTCAAAATAATAGGAAATTTGAAATGGATCTTCTCCCCATGAGCATTTTTCATCTTCTTATTGTCACCTGGGGGATGTTAATGCTTTTGGACTGCTGCCTGCAGCTTTGGCCTTGCCCCCTAAGTGGATATTCGGTGACGGCAATGCACCCTCATAAAGATAGACTGATGATTACATTTCCATTAAAAACCAGAATCATGTCTGTCTGCTAATTTTCTTGCCAATAAGAGTTAGAGTTTTACTGTGGCAAGTTTGCTGTGGAGAACCACTTTTCTAGTCAAAGTGCAAAGAGATAGCATAAGAAATTTAAGACTATAGCCTTTATCAACAAATACCTAAATAGAGTCTCTAAATATATATCTTTGTATGTGTGTGTGTCGTGTGACATTCTTTGTGACAAGTTATATTATTGTCTGCCCTTTCAGATTCTATTTTTTCACTAAAAGCACAATGGATGTATAGAGTGTAATTCCAGATACCCATTCATCAAGCATCTGTGAAACACTGATTATGTGCCATACATTATGCTAAATGTCATGACTTAAAAATGAATATTGCATAGCTCTTGCCCTCAAGAAGCTTTATAGTTCAATCCTACCTACCCTTAGGTATAAGTTCTTTTCATAGTAAAAAATAAAATAAAATTCTTATGAAAGAAAGAAAAGCTGTTATAACACTGTGGTTTGCCAAAATACATGGTAAATACAATGTTAAGATCTAGATTCACATTTGATTTAATTATAATAAAGTCTCTGTAAAAATAATTTTTATATCTTTTTTTTTGATCACCATTTCTTATGGCCTAAATGTTTATTTCCCCATAAAATTTATATGTTGAAGACATAACTCCCAATGTGATGTTATTTTGAATTTGGGATTTGGGGAGGTAATTAGGGTTTAATGAGGACATGAGATTGTGGCTTTCATAGTAGAATTAGCATGCTCAACGGAAGAGACACCAGAGAGCTGACTTTCCCACCTGCCTTCTATTTCTGTCATTCTTTCCAAATGTATGTCCTGAAGAAAGGTCTGTGAGAACATCTCAAGCAGGCAGCAGCCTGCATGCCAGGGAGAGACCTCCTACTAGAACAGATGCTGCTGTCAGCTGGTTTAGGATTTCTAGCCTCCAGAACTACGAGAAAGTACTTTTCCATTGTTTAAACCATTCGGTTTAATGTGGATATTATGGCAGCCTTCCGTATGTGACTTCCCTGGTGGCTCAGATGGTAAAACATCTGCCTACAATGTGGGAGACCTGGGTTCAATCCCTGGGTCGGGAAGATCCTCTGGAGAAGGAAATGGCAATCCACTCCTGTATTCTTGCCTGGAAAATTCCATGGATGGAGGAGCCTCATTGCTACTGTCCGTGGGGTTGCAAAGAGTCGGACACGACTGAGCGACTTCACTATCTATCATTATCTATGTTCACTATCTATCTATCTATCTATCATTATGGCAGCTGAAGCTAATATCTACCATACTGTATTAGACACATGCCTGGTACTTTTCTTTTATTTTTCCATAATGCTCATCATGACCCCGAGGCAGTGATTATTGTCTTATTTTGTTAATATATAAATTGAGGCCAGGGGCTTAAATAATTTTCCTGGGATAACAAAACTAATAAGTGGCAAGTCAAGATTTGAGTTCAGATCGATGTTATGTCCACTACCAAATGACATCACTTCATAGCACAGTTTTGTTAATCTCTGTTCCTGTATAGTGAAAAGTACGCTACATAGATATTTGTATTCTAACCTTCTAAATCTCTACTTTTTTCCCGCTCATAATTTAGAAATAATCACACAAACTCATTAGTTTTTGTTGCTAAAGATTCACAATGCTTGACACAGGCTTCCTTGGTTGTCCAGTGGTTAAGAATCTGCTTTGCAATGGAGGTGACACTGGTTCGATCCCTGGTCCAAGAAGATCCCATAAGTTACAGGGCAACTAAGCTTGTGAACCATAACTACTGAGCCCATGTGCCCAGAGCCTGTGCTCCTCAACAAGAGAAGCCACCACAATGAGAAGCTCATGCACCACAACTAGAGAGAAGCCCAACTCACCACAATTAGAGAAAAGCCTGCCTGCAATAAGGAAGACTCAGCCAGCCATACATACATAAACAAAAATTTTAAAAAAGTACTTAACAATAGTGTATCATCTATGTACTAATTTCAGGAGACATAGAAGAAGACTTTTTTTTCCCCCTGAGATCCAACTATCATCTTCTTCAGTAACTATTTAATTTTGTAATGATGAAGAGAAGCAATGTAACAGTTGTCTGACACAATATGATAGCACATTCATAGTGTGATTTCTGAGATTCTTTGGCTTTGTTTTTATTTGTTTTGGAAATCATGTGTTGATGTGAATCATGGCAGGTGGGACTGTCAGATACATCATTTAGCAAAAATCATACAGGCATTCTTCTGCTTTGGATAGTTTATTTCCTTGTCAGTTCTAGCCTACCTTTGAAAATATGGAATATGTATAAGTTTGGTAATATTTTCTTTTTCCAGTATGCTTTGAACTTGTGTATTTCTTTTGCTGACTGAAATAATGTACAGTTATTCTTGAACCAGTATCTTTTGAGGGAAGTCTGAATGTGTTCATGTTCCTGTCTCATTGTTCCCTTTTTCCTTTGTAGGAAAAGTTCTAAAAGAGGGGTTTATACTCACTGATTCTAATTTCTCTCCTCTCAAGCTTTTTTTTTAAATTTATTTTTAAAATTTATTTATTTTAATTGGAGGTCAATTACTTTACAATATTGTATTGGTTTTGCCATACATCAACATGAATCTGCCAGAGGTTCCCCATCCTGAACCCCCCTCCCTCCTTCCTCCCCATACCATCCCTCTGGGTCGTCTCAGTGCACCAGCCCCAAGCATCCAGTATCATGCATCGAACCTGGACTGGTGATTCATTTCATATATGATATTATACATGTTGCAATGCCATTCTCCCAAATCGTCCCACTCTCTGCCTCTCCCACAGAGTCCAAAAGACTGTTCTATACATCTGTGTCTCTTTTGCTGTCTCACATACAGGGTTATCGTTACCATCTTTCCAAATTCCATATGTATCCATTAGTATACTGTATTGGTGTTTTTCTTTCTGGCTTACTTCACTGTGTATAATAGGCTTCAGTTTCATCCACCTCATTAGAACTGATTCAAATGTATTCTTTTTTAATGGCTGAGTAATACTCCATTGTGTATATGTACCCCAGCTTTCTTATCCATACATCACAGCAGGATCCTCTATGACCTACCTCCTAGAATATTGGAAATAAAAGCAAAAATAAACAAATGAGACCTAATTAAACTTAAAAAGCTTCTGTACAACAAAGGAAACTATAAGCAAGGTGAAAAGACAGCCTTCAGAATGGGAGAAAATATAGCAAATGAAGCAACTGACAAACATTAATCTCAAAAATATACAAGCAATTCCTTCAACTCAATTCCAGAAAAATGAACGACCCAATCAAAAAATGGGCCAAAGAACTAAATAGACATTTCTCCTCTCAAGCTTTTAAAACCTAACTTCCATCAAATTTGCTGCAAACTGCTCTTACCAAGATACCTTGTGACCTTTATATTGCTAAATCTAATTCTAATTCTCATTCATCTTGGCCCATCAGCATTTTACACGATTGATCATTCCTCTTTCTTGAAGCACTTTTTTTCTTGATTTCCAGGATTTTGCATTCACCTGGTTTCTCTTTCTCCAGCCACTGCTTTGAGTGTACTTTGCTGATTTACCTTCATCCATGGGATCCCTATGTGTTGAAGTGTCTTTGGGATCACGCTTTGGACCTCTTCTTTTTCCTGTATATTTTTCAGCACTTAGTGATTTCACATAGTCTTGTGCCTATTTAAATAATCTATTTTATGTATCTCTTCCTGTATAACAAATCACCCCAACATTTAGTGGTTAAAAATAATAATAATTGTTATCTCTCACAGTTTCTCAGTTGAGTGGTTCTGGTTTGGGTGTCTTATGAGATTACAGTCAGATGCCTTTTTGAAGACCTTATTGGGGCTGGAGGATTCACTTATGGGGTGGCTTATTTGCATGTCTGGTGAGCTGGCCCTACTATTGGACAGAGGCCTCAGTTACTTTCCATTGATCTCTGTAGATAGAAGTCATAAACTTTGGTTTCCATTGCCTGTCATATTGAGCCAGTCCCGCTTCAGTATGGAAATAGATGCCATAAGGACATAACTACCGGGAGATGAGGGCCATTGGGGTCCTCTTTGAAACAAGAATGGGAGAAAATAATAGCAAATGAAGCAACTGACAAACATTAATCTCAAAAATATACAAGCAATTCCTTCAACTCAATTCCAGAAAAATGAACGACCCAATCAAAAAATGGGCCAAAGAACTAAATAGACATTTCTCCTCTCAAGCTTTTAAAACCTAACTTCCATCAAATTTGCTGCAAACTGCTCTTACCAAGATACCTTGTGACCTTTATATTGCTAAATCTAATTCTAATTCTCATTCATCTTGGCCCATCAGCATTTTACACGATTGATCATTCCTCTTTCTTGAAGCACTTTTTTTCTTGATTTCCAGGATTTTGCATTCACCTGGTTTCTCTTTCTCCAGCCACTGCTTTGAGTGTACTTTGCTGATTTACCTTCATCCATGGGATCCCTATGTGTTGAAGTGTCTTTGGGATCACGCTTTGGACCTCTTCTTTTTCCTGTATATTTTTCAGCACTTAGTGATTTCACATAGTCTTGTGCCTATTTAAATAATCTATTTTATGTATCTCTTCCTGTATAACAAATCACCCCAACATTTAGTGGTTAAAAATAATAATAATTGTTATCTCTCACAGTTTCTCAGTTGAGTGGTTCTGGTTTGGGTGTCTTATGAGATTACAGTCAGATGCCTTTTTGAAGACCTTATTGGGGCTGGAGGATTCACTTATGGGGTGGCTTATTTGCATGTCTGGTGAGCTGGCCCTACTATTGGACAGAGGCCTCAGTTACTTTCCATTGATCTCTGTAGATAGAAGTCATAAACTTTGGTTTCCATTGCCTGTCATATTGAGCCAGTCCCGCTTCAGTATGGAAATAGATGCCATAAGGACATAACTACCGGGAGATGAGGGCCATTGGGGTCCTCTTTGAAACTAAATACCATAGTCTACCTGTGTCCCCACTGATAGCCCTTTCATATACAAAATACATTCACTCTTCCCCAAATATACCCCCTACTTGTATCTTTTATGCCTCAAGTTCAGGCTGCCATCTAGTATCTCCTCTTCTAAATAAGTTCAGGTGTGAATGAAGTGACCCAGGTTAAGTTCATGGAGTGAAATTTCTCTTGATCTAAAGACCTGTGAACTAAAGAGACAAGTTGTCTGCACCCAACACACCCAACATACATTGATGGGAAAGACAGAAGATATGTGTCCCAAACGTTCCATTTAATAAAAGAAATAAATAGGAGACTCACAGGAGCAACTTCTTTCAGGTAATTTGAAATCCTGCTCTTGTTAAAGTGTGTTAAAGTGCATGTCTTTTGTCTGGAGAGTATTCATTTTGACGCTTAGATCTGCCATTTGAGATGATGGTTCCATATTCTGAATCACTTTTTCTTTTCCATAATAAATGGTTTGTGTTTGAGTAGTTTTTCAGCCTGCTTTCAGCCCACAGTATTTCAGAGTTCAAAATATTCTTTTTTATTGTCTCCACTCCTGTTAGTCTGAGCTAGCTGTGTTTTCACAAATGTGAAAGTGAAAGTGAAGTCGTCAGTCATGTCCGACTCTTTGCGAGCCATGGACTGTAGCCCACCAAGCTCCTCCATCCATGGGATTCTCCAGGCAAGAATACTGGAGCGGGTTGCCATTTACTTCTCCAGGGGATTTTCCTGACCCAGGGATCGAACCCAGGTCTCCCATATTGCAGGCAGACGCTTTAACCTCTGCACCACCAAGGAAGCCCTTAAATACAAGAATACAGTCTCTCAGAAAACCTCCTATAGAGACACAGAACTTCAGATCCAAGTGCTAATATCAAAGATTTCAAGGGAGGAAAGGAAGCCAGGTTGAAAGAAGAAGGGGGAGGAGGCAGGAGAGGGGAGGCGAAAGAGTGGCCTTACAGACATCTCTTGCCACCTACATATACCTAGGTGTCAAATGTAGTTCACTTAAAGAATTGTTTTGTTTTGTTTTGTTTTTTGGGTTTTTTTTGCTCACTTAGGTATCACTAACCCTCAAATTTTGTCTGATGTATATAAACTAAATAAATATGTTGAATAATTGAAAAAAAAAAAAAAACTGTTTCGGTCTCTGTGAATCATATTGAGGGTTCATTCAATTAGCAAACATCCACATTGATCAACCAATCTTGTTACAGTAGATCCTTCTTTATCTTGGCCTTCTTATAATGTTGTTATAGGTAAACACACCTTAGATTTCATAGAAGCCCCACTGTTTAATGAAGTGGGTCTGTGAGGCCTGCCTCTAAGATCCTTCAAGGCCTTACCTTGTTGTTGTCGTTGTTGTTGTTTTAAGATACCACTTTGAATATTTCTGAGGTCTTGAAGGATTTTGTAGTCATGCCCTTCATTTCCCACCAAAGTTTTCCTGACAGTGCTTTCTTTTCCTAGAAGCTATGGTCTCATTTTTATCATTGTTTGCCACCAGAAGAAGCAGGATTTAGATACAGTTTGATTTTGAACACAGAAAGCCCTGGATAGTTTATATATTTAATCATTATTATTATTATTATTTTTTGCTTAACTTGTTAATCTTCATTTTAACATAGGGAGAAAGAAGAAGCCAGGTGATACCACCAGTACTCTACCTAGAAATATCTTTATCTAAATAATGCTATTAAGTATATTTTGTATTTCCTATGTCGTTAGAGGTGACACAGTGCTAAATTTTCTGTCTATATAACAGCAGTCCCTCTTTACCAAGCTTCCAATAATATTTCATCACTTTTCTTTGAGCCCTAGCTCACAATCTTTTTAGAGCTATGCGGATTTACTGACATTTTTCTAGGCCCTTCTTAGAATTTCATTAATATTCCCCTGAGATCCTTTCAGCTTTTGTCTGTTTCTCAATCACAAGCTGACATTTTTAGGTTTTATTATCATGGCACTCTAGTACCAAAATTCATATTTCCACTTTATAAAACAAATCACTCCAAAGCTAAATTGCTTGAATCTGCAAAAATAATTAATCTTTTATATTTTTCGGGGAGGTGATTAATCAAGAGGGCTTCAGATGCATAGTTCTAGCTCAGGATCTCTCAGGAGATTACTATCAGATACAGGCTGGAGCTGAAGGGTCTAATATCAAAGTGCCTCTTCAAATGGCTAGTGAGTTGATGCTGGCTATTTTCCAGAGGTCTTCGTTTCTCTCTCCATGAGCCTCTAACCAAGGCTGGTTGAATGTCTTCATGGAGGATGGCTTACCTTAGAGCAACTAATTTGAGATACCAAGACAGAAGCTGTAATGCCATTTTATGACATAACCAGAGCAATCACATACTCTCATGTCTACTGTATTCTACTAGTCACACAGGGTTACCTCTGATTTAGTGTGAGAGTGTATACATAAGGGCTCATATACCAGAAAACATCCCATTGCAGGCCATCTTCATGGCTGGCTACACCACTGTCATCATACAGTGTCTTCCAAGTGTGTTTCTCCAGTTTGGACTTTTCACCTAAATCCAGCTGATTGATCAATATATCTACCTTCATGTCTGACAGGCATCTCACCATACCACATAGAAAACAGCATTTCATGTCTTCATTAATTGCCCTTCAGTTCTGTGTCTCATCACCTAGTTGCTCAGGCCAAGGTTACTGAAGTTTATATCAAGTATCAAGTTATCCTTGATTAATATTTTTTCTTTATTCACACTCTATATCAGAATTCTATATAGATAATCTGTGTACAGAAAACATGCTTTCAACACATTTTATGGGCATGCATTTCCTTAGAGCAAAGGATTTTTTAGGAATCCTAATGTACTTGTCCCAAAGTATACTGACTCTTAGCGCAAGAGAGAGATGGTATAGCTCAAAGAAATTTGTAGAAATAGTGGTCTTCTAATGGAATGAATTGTAAGTTGTTATAAAATATGCTCAAATTAAAAAAAATGAAATTATTACAACTTGGATTGAAAGAGACAGAGATCCTCAACATGGAAAAAGGCAGAGAGCTGGTTCATATTCATTCATTGGTTATTTACCTTATTCTGGGAAAATTGAAGGGATATATATATATATTCTCACTGGATTTCAGTCATGTGAAGTAGATAATACTATTGTCTTGAATTTAGAAGTGAGAAAAGAGAGGCTTAGAGAAATTAAATAATTACCATTTTTAAAAAATCATCAACAAGTAGCAGAGTTAAGAGTTAAACCCACATGTTCTGAAACAAGTTTGACATTTTTTTTTTTGATGTGTCAGTGAGTTCACATTTTGAGATCTGTAAATAAAAACAAATTATATACAAAAAACAACAACAAAAAAACCATAGTTTGTCCTATTGAAACACAGCTACCATAAAGTCAAAACATATCCTCAAGCAGTGGACAATGCAGCAAAAATTATATAAGGAAAATGGTGAGGAGGGCCTTGGAAAGTGCAAGTGTGATGGGGGTGTGACATCAATAAAGAAAGACTAATTTGGTGCAGTCAGGTCCAGGGCTTGTAGGTAGAGGAGACAAGAGTGCAGTACAAACAGGAGTAAGATTAGAAGCAGAGTGACAAATACTCTTACAGGCTGTTGTTCTGGCTCAAGTGGTGGGATGCAGTAAAACTTTCAGATCTTGCTTGAAAGCTGGAAAAAGAACTTTAGGAAAAGAAAGGGAGGGTTTTTTGACATTTGGTAAATTCTTTAGATTTTAGCATTTCTAAAAAAAAATTCTATGAATAAAGTGTAAAATGCAAAAGACAGCTCTTCCACATGTCACACTGAAGAGACTGAATTTTTTGTCCATGTTGGTAACAGTATGCAGAAGACAAAGCTGTACACAGGATTGAAAGGTGATGCCTTCATTGTACATGTCTGTTTTCTTTCAATAGAGTGGCTTCCTTAATTGAGTGTACCTCAGTATCCCTTCCAAAAAGTAGTAGAAAAGATTGCATTTCAGCCACAGTCATAAGAAAAGCTCCTATTCTTCCTATCCAATATAAACAAGAAGAAAGAAAAAAAGATAACAGTAAAAAGTTGAGGAGCAAGTATAGTTAACTACAGATACTTTCATAGTCTGTACAAGCTAAGTACAATGTTTGAGGAGGAGAGTTTCCTTGGGGAGCCAGGGAATTGATTTTGAGTGCTGGTACATTAATCCTACTTAGAAACACTTATCATTATAAATAATTTAGAAAGTTTATTTTGGGAGACAGTCTGTGCTAAAAGAAGTTCCAGGAAGAGAAACCAAACAAGATAATGGTCTCTATGGAATAATCTGAGGATGGAGAAGTAGAGAAATCTGATATTATTGTTATTAAAAAAAAAAAAAGTGTCCCAGTCTCTCTAATTTAGAGCTTCAGAAAAATGAATGAGGATATGTTTTTCAACAGACACTCATTGAACTGAACAGGGTGGGACTTCAAATGGATACTTCAATGGGTATAGCAAGGAGGTAGAAGGGAGCATGAATGTAATTGCAGATGAGCCTCAAGGATAAGTGACCAATAAGCACAGAGGCTATAATACAACAGAGAATAATAGAAAGTTAGGATGTATTTAATTGTGCACATCCTTTAGCACATCTACCACAAGTCCCTCAAGTAATAATTGGAAAAACCAGTTTATATAGCTAGGTGTAAACATGTACATTATTCTCACCATAAATGTAAAAGGAAGTTAAAATTGATAAATAGCTCAGTTTTTTAAATAAGGAAAATGCTGGATTATATTTTCCCCTGGAGTGTAGTCTTTTACCTAGAGCCAAGTCGCTAGTGGAAAAGATTTGTGTACAGTTGGTACATGTGGTCAAAAAAGGAATTGAGTTACAATAAAGGAATTATTAGAAGAGAAAATTAAGGAAAACTCAATATAGCCTTAAATAGCTCATCTTTTAATGTATTCATGGCATTTCTAAAGCCTGACGTTTTTATATAGGAAATTACCTCCATTAATTGTATGCTTGACAAAATGACCTCTTACTTGTAAGATCTTCAGCACCTGAAAAATCAACTGTGAAAGTTAATTCTTGATCCTTTGTGTCATTATGGTGAAAAAGACAATCTGATAGAATCCCAGGTCCCAAACTGTTAAAAGAGAGTAACAGTAAAACAAAAGTAAGGGTCTCTTGTTACTCAACTGCTAATTCTTCACTGTTTTATGAATGCTTAGATGACAATGTTAGGTCCTTTTCTGACTTTTATATTCTCTAACATCTGATCTATATAGATAATTGTTTATAAACCTCTAGTTTGGTTTGAATGAATGGTACTACAGTTTAAAATCTGAATTTAACATTTTTTTTAACGTTTTCTCAAGAAAGGGATTGCTACTGTTTGTGATGCATTAATTGTATTTAGGCTTAGTAATAACAGCGAACATGTTCACATTAATTATTCTTTTCATTTACTCATTCTAAACTGTAAAAAAGAATTATGTGAGATCCTAGATAGGAAGATATTTATTTTCAACTTGTAACACAACTTTGAGCAGTTGCAGTTGTTGTCTGTATTTACAAAACAAAACAAAACAACAACAACAACAGAAAAAAACTGAATTGGGAGCAGTGTTATCTTGAACAATTTCCTTAATCCAGATGCTTCAGGTCAGGAGGTCAGGTAAGAATTCAAACTCATGAGTGTCTGACTTCAAATTGCTCTTTCTTAAAAAAAAAAAAAAAAAACCCCCTCCTGTGAGGACAAGAACATTCACATATTCAGTGGATGAAGTTTTTTTTTTTAACAGTTGGGACTACTGTGAAATATACTCCCTGAAGAGGCCTGTCATTCCCTCTGCATGACATTCAGTAGGTAGAGGGGGAGGTGGAGTGTATTTTGGATTATACTTAGTCACTGTGGCTAAAACTACAGTGACTCGGGGAGTAAAGAATCTGCTTGCAATGCAGGAAAAACAGGAGACTCGGGTTCAATCCCTGGGTCAGGAAGATCCCCTGGAGAAGGAAATGGCAACCCTCTCTAATATTTTTGCCCAGGAAATCCCATGCACACAGGAGCCTGGTGGGTGATAGTCCATGGCATCACAAAGAGTTGGACACGACTGAGCAGCTAACACTGTGGCTAAAGGGAGAGACCACTGACAGCACCTTAGAGTAAGCTATTGAGTGGGGTGCACTGGCCATATCTGGGCTTATTCAGCCTCTTTGTCCAGTCAAAGATCATAGTTTCTGGTTTTACTAAGTAGCTATCTTCTGGATCTGGTCTGTGCATGTGTGCTCAGTTGCTCAGTCTGTCTGATTCTTTGTGACCCTTTGGACTGTAGCCTGCTAGGCTCCTCTGCCCATGAAATTTTCCAGGAAAAATTACTGGAGTGGATTACTACTGTTTCCTCCTCCAAGGGATCTTTTTGACCCAGGCATCAAACCCATGTCTCTTGTGTCTCCTGCACTGGTGGTACAGATCATAGTAAAATGAAGAAAAGAAAGAAGACAACATCTAGACTTCTTTAATGTTACTGATGTGTGACCCTTGGGTTTTACATGGTTTTATTTAATAGCTATCACTCAACACATTAGTGATCTTAAAGGGATTTCTGAGGCTATGGCTTTCTTAATACTTGAGTAAAATTATAACATTTTAAAATTATTCACAATATTCAGGAGTAATATTTATTTTATATTTTTCTTATAAAACTTTTTTCTTTTTTATTTATTTTAATTGGAGGCTAATTACTTTACAATATTGTGATGATTTTTGCCATACATTCACATGAATCAGCCATGGGTGTACATGTGTTCCCCATCCTGACCCTCCCTCCCCATCCTATCCCTCAGGGTCATCCGAGTGGACCAGCCCTGAGCACCCTGTCTCATGCATCAAACCTGGACTGGCGATCTATTTCATATATGATAATATACATGCTTTAATGCTATTTTCTCAAATCATCCCACCCTTGTCTTCTCCCAGAGTCCAAAAGTCTGTTCTTTATATCTGTGTCTCTTTTTTTGGCTCTTCCCTGGTGGCTAAGAGGTTAAAGTGTCTGCCTTTAATGCGGTAGACTTGGGTTCGATCCCTGGGTAGGGAAGATCCCCTGGAGAAGGAAATGGCAACCCACTCCAGTATTCTTGCCTGGAGAATCCCATGGATGAAGGAGCCTGGTGGGCTACATACAGTCCATGGGGTGGCAAAGAGTCGGACATGACTGAGCGACTTAACTAACTAACTAACTAACTAACTTTGCTGTCTTTCATATAGGGTTATCATCACAATATTTCTAAATTCCATATATATGCATTTAACATACTGTATTGGATTTTTGTTTCTGACTTACTTCGCTCTGTATAATAGGCTCCAATTTTATCCACCTCATTAGCACTGATTCAAATATATTATTTTAATATCTGAGTAATATTCCACTGTGTAAATATACCACAGTTTTCTTATCCATTTGTCTGCTAATGGATATCTGGGTTGCTTCCATGTCCTGGCTATTGTAAACAGTGCTGTGATGAACATTGGGATATACGTATCTCTTTCAATTCTGGTTTCCTAAGTGTGTATGCCTAGCAGTGAGATTGCTGGGTCGTATGGCAGTTCTATTTCCAGTCTTTTTTTTTTTTTCTTTTTTTTAAGCCACTGTTCTCCATAGTGGCTGTACTAGTTTGCATTCCCACCAACAGTGTAAGAGGGTTCCTTTTTCTCCACACTCTCTCCTGCATTTATTGTTTATAGACTTTGTTATAGCAGCCATTCTGAACAGCATGAGATGGTACCTCATTGTAGTTTTGATTTGTATTTCTCTGATAATGAGTGATGTTGAACATCTTTTCATGTGTTTGTTAGCCATCTGTATGTCTTCTCTAGAGAAACGTCTGTTTAATTCTTTGGCCCATTTTTTGATTGGGCTGTTTATTTTTCTGGAATTGAGCTGCAGGAGTTGCTTGCATATATTTGAGATTAATTCTTTGTCAGTTGTTTCATTTGCTATTATTTTCTCCCATTCTGAAGTCTGTCTTTTCACCTTGCTTATAGTTTCCTTCTTTGTGCATAAGCTTTTGAATTTAATTAGGTCTCATTTCGGAGAAGGCAATGGCGCCCCACTCCAGTACCATGGAAAATCCCATGGATGGAGGAACCTGGAAGGCTGCAGTCCATGGGGTTGCTGAGGATCAGACACGACTGAGTGACTTCACTTTCACTTTCATGCATTGGAGAAGGAAATGGCAACCCACTCCAGTGTTCTTGCCTAGAGAGTTGCAGGGACATGGGAGCCTGGTGGGTTGTCATCTGTGGGGTCGCACAGAGTTGGACACGACTGAAGTGACAGCAGCAGCACAGGTCCCATTTGTTTATTTTTGCTTTTATTTCCATTACTGTGGGAGATGGGTCATAGAGCATCCTGCTATGATTTATGCAGGGAGTGTTTTGCCTATGTTTTCCTCTAGGAGTTTTATAGTTTCTGGTCTTACATTTATATCTTTAATTCATTTTGAGTTTATTTTTGTGTATGGTGTTAGAAAGTGTTTTAGTTTCATTCTTTTACAAGTGTTTAACCAGTTTTCCCAGCACCGCTTGTTAAAGAGATCATCTTTTCTCCATTGTATATTCTTGCCTCCTTTATCAAAGATAAGGTGTCCATAGGTGCGTGGATTTATCTCTGGGCTTTCTATTTTGTTCCATTTATCTATATTTCTGTCTTTGTGCTAGTACCATACTGCCTTAATGATTGTTGCTTTGTAGTATAGCCTGAAGTCAGGCAGGTTGATTCCTCAAGTTCCATTCTTCTTTCTCAAGATTGCTTTGGCTATTCGAGATTTTTTGTATTTCCATACAAATTGTGAAATTATTTGTTCTAATTCTCTGAAAAATACCATTCGTAGCTTGATAGGGATTGCATTGAATCTATAGATTGCTTTGGATAGTATACTCATTTTCACAATATTTATTCTTCCAATCCATAAGCATGGTATATTTCTCCATCTATTTGCGTCATCTTTGTTCTTTCATCCATGTTTTATAGTTTTCTATATATAGGTTTTTAGTTTCTTTAGGTAGATTTATTCCTAAGTATTTTATTTTTTCATTGCAATGGTGAATGGAATTGTTTTCTTAATTTCTCTTTCTGTTTTTTCATTGTTAGTGTATAGGAATGCAAGGAATTTCTGTGCATTAATTTTATATCCTGCAACTATATTATAATTCATTGATTAGCTCTAGTAATTTTCTGGTAGAATCTTTAGGGTTTTCTATGTAGTGGATCATGTCATCTGCAAACAGTGAGAGTTTTACTTCTTTTCCATGTGGATTCTTTTTATTTGTTTTTCTGCTCTGATGGCTGTTGCCAAAACTTCTAGAACTTGTTGCATACTAGCGGTGAAAGTGGTCACCCTTGTCTTGTTCCTTACTTTAGGGGAAATGCTTTCAATTTTTCACCATTGAGGATGATGTTTGTTATGGGTTTATCATATATGGCTTTTATTATGTTGAAGTATGTGCCTTCTATGCCTGCTTTCTGGAGGGTTTTTATCATAAATGGATGTTGAATTTTGTCAAAGGCTTTCTCTGCATCTATTGAGATAATCATATGGCTTTTATTTTTCAATTTGTTAATGTGATGTATCACACTGATTGACCTGCAAATATTGAAGAACGCTTGCATCCCTGGGATAAAGCCCACTTGGTCATGATTTATGATCTTTTTAATAAGTAGTTGGATTCTGTTTGCTAGAATTTTGTCAAAGATTTTTGCATGTATGTTCATTGGTGATATTGGCCTGTAGTTTTCTTTTTTTGTGGCATCCTTGTCAGGTTTTGGTATCAGGGTGATGGTGGCCTCATAGAATGAGTTTGGAAGTTTACCTTCCTCTTCAATTTTCTGGAAGAGTTTGAGTAGGATAGGTGTTAGCTCTTTTCGAAATTTTTGGAAAAATTCAGCTGTGAAGCCGTCTGGACCTGGGCTTTTGTTTGTTGGAAGATTTCTGATTATAGTGTCAATTTCCATGCTTGTGATGGGTCTGTTAAGATTTTCTACTTCCTGGTTCAGTTTTGGAAAGTTATACTCTTCTAAGAATTTTTCCATTTCTTCCACGTTGTCCATTTTATTGGCATATAGTTGCTAATAGCAGTCTCTTATGATCCTTTGTATTTCTGTGTTGTCTGTTGTGATTTCTCCATTTTCATCTCTAATTTTGTTGTTTGATTTTTCTCCCTTTGTTTCTTGATGAGTCTGGCTAATGGTTTATCTAGTTTATTTATCTTCTCAAAGGACCAGCTTTTGGCCGTGTTGATCTTTGCTCTGGTCTCCTTTGTTTCTTTTGCATTTGTTTCTGCTCTAATTTTTATGATTTCTTTCCTTCTACTAACCCTGGGGTGCTTCATTCTTCCTTTTCTAGTAGCTTTAGGTGTAGAGTTAGGTTATTTATTTGATTTCTCTCCTGTTTCTTGAGGTAGGCTTATATTGCTATGAACCTTCCCCTTAGCACTGCTTTTACTAAATCCTATAGGTTTTGGGTTGTCGTGTTTTCATTTTCATTAGTTTCTATGCATATTTTGATTTTTAAAATTTCTTCTGTGATTCGTTGGTTATTCAGAAGTGTGTTGTTTAGCTTCCATATGTTTGTATTTTTAATAGCTTTTTTTTTTTTCTCCCTGTTCAGTTCAGCTCAGTTCAGTCGCTCAGTCGTGTCCAACTCTTTGCGACCCCATGAATTGCAGCACGCCAGGCCTCCCTGTCCATCACCAACTCCCGGAGTTCACTCAGACTCACAGCCATCGAGTCAGTGATGCCATCCAGCCGTCTCATTCTCTGTCGTCCCCTTCTTCTCCTGCCCCCAATCCCTCCCAGCCTCAAAGTCTTTTCCAATGAGTCAACTCTTCGCATGAGGTGGCCAAATCTCACCGCATTGAGATCAGAAAAGATGTTTGAGATGATTCAGTTTTTTTGTATTTACCAAGGCTAGATTTATGGCCCAGGATGTGATCTATCCTGGAGAAAGTTCTGTGTGCACTTGAGAAAAAGGTGAAATTCATTGTTTTGTGGTGAAATGTCCTATAGATATCAATTAGATCTAACTGGTCCATTGCATCATTTAAAGTTTGTATTTCCTTGCTAATTTTCTGTTTAGTTGATCTATCCTTAGGTGTGAGTGGGTATTAAAGTCTCCTATTATTATTGTTGCTATTAATTCCCCCTTTCATACCTGTTAGCATTTGCCTTACATATTGCAGTGCTCCTATGTTGGGAGCATATATATTTATAATTGTTATATCTTCTTCTTAAATTTATCCTTTTATCATTTGTAGTGTCCTTCTTCGTCTCTTTTCATGGCCCTTATTTCAAAGTCTATTTCATCTGATATGAATATTGCTATTCCTGCCTTTTTTTTTTTTTTTTGGTCTCCATTGCATGAAATATCTTTTTCTAGCCCTTCACTTTCAGTCTGTATGTGTCCCTAGCTTTGAGGTGGGTCTCTTGTAAACAGATGTAAGGGGGTCTTGTTTTTGTATCCATTCAGCCAGTCGTCTTTTGGTTGGGGTATTCAACCCATTTACATTTAAGGTAATTATTGATAAGTATGATCCCATTGCCATTTACTTTGTTGTTTTGGGTTTGAGTTTATAAACCTTTTCTGTGTTTCCTGTCTAGAGAAGAACATTTAGCATTTATTGAAGAGCTGGTTTGGTGGTGCTGAATTCTCTCACCTTTTGCTTGTCTGTAAAGCTTTTGATTTCTCCATATTTGAATGAGATCCTTGATGGGTACAGTAATCTGGGTTGTTCCATTCCGTTCCGTTCCGTTCAGTCGCTCAGTCATGTCCGACTCTTCGTGACCCCATGAATCGCAGCACGCCAGGCCTCCCTGTCCATCACCAACTCCCGGAGTTCACTCAGACTCACGTCCATTGAGTCTGTGATGCCATCCAGCCATCTCATCCTCGGTCATCCCCTTCTCCTCCTGCCCCCAATCCCTCCCAGCATCAGGGTCTTTTCCAATGAGTCAACTCTTCACATGAGGTGGCCAAAGTACTGGAGTTTCAGCTTTAGCATCATTCCTTCCAAAGAAATCCCAGGGTTGATCTCCTTCAGAATGGACTAGTTGGATCTCCTTGTAGTCCAAGGGACTCTCACGAGTCTTCTCCAACACCACAGTACAAAAGCATCAATTCTTCTGCGCTCAGCCTTCTTCACAGTCCAACTCTCACATCCATACATGACCACAGGAAAAACCATAGCCTTGACTAGACGGACCTTAGTCGGCAAAGTAATGTCTCTGCTTTTGAATATACTATCTAGGTTGGTCATAACTTTTCTTCCAAGGAGTAAGCGTCTTTTAATTTCATGGCTACAGTCACCATCTGCAGTGATTTCGGAGTCCAAAAAAATAAAGTCTGACACTGTTTCTACTGTTTCCCCATCTATTTCCCTGAAGTGATGGGACCAGATGACATGATCTTCGTTGTAGCTTTTCCTTTTTTATCACTTTAAGTATGTCTTGCCATTCACTTCTGGCTTGAAGAGTTTTTATTGAAGGGTCTGCTGTTATCCTTATGGGGATCCCCTTGTGAGTTATTTATTGTTTTTTCCTTGCTACTTTTAAGATTTGTTTTTTGTGTGTTTGATCTTCATTAATTTGATTAATATGTGTTTTGGGGTATTTCACAGCGGGTTTATCCTGTTTGGGACTCTCTGGGTTTCTTGGACTTGGGTGGCTATTTCCTTCCCCGTTTTATGGATGTTTTCAACTATTATCTCCTCAAGTATTTTCTCATGGCCTTTCTTTTTGTCTTCTTCTGGGACTCCTATGATTCGAATGTTGGGGCGTTTAACGTTATCCCAGAGGTCTCTGAGGTTGTCTTCATTTCTTTTAATTCCTTTTTATTTTTTCCTCTCTGTTTCATTTGTTCCCACTATTCTATTTTCCACCTCATTTATCCTATCTTCTGCCTCAGTTACTCTACTCTTGGTTCCCTCTAGAGTGCTTTTGATCTCAGTTATTGCATTATTTATTATTGATTGACTCCTTTTATTTCTTCTAGGTCCTTGCTAAACTTTTCTTGCCTCTTCTCAATCCTTGTCTCCAGACTATTTATCTGTAACTCCAGTTTGGTTTCAAGATTTTGGATCATTTTTACTATCACTATTCTGAATTCTTTTTCAGTTAGATTCCCTATCTCCTCCTCTTTTCTTTGGTTTGATGGGCTTTTACCATGTTCCTTTACCTACTGAATATTTCTCTGCCTTTTCATCTTGTTTAGGTTTCTGTTTTTGGGGTGGCTTTTCTGTATACTGGAAGTTTGTGGTCCCTTTTTATTGTGGAGGTTCCTCCTTGTGGATGGGGTTGGACGAGTGACTTGTCAAAGTTAAGGAAAGCTTGTGTCAGTGTTCTGGTGGGTGGAGCTGGATCTCTTCTCTCTGGAGGGCAATGAAGTGTCCAGTAGTGAGTTTTAGGTGTCTATGGGTTTGATGTGACTTTTGACCTCCTGTATTTTTGTGCTCAGGGTTATGTTCCTGCTTTGTTAGAGAATTAGCTTGGTAGGTCTTGCTCTGAAACTTTTTGGCTCTTGGGTGGAGCTTGGTTTCAGTGTAGTATGGAGGTTTTTGGATGAGCTCTTGTTGATTAATGTTTCCTGGAGTCAGGAGTTTTCTGGTGTTCTCAAGTTTTGGATTAAGCCTCCTGCCTCTGGCTTTCAGTCTTATTCTTACAGTAGCCTCAAGACTTATCCATCCATACAGCACTCATGACAAAACATCTAGGTTAATGGTGAAAAGAGTCTCTGCAGTGGGGGATGCTCAAAGAGGTTCACAGAATTATATGGAGAAGAGAAGAGGGAGGAGGAAAATAGAGGTGACCAGGAGGAGAAGAGGGGGAATCAAAAGGGGTGAGAGCAATCTAGCCAGCAATCAATTCCCTATTTGCTCTCCACAGTCTGGAACACTCAGAGAGGTTCATGGAGTTCCATAGAGAAGAGGGAGGAAGGAGATAGAGGTGACCAGGAGGAGAGGAGGGGAAGTCAAAAGGAGAGAGACCAATCTAGCCTGTGATCAGTTCCCTAAGTGTTCTCCACAGCCTGAAACAACAGAAGAGATTCACAGAGTTAAGTAGAGAAGAGAGAGAGGAGGGAGGAGATAGAGATGACCTGGGGGAGAAAAAGGAGACTCAAAAGGGAAGAGAGCAATCAAGCCAGTAATCACACTCCTAAGTAAAAATGGGTGCGAAAGATTGGATTCTTAAAGGTACAGAGTTGATAAAAAATACCAAAAAGCAAAGATTAAAAATCTAGAGTAGAGGTTAGACTGTCAAAAATACAATATTAAAAAAAAAAAAACCTCAAAGGTTATAAAAATATGAAATTTCCTTTAAAAATAGGGTAATTTTTTTGCAAGGTAATAGGTTTTAAAAATGGAAATTAAAGGAATAATAAAGAACTTAATAAAAAATTTAAAAATGGTAATAGTAAAATATATCTAGAGTTTCTCTGGAGCTGTTGAGGGCAGTGTGGGGCCAGTTCAGTTTCAGATAGTTTCTTGTTCCAGCTTACATTTCTTCTCAAGATCTATAGGCACCTTCCAATGTAGTCAATGCTAACTACAGGATTTTAATCTGTTGCACTTCCTGTCACTTCCAAAGCGGTTCCCTTGTCCTTGTTTATTTTTGCTTCCTCTCTTTGCAAGTCTCTCTATGCGAAGAGTTGACTCATTGGAAAAGACCCTGATGCTGGGAGGGATTGGGGGCAGGAGGAGAAAGGGACGACCGAGGATGAGATGGCTGGATGGCATCACTGACTCAATGGACGTGAGTCTGAGTGAACTCCGGGAGTTGGTGATGGACAGGGAGGCCTGGCGTACTGCGATTCATTGGGTCGCAAAGAGTCAGACACGACTGCGCGACTGAACTGAACTGAACTAGTATCTAACTTCTGCCCTGACACAAGAGGGGGAAGGTGGTCATTTATTTGGGCTCACTTGTTCAATTGTGCTGCGGGGAGGGAGGAACACTGCAAACAAATATCACTGGCGTGTGTGGGGAGTGCTCGCAGTGTCTGGGCCACACTGGGTTTGCCCCCACTCATGGCAGCTCATGGCATGTGTTCCTTCCTGGTTGCTCAGGCTCCAGGTTGCTCTGCAGGGAAACTGTCTAAGGCAGGCCCTGGGTTGCATGCATTTCCCAGATCTATGCCGCTCAGGTTCAGGTTCTCAGGTACTCCATAAAGGTGTAGACTCTGGTGGACCTGCGTTTTGTGCCCTTTCCAGGTCCGAGCAGCTCAGGCCGCCAGATGCTTGGCGAGTGCACTCTCCCCAGGTGCAGTGCGTCTTATCACCTTCCTGCTCCTGGCCACTCAGTTTCCTGGGTGCACAACAGGAATGTCTTCTCAGGTGTGCCGTGTGTCTCCTCTGGGGAGCTCTGACTGTGACCCTCCTGGTGGATGTCAACCGTCCAGGATCCTAGGAAGACTTGGTTAGCAACTGGAAGCCTGCTCGCAGTTTGGTAGGGATGCTGTCTCTGGGGCCAACTTTGCCCCTTGCCTTCTGGCTCTGGCTGTCACCCACTTGCCTCCGCCGGAGGGGGATGGGCCGGTCCACAGCCAGCTAGCTCTCTTCTGGTATGCGCTCAATCCTTGGATCTGTGGGCAGGCAGGCAGTGCCTTAGTTTAGAGCTTCTCACAGGAAAGTTCTCTCTCTCTTTCCTCTCCTTTTTTTCCCCCTCTCTCTAGCTATCCCACCGATATCTCATATTAGCTCCCTCAGACTATCCTCAGGGCATTCAGGCCCAGTCCTTACCCTAAGCAATGTAGCCTGTGCCTCCTTGTTCAGCCCCTGCTTGCTGGTGATGGATGTGAGCATCTGGGCTACTTCTCCACTGGGAGTTGCAGTTAGGCATGTAATCTGTGGGTTTTATTTATTTATTTTTTCCCTCCCAGTTATGTTGCTCTCTGAGATTCCAAAACTCCCCACAGACTCACCAGTGAGAGGATTTCCTGGTGTTTGGGAACTTCTCTTTTACGACTCCTTCCCCAGGATGGGTCTCTATCCCTAACTTTTTTGTCTCTCTTTTTAACTTTTATATTTTGTCCTACCTCCTTTTGAAGACAATGGGCTGCCTTTCTGGGTGCCTGGTGTCCTCTGCCTGCACTCAGAATTTGTTTTGTGGTATTTGCTCAGTGTTCAGATGATCTTTAGATGAATTTGTGGGGAAAAAAGTGGTCTCCCCATCCTATTCATCCACCATCTTCAAACTTCCCCTCCCTTATAAAACTTTTGATTGGCTAAACAATCACACTATATATGGAATTAAATATTACAAAATCTAAAATCTAGCTGTCATATTCCTTCCCAGTATTCATCCCTAGCCAATTGCATTGTCTGAAGAAAACTACTCTTAACTTTTTTCTTTTAATTGCCCCTCAAATTTCAAATAAAAAATTCATTTGATATATGATTTACTGACTTGTCAAATTAATATCATGTCTAATGCCTCTCAGTCCATGGGGTTGCAAAGAGTCGGACATGACTGATGACTGAGCTGAATACATCTCCACCATAGAAATAAGAACTTGTGCACACTCAGCTTTCTTTCACATGTAATTCAACTTTCTTTCAATTCTTCATTTACCTTCAATTTTTGTTTGATATTATTACCATTTTTATGTTGCTAAACTTTATAGCATTTCCCTGTTCTTCAACTATTAAGTCTTCATGCTGCGTTTAGTTTGATTCCAAATAATCAAAGGCTGAGAGACAACATTTACATGTTTTTCTAAATATTTTATGCTACAAAGTCAAGAATGTGAATTGACTCATAGAGAAGAAAATATGGTCCTAAGAAATTAAAATTAACATTTTAAAAAGACCCTTCCAAATCTTAATGTCAAATAAACTTTAAAAAATTTTTGATCTGCAAGCCTTCCTGCAAGCCTTCTGGGTCAAATGTGATACATAGATTGTAAATTTTCTGAGTTCTGGCATTATAAAACTAGAGTCTAAAACTGTATTGCTCTCACATTTTCTTGTTAGTTGGCAGGGTAGGGAGTGTACTATTCCAACTATTTCTTAACAACAACTTGAAGATATTATCTCAGAATGTCTCATTATAAGAAAATCTGTGTTAGTGGTATATGATTTTCATTTAAATGGTACAGAAGTATTTAGTGCACACCTCCAGTTAGGTAGGTAAATTTTATCCCTTTGTTAGAAGTTTTCAAATGTTTTCTTTATCTTTAAAATTCACAGTTTTGTGTCTGGAAGTTGGACTTTTCTCTAACAAATTCTTCAGGTCTTTTCAGTCTGAAACTTCTTTAAAGTAGGGGGATAGTCTGTTGTATTCTGTTTGGACCCTGCCTCCATTGTTTGTGCTTTCTCCTTTGAAAATATTTTTGGAAGACTGTCAGACTTTCTGGAGCCTTCATAATTTCATTCTCAATTTCTGTGTGTCTGTTTTACTTTATCATCTAACAATTGGTCTTTAAAATCAGTAACTGGATTTTCAACTATATTTCCTTTTCTGTCATTCACTGCAGATTTATGAACAGTCACAATATTGCCTTGTTTTCTGATTGTTCTTTTCTTTGTCACCTGTTACAGTAATTTAAGATATTATCCAAAGTGATTAAACTTTGTCTACTGGGATCCTTATTTTAGGATCCTTTATCCTAAATTTTACATGTCCTATTTTACACTATTGATACTCTTTAAATATCTTGTGATACAAATATATCATGACTCTTTATTATATGTGTATATATGTTTGAATAAATTTTTTAATTAAAAAGTATAATGGTTAGAATAAGTAGGTATTTCCTCTGACTTTGGATAAGCATTTTCTAAACAGATCTTTCCCTTGAATAGACTTGGGGTATAGTAGCCTGTGTGAGTCAAGAGAGTTTGGGGCTGCTGCACTGGGACGACCCAGAGGGGTGGTACAGGGAGGGGAGAGGGAGGGAGGTTCAGGATGGGGAACATGTGTATACCTGTGGCGGATTCATGTTGATGTATGGCAGAACCAATACAGTATTGTGAACTAATTAACATCCAATTAAAATAAATAAATTAATTTTTTTAAAAAGAGAGAGCATGTGGGCAAAATAACATCTTCATAAGATGTGTGAAGGGAATTTATCTGAAGATAATTCGGGTCACTGTAATGTCAAAGGAGAAAAATGACCCAAGATAAATTATTTATTAGTGAGCCCATTGGGAACACATAGTATAGTGACACTTGGATTTTCCATATTCTTAACAGAATATTTTCTAGTAATTTTAATTAACTTTTAAGTCCTTGTGTCTCTTCTCTGAACTTTTTTTCCATATTCATTTAAAATGAAACTCTATTAATTAACCTTTATCAAGACAGCTGTTCGTTTTGCTGCTCCTTGTTAATAGAAGTTTTATTTTATATACTACATGAAGTTCTTATTGATATTTCAAACCTTCACTATGGGAAACAAGAAGGATAAAGCATAAAAAAGAAATGATAGAGTATGACTGACAGTGATACATTCCCAGGAAAAGGAGTACCATCTCACAGTGAAATGTTTCAGAGCTTGTTGGAAAGCATTTGAAAAACTAAAGGAAGTTTAGAAACATGAAATATAAATGAGGCAGAGTAATGCTTCCTGGATGGATAGACTGGAAAAAGTTCTTAATGGCAAATGAGAAAGCATGTTTAAAAGTTCTTAACACTCGTTTTTGTTCTTTCTAAATCTCTTGTAATGAATGAGTGCTATACAAATAAATGAGACAAGGTGATGTTTGTACTTCATAGGGAATGTCTGATGAAAAATCCTGATGAACTCTTTGGAAGCATACTTCATAGCTATCTAGGTGACTGATTTAAAAGCCAGTCTTCTGGTCAGTTCAGTGTCAGAATGTCAATGCATGCTTGAATAGAAGGGGGTTCTTATTTATTTTAATTTGATTCTTTTTCCAAAAACAAGTCACATACTTTCCCAGCTTATATTAATTTGTGATTAGGGTAAGTGATTTTCAGGTTAAAAAAGAAATAAAATCTGGATTTTAATATATGGGCTGGGGTGAAAGTTATCTATTTTCTAAATTAGCTCAAATATTATTTTATTACTATTGTATTATTTTCCATTTTTATAGTCATGCTCTGCTACAGAAGCAGCTGTTTATTTACCAAATAAAAAACTATTTCACTATTAGAAAAACCAGCTTACACTTCCTAAGCGCTCATGTTCTTAATAACAAATAGAAACTACAACCTAAGTTAAGAATGTTAAACTATTGAGCTGATAGGAATTCACTTTGTATTCAAAGATCTAACATATTGTTATGCTTCCCAAAGGTGTAGATTTTCATTTTGATTAAGGTCAATTATCTTTCATAGACTGGAGTTAGAGAAAAATACAGAAAACTGCTGACCATTAATAATGAATATGTGTTATGTGTCTGTGTGTATATATGTGTTTTTATGGGAAATATTTTGGGAGAGACCTGTCAGCCCTTGCTAGGTAGGTTCACTTTGTCATTGACATTTTATCTTGAAAGACACATGCTGGCATGCAAGGATGCAAAATTTAGTCAATAGAAACTTGGATCTTTGACAGGCTTTATTACCACTTTCTGACTCTATGAATATACTATAGAACTAAAACTGTGACTACAATGTTTTTGCTATAATTGTTGGACTGTGATCTACCTATACTATAGATTATTCCAACTTTGGTCTAAGCGTCCAGTTATTTTATGATATTTATTCTAAGAAAAACAGTATGAAAAGTGTCATTAAAAATAAGAGAAATCTCATGCTTTTCCCTTGGCTGAAAGCTCTTCCCTGGTGGCTCAGACGGTAAAAGCCTCTGCCTACATTGCGAGAGACCCGGGTTCAATCCCTGGATGGGAAGATCCCCTGGAGAAGGAAATGGCAACCCATTCCAGTACTCTTGCCTGGAAAATCCCATGGACAGAGGATCCTGATAGGGTACAAGTCTCAAAGAGTCGGCATGACTGAGTGACTTCACTCACTCACTCACTCCCTTGGCTGATGTCAACTGCAGTTAGATTGTGCCTGGAGAGGATGATATTTGCTTTGTGCACATCCTCAAAATTCAATATTAACAACTGAAATGACCCTAAGGAGCCAAACAATTCACATATTATTGATCTTTTTGTTAACTTATCAGAGGAGTTTTGAATCAAAATTTTAAAAATTCAGTAATCCCTATTATTTTTGGTGGTCCTGTCTCTTGGAATATATCACATGCTATAGCAGTTACCATGTGTGCAATACAGAAAATCAAGTTGACTGTGGCTAACTGGCCTTTTGTTTATATTAATAATCTCTGTGTGGACCTAGAGATTCTCTGTGGTGCCCAAAGAAGATTCCAAAGCTAACTTTTATTTAAAGATATAATAAATGTTAATGAATTTGAAGTTGTTTTATTTGTCTTATGTAAACTGATTCCCTGTCTTTGAAATGTCCACATTTTAAATATTTGCACTGGCATACCCCAAACATATGATTTAGGATAACTTCAAATACAAAATGCAATAGACCATTAGTTCCAGAAGAACTTGGGAAATATGGGTCATTCTTGCATGGGTTACTGCAAACTTCCATTAAAATATGGCACACAGACTTGGTTGTGTCTGCTCTGCAATCTGTAAGTTTATCTGTACAATTCTAATCAGGACTCCAGGGCCTAGTCTTGGATTTTTAATGTTCTTGTTCAGTACTAGTGACTGTAATCATGATTGAGAAGTTAATGCATAATTATAAAAGTATTTTCTGTTAAGTAATAGTAATTAGAAATGGCCACTATATGCAGTTTGAACCAAATATGTATGGAGTGTAGGGGGCTTCCCAGGTAGCTCAGTGGTAAAGTATCTGTCTGCCAATGTAGGAGCTGCAAGAGATGCAAGTTCGATTCCTAGGTTGGGAAGATCTCCTGGAGGAGGAAATGGCAACCCACTCCAGTATTCTTGCTTGGGAAATCTCATAGACCGAGGAGACTGGCGGCTACAGTCCATGGGATTGCAGAGTCAGACATGACTGAAGTGACTGCACATACCTGCATGTATGGAAGATATTTGTGTATAGTATGAATGTGTAACATTACAAAATTCACTTAGCTCATTTCAGTGTGGGAATATAGAGGACTTTATCTCTCCTAGGATCAGTGGGGACATAGATTCATGACACAACATCTTGAATCAAAGGGGTAGTTTTCAAACCTGCATAAAAAGCTTTTCATAAATTCTATTCATACTGTATTTACCAATGTCCTTAATTCAGGTGCACTTGAGTTTTAGTGCCTTTAAGGAAGTTCATTCAGCTGCCCTGAAATTGAAAAAAGACACTTACACATAAATATCATGAATATAGAAATTTAAATGAAACTTTTCAAAGAGAGTGAGAGAGATTGCAGACTAGAAAGGCATACAGCTTTCTACTAAGTATGTTATTTTCAAGGTATTTTACCTCCTTTGATATGTATAGCTACTGAAGGTTACACAACGGTTCATACAGAGAGACAAAAGAATATTCCTGGTGTGATATGCATGATATCAACAAGGTTAGCTATGAAATAAAGAAGGTGTTTTTGAAAAGCATATTGTATTTTTGAATACATATCATATATATTGTGATACACCTACAAAATTGAAGAATAAACCAAATTGATACCATGTTTCTTTTTAATAGAACACAGCATGTGTATATGTGCTATATTTGAAACATTAAAAAAAAGAAAAGATTTGCCTGTTGCATAGAACGATAAATCATGACCACTACTTTGAATATCTTTATAAGAATAAAAAGCAATGAATTTCATAAAAATAATTTCATATTTTAAGCTTGAGAAGTCTTATTCAAGAAAATACTAAAATTTGCACTTTTTTTTTTTTTTACCTGATATTGCATCAGAAGTCTATAAAGCAGGAAAAAAATAAGATCTCATGAAGGGAATGAAAGGAAGGAAATCCAATGTGCTTTGCAACTGAAAGATAGGAGTTTTAACAAATGATATGACAAGAGATAAGAAATTTTTGAGGTACTATGGGTACAGTTTTTAAAACATTATGTAGAAAAGTTTTATTCTATGAGTCAAAGAAAAACACTGAGATAGAAGGAAATGTGGAAGCTGAAAAGGAGTAATAGAATTATTTAGTGTGTGTTTACAGAAAAAAAAAAGTAAAAGTATTAATTAGATTTTCTGTTTTGCCCAGAAAACATGACCAGATAAATCAGACTTAAGAGGAAAAAGAATGACTCAAAGAATGATTATTTTACATAATGTAGCAAAATAAAACACATTATGTAACTAAAGGCCGTGCATTTGTGCCCTTGGCATATTTACATAATGAAAAATATATTTAATGTTTGCATGACTGTTTAATTTGTTTTGGAGGAAGAGACAATCAGCTCCTAGTGGATGCATTCTAAGTTCCAGGAACTTTGGTGTTTCCAGTATTTAACATTTAAGCATCATGAAACTCCAAGAGGAAGCTATTTAATTCCCCTTTTTATGAAGGAGGCTTACATGATATGGAACTTTGCTCAGTTTTAGTCTCATCTTCCTCTACAGGGTCAGAATATCATCACAAACCCTGGTCACTCTGACTTGAAGATTGTTGTTCTTCCTATTCTACTATACTGACACCTTACAGTTTCAAGCCTTATTTATTTTTTTATGCTATCTCATTTGATTCTTATGCGAACTCTGTAAACTTGACTGAAAATAAACAGACATCCTCATTTTAGAAATGAAAGGGTGTGAAAATCACAATAGAAAAACTGACAACCTGTTTCTGTTTTGTGATGGAGGTGACTTTCTTTTTTTTGGATCTAAGTTTCAAATACAAGATGACTGTCTTTTTCCTTTTATATTATGTTTCTAATGACACCAAGATGGATGATAAGATGCTTAGAGGATAGTGATAAATGCCTCCTTTGGTGGAATGTCAGTGCTCAGTTCAGTTTAGTTCAGTCGCGCAGTCGTGTCCAACTCTTTGCGACCCCATGAATCGCAGCACGCCAGGCCTCCCTGTCCATCACCAACTCCCGGAGTTCACTCAGACTCACGTCCATTGAGTCCATGATGCCATCCAGCCATCTCATCCTCGGTCGTCCCTTTCTTCTCCTGCCCCTAATCCCTCCCAGCATCAGGGTCTTTTCCAATGAGTCAACTCTTCGCATAAGGTGGCCAAAGTACTGGAGCTTCAGTTTTAGCATCATTCCTTCCAAAGAAATCCCAGGGCTGATCTCCTTCAGAATGGACTGGTTGGATCTCCTTGTAGTCCAAGGGACTTTCAAGAGTCTTCTCCAACACCACAGTTCAAAAGCATCAATTCTTCTGCGCTCAGCCTTCTTCACAGTCCAACTCTCACATCCATACATGACCACAGGGAAAAACCATAGCCTTGACTAGATGGACCTTAGTCGGCAAAGTAATGTCTCTGCTTTTGAATATACTATCTAGGTTGGTCATAACTTTTCTTACAAGGAGTAAGCGCCTTTGAATTTCATGGCTGCAGTCACCATCTGCGGACAGAGGAGCCATGGGGTCACAAAGAGTCAGACATGTCAGTGCTAGTACTTCTATATAAGGCTCCCTTCCCCAGCACCCAGACCATACCGATTTGTTGTGAGCATGCCTATCTGTCTTTTTTGAAGGGCTGAGGAACTTTGAAGTGATGTACCCTGTCATGTTTATATTCTTTGTTCTGACAAGATACAAGACTGTGTGGATGTGAGATTAATGATTAGAACTCAAGACTGTACCTTCTTGAAAGGCATATCTGTCACATGGATGTAGGAACAGAGGTTGTGTTCTCTGTGTCTATTACAGCTCTTCAGAGCAAGATGTTCCCTGGAATTATCTATTGTCTGTTGTTCTAAGTAAGAGAATTGTAGCTACTAAAATTTTATCCTTTAAGTAGTTTATCTCTTTTGTACATTTGGAATTTCCAACTTGACAACTCACTTCTTTTTGCTCAAATTAATCTTAAAGTAATGATTGTTAAAAACAATGATTTGGCTCCTGTACTTGAAAAGAATGGTTTGGATGAAAAAGAAATATATTAAATTGCACATTGTGTGGTCTTTTCACTAAGGAGCATTAAATTAAAAGTACCTCTCTTTGGTACCCTCTCCTTTCCCCACACCCCACTCAAAAAAAAACAAAACAAAACAAAACAAAAAAAACAAAACACTGTGCTGAAAATCATGCTTTTTTGGAATAGTTCCTTAGAGCTATCCTAGAGGCTGTCTCCTGGGTTATAATCTTCAGTTTGCTTGGATACAACTCTCTTCTGTTTTTATTATTGATTGATTGTTGATTATTTCTGTCAGCATGTGTATTGCTTAATTTCATTCTTATAAAACCTTTATCAGGCATCATTATTATTTTTGCTTTATAGATGAAAAAAATGGGGACATAAAGAAGCTAAATAATTAGTCAAAAATCAAACAGCCATTAGATGGTAGTCCCCAGTTTAAACCCAGACAGTCTCTCTAGAGGCCTCATGCTTAACCACTATGTGTTACTCCTTTTCCAGTAAGACCTTTTATCAGAGATTACTTATTTAAGTTGCATCAAATTGTAAGTGATTTTTGCCTACCAGAACTGATGTTATTGACAAATGTATGGACACATGAGCTTAAGATGCATGACTATTCTGTATAGTTATATCTCAAAGTTTTTTATTTAGCTTGATCATTAAAACAGAATTCCAGTCACACAAATGTTCTTCATTATATTATTCCTTGCACAGTGGTCAAAGTAATCTTGATGAAGAATTTTCATATCAAGATGTAAACTGTTTCTATTATTCCTTTGCTACACACACATTTCTCTTTAATTTTACTGATATCTATCACAATATAACCTAGATAGCATATTCAAAAGCAGAGATATTACTTTGCCGACTAAGGTCTGTCTAGTCAAGGCTATGGTTTTTCCAGTAGTCATGTATGGATGTGAGAGTTGGACTGTGAAGAAGGCTGAGCGCAGAATTGATGCTTTTGAAGTGTGGTGTTGGAGAAGACTCTTGAGTCCCTTGGACTGCAAGGAGATCCAACCAGTCCATTCTGAAGGAGATCGGCCCTGGGATTTCTTTGGAAGGAATGATGCTAAAGCTGGAGCTCCAGTACTTTGGCCACCTCATGCGAAGAGTCGACTCATTGGAAAAGACTCTGATGCTGGGAGGGATTGGGGGCAGGAGGAGAAGGGGACGACCGAGGATGAGATGGCTGGATGGCGTCACTAACTCCATGGGCGTGGGTCTGGGTGAACTCCGGGAGTTGGTGATGGACAGGGAGGCCTGGCGTGCTGTGATTCATAGGGTCGCAAAGAGTCGGACATGACTGAGTGACTGAACTGAACTGAACTGAATATAGTCAGAAGTAGAGAGGCAGACAATATAATGGTGTACCTGGAGATGGAGGAAGAAGAGCTAGTTATACAAGATGGTGAGTTCCAGAAATGTGCTCTAAAACATTAATTTACTATTAACAGTAGTTAATAATAAAGTATCTTGCATTTAAAAATTTGTTAAGGTGAATTTCATGTCTAGTGTTTTTAATACAAAAACAAAACAAAGGGACACAAAGAAAATTTGGAGCTGATGGATATGTTCATCACCTTGACTGTGGGGATGGTAACATGAGTATATACATGTCCAAACTCATAAAAGGGTAATTTTAATTACATGGGGGTTTTTTTTGTGTGTTTATTACTGCAAAGAAGTTGAAGAAAACATTTTGTTCCCAACACTGACATGACTATAGCCTGTATCTAACACCCCAGTTGCAATATTAGCACTTATCTCCTCTTGTAGTACTGAACACCGTACTAAATTCTACCTTGTGCTACCAGGTACAACCAGCTTTAAATGTATGTGTTTTTTCCTTAAACATTTGTGAACTTCCAAAAGGCAGTGACAGGACCTTGCTGTGTTGAAGGGACCCCAATGCCACCCGTGGTTTGGATGATCCACTAGGATCTCTCAGGGCTCAGTATACTGCACTCATGGCTGTAATTTATTGCACCAAAAGGACTTCAAGCAAAGCCAGAAAAGAAAAAAAGGTGCACAGGGGGCTGTCAAGGAAAACCAAGTACGAGCTTCTATACGTCCTTGAACCAAAGTCACACAGGATGTTTAATTCCCCCAGCAACAAGGCGTGACAACATGGGTGTAATGTTGCCAACCAGGAAAGCTCACTACCCTTGGTGCCTGGAGCTCTCATTGGGGCTGATCATGTCCCCAGATCATCTCCTACTTGGCATGTCCCCAGATTCCAGACTCCCAGAAGGAAGCAGGTGATCAGCATAAAACACATCATTGTGCAAATAGTTTGGGCCCAATGTGCCGCTCTTCTCCATTCTGAGAATGGTGGGAACCCTCCCCAAATCCAAGCTCCCAAAGCCAGTCAAGGCCAACCTTGGAAACAGGACCCTCACAACATGGCAGTCAGGCCCACTTTGCCAGCTTTTTTTGTCCACTTAGTCACTGTTAGATCTCCCTGGTACTCAAACATCTGCTGAATTCCATTTTCCACTTCACATTTTTGCTAAAGCGAGATGATGGGAAATAAATGATCATTTCATGTATACAGAGAACTGTTTTATATTTTAGAACTGGTCTACATGTGTTTTTAAAAACTCTGTCTTGCCACTCAACATAGTCTTCTTTCACCCTTTAATACTTAAGCTTGGATAAACCAATTTCACATAAACAGCTAGTTAATCACTATAATAAATATAAAAGTAAATACAAAGTAGTGGTTAAATCACCACCACAGAGGGAATGGCCTGGATATGATTTCTATTTTTAATATCTGTTTGGGATCTGACCTAAGGTATTTAGTCTACAGACCTTCTTCTGTAATGATAACACTTTGAACTTATGTTAACAGTCAGCAGCAGACTGCTAAGTCAATTCTGACTAGTAACAAACTTATTAGTCTCAATAGTAAAGAACTTTGAGTGACTTGGCAGCTCTGCTGGCAGAATCCAGGCCTGGTGATGTCAAAGGATGCTTTGGTAAAAAACTGGAGAATTCTGTCACAAGTCCTCATGTTTCACCACCAGGCTGGCAGGACAACTTTTCCAGTGGGACACCATGGCCCTAAAATTATGCTCGAAATAAGATGCTTGTCTTTGAAAATAGAAAAAAGGTGGCTTGACAGATCAACACAATCTCCTTTTCTTTTTTCCTGGACAATGCCAGTGACTGCAAAATATGAAAGCCTGCCTAGATGATTTCCTCAATTGACTCTCTTGTGTGTTTTGAAGAATTCCTATGGATTGTAAAGAAAGCATACAGGTTCTGTGAATTTAGCTTTTCCATGTGTTCAGGAATACGTATCTAAAATCTGCTCATCTTCACAGCTCTCGACTCTGATGGCAATATTGGGGCATAAGGGTCCATCAGTGGGATGGGCCAAGCTTGGGGCAACCCTTGATGCCTAGACTGAAAAGTTTTAAACAGATTTTACAGCACAGGGGTTCACAGACAGGATATATAGATGGATTTTAAGTATCTCTGAAACACCTGAAATTATATGCAGCACTCTAGGTGGGGGCATTTTTCTGGGGAGAAGATCCAAAGCTTTCTTTACCTTTTCAAATGTGACTGTGACCTCATAATGTTTGTGGAAACTCAGGCCAACTGGATAAGGAAACTTAGGCCAAAAGAAGGTTGCATATCATCAGCACTTTCCAAACCAGTGTTACCAGGAGGTTTGTCTGGGGCACTTGTTAAATTGCATGTAATTCTCTTCTCCAGGAAATTAAAATTGAATCACTTAAAAAATCTTGAGGGACTCCCCTGATGGTCCAGTGGTTAAGACTTCACCTTCTAATGCAGGGGGTACAGGTTTGATCCCTGGTCAAGGAGATAAGATTCCCATATATGCCTCACAGCTCCAAAGCCAAAAAACAGAAATAATATTGCAAAAAAAAAAAAAAATCAATGAAGACTTTAAATTTTTTTAATTAAAAAAATCTTGATATGCATTATGATTCCTTGCTTCTATCTCAAAAAGTAAATTAAAACAAGAAGGCAAGTGGTAAACCCCAGTACAGCACTTCAGAAAATTATCAGTGATTATGTTCTATAACATGCTCATCCTTCAGATTCTGTGGAGACACATCCATTGTTGCCCCTATGTTGGGCAAATCCAGAATATTTCACATATTAAGGAAATCAAAACCCTAAAAACTGATGTTTTTCAGATGTCATGAAAGACAATAAATCACAAATTGATGGTTCTGTAACATTCTTTCCCAAATAACCTGTCTGAAATCCTAATCATTTAAGAAATGTCTACTATAGATTTTTCTAAATTCAGTCTCAGCAGCACCACCTACTGATAATTTGAATTAGTACTTTATATAAACTCAGCAATAGGAAGATTAACCAACTAATTGGAAATCACCTAGAACATGCTTGGCTTTTCATAAAATATGTATGATAATTTGACAGAGGAAAGTTTTTTTAATATTTTTGCAAGTGGTAGATCAAACTGCATTCAATGACAAGGGTTGCTTCAATCACACAACAGACTGAATATTTATGTTCCCTGCAAAATTTGTTGGAATTCTAAGCCCCAGGGTGATGGTGTTTGGAGGTAGGGCCTTTGAGAAGTGATTGGGTCGTAAGGGCAGAGCTCTTATGAATGGGATTAGTATCTTCTAAGAGAGACCCCAAGGAGCCATCTCCCTCCTTTCTTCTGCCATGAGGTTATTGTAAGACAGCTATGAACCAGGAAGCAGGCCCTCACAAACTGAATCTTCTAGCATCTTGACCTTGGACTTTACAGCTTCCAGAACTGAGAAATAAATTTGTTACTAATGCAATTTCCATCTCCCCTCTGCTACAGTGTTTTGTTTTTTTTTGGCCTTGCCATGCAGCATGTGGAATCTTAGTTCCCTGAACAGGGACTGAATCCATGAACCCTTCAGTGGAAGCATGGAGTCCTAACCACTGGATCACCAGGCAAGTCCCCCGGCTATGGTATTGGTATAGCAGCCTGAAGGGACACACACACCCAGGTATGTTTCTACTATGTTGGCTATTCTTCATCCATCCCCTCACCTGTGCCCCCATCATTCTGTATTCCAGCTGGGTTCGGCCAATGAGATGACTAGAAAGAAATCAGAGGGCATTTATTCCTCTCGTCCCTCTCTCCTGACCACTGTGCTGTTCATAGCTCTGTCCGTCTGTCCCTCCTCCACTAGTCCAGCTCTCACCTTGTGTTGCTGTGTAACACTTACCCCTCTTGACTCAGAGGTCCTGACAGTAAAGGATGCCTCCAACTTTCCTTACTGGCTCCTTCAGTCTTCAGTTAATGAGTTCTTTTGCAAAAGCCTGTTTAGTTGACCTCCTGTGTGTAATCTGACTTTCGGCAGGCCCCTGACAGGGACACAGAGGTCTCTGGAGACTCATCGTGCTTACTGTAAAACTGAAGTGATCACTTACTCAACATTTAGGTGAGTACAGTGGAAAAGATACTGCTCTAGATACAATACATAAAAATATGAAAAAGATTCCATGATTAGGAATCACCCATTAAAAAGAAGTTCATATTAATATACATACAAAAGGTTTGGGTTGACTGAAAACTTCAATGATTCCACATTAACTATTCTAATTTCTATATATAGTATCATTAATCTTAGGTATCAAATAAGTCAGCCTTTTAGCTATCACGTTTCCACAATGCCCTAGAAGAGTTTCACTGAGTTTATCACCATCAGACTGACCTTGTGGTTAATTTAAATAATCTTAAATAAGCCAGCTGGAAACCTGCAACCAATTACTTAACCTGAAAATGTGTATTTTTACATTCTAATGAGGTAGTCTCACCAACAAATGTTTACTAATTTAGAGTTCTTCTGTGGGACATAAATACACACACAAACACACACACAGTACAAAATTCTCCCTTTATGTGAAGATTCTGCAGAGAAAGGGCTGCCTCATTCTCCCCTGTAGCTTCTAGAGTTCCCATACGTTAGAAAGTGAATCATCGTTTTAATGACAAGCTGATGAATAAGAGGACAAACTTTACTTAGCTTTGAGCCCCAGCCTTGCCCCCATCTGGCTGGACAACCTTGAGTAAATTACCAAACTCTGTGCCTTGGTTTCCTCTCTCCATCAGCCCACTTTAAATGAGAGATTTGAAAAGCACTTAAGAGTGGTACCCATCCCAAAGAAAGAACAATGCAAGTGCTTGTTTAATAAATAAAATTAAAGTGATGCCATTTTTTCACATCACTGCAGGAGCAGCAGCTGGAACAGAACTTAAGAAGACATAATTCTCTCATTTTATAGATGATAAAGCTGAGGACCAGGAAAAGTTAATGCAATAAGCCAGGGTGGAAAATGTGACTGACGGAGATATCACCCCTAGGAGGCTCACTCACAACACAGCATGCTTTAGAAAGAAATGGAGCAATTTTGTCCAAGAAAACAAAAACTCGGATGTCAAAATGAACCTATAAATGACCTGCATTTGCATCTCCTGATTTATAAAAGTATTTAAATAAGTCTAAGTGCCATGAAATATAAAAATTTAGAATGCAGTAAACCTGGAAAACCTGGTACATTACTCAAAAGTCAGCCAACTGAAGGTCAAATCAACAGTTAATTTTTAAAAAATCAGTGGAAATAATGGCACGATGGCCTTGGCCATTTAACTCAGAAAATGATGGTTTTCTTTAATTTTCCTCTTTTCTTGTTTTTGGAGGGAGATGGCAGAGTTGTCAGTCATATAATCTCACAGACTGTACTTCAGCAAAACACAGTTCTTCGAATCTGAACGTGCTCACATGCTCTACTGGGATCCTTTCGACCTTGTAAACAGGAAAGGACATTTTATATCCTAGATATACCTGATTCTTTTCCATCACTTAAAAACATATTTTTTTAAGTTAGAAATAAATGGTGACTAGCCACTCACCCTTCATCTCTAAATGACTTTGAGAGTCAATAAGGATATAACTGCTCTTTGGAAAACAAAAACTTGTTGCAGGAGGTGATACAATTAAGGAACAATGTGAACAAAACGCAAATTTCCAGGAGAAATTTGTCCAGGAGAAACAGTAGGTGAAATGCAGGCTTTGTGGCTTTTGAAATGTGGCTTTGTCCAGGAGAAACAGTAGGTGAAATGCAGAAGATGCACCCAGACAAACTGAGTCACGCAGGAACATGCAAAACACCTGCAGAAACAGGCAAAACCCACATGTGGGCATGCCTCACCCCACCACCAGCAAGCACCCTCAGCTCACCCAGGGCTGAGTCACACATAGCCAGATCTGGTGTCACAACCTGCTCTCCTCCTCTAGCAGTCCCTATGCCCATCTGCATGTTAATTTACAAATAAATCCTTCCTATACCTACTCCCAAAGGCCCACGTCAGGTCTTTGTCAAGGTAAAGAGTCATATTACTGTAATGTTCATGTCTTCGTAAACCATTTAACACGTGAAACAGTGCTACTATTTATATTAGGTTCCTATTTTTATTCTTAAGTATGTTATTGCAGATGCTTTGCAATGTTGTGCCTCTAATGGGTTTTTCTCATAAACTCTTAAGGCTTTTTTTATCATGTAGTAATGCATGCTGCATAGTGATTTTTAGGACACATAAATGCCCGACAGCAGAAATCCTTGTATTCTAAGCTCCAGGTCATCAAAGTTACAACATTTTAAATCCAATAAACAGGAATTATCTGTGAGAACCACAACCAGTCTTCAGGTTTCTCTTCAGATGATTTCATTCTGCATAGAATTTTACATTTCTCAAACCACAGCTCTTAGAATAAATATCTAGGAAAAAAATGAATTATATACAGCATTTGACAAATAAACATGTGAATTACTAGATATAAAAAAGTTTAGAAATATGACTTTCAAAAGATACTATAAATAGTAATTTATTCTACTCAATTTTAATAATGCTCACCTCTTGGTCAAAAATGAAAAATACTTCAGAGTTTTTAATCTCAAAATGTATTTGACAAAATTGTTAAAACATATTACTTAAACTCAGCTCCTTCAGCTGTTAATCTATCCTCCTTTGCTTAATTTTTGAGAACAATTTCTCTGACCACTGTGAATTACAACATACATAAAACAAACATTTGGTATAAACTAGACACTTATTCAATTTAGTGCTCCCACTGAAAGCATAAATAGAATCATGCTCCCGTTAAGTATTCTTTAGCAAGTAAAAACTGGAGGATGTTTTCTTTTGGAAGACATTTTTTGCTTTTCAAATAGACAAATCAGCATAGTTAAGACACAAAAGCTGAATAAGAGTTAAAATAAAAAACAGAACTTTGCTGCCTTCTTACTGAAAACCTGAAGGAAATGATTCTCTTTCAAGTCCATGAAAGGCATGCAGAGGAGAGAGACTCCTGTTTTGTGGAGCGAAGCAAAAGCACAACACTTTACCTTACAGCCTAATAAATTCCATTCCAGACACCAGAAGTCTTCCTGTTTCAAATGCATATTTAATTTAACCCGAAGGAAACCCACTGGCCTACGTGCTCCCCCTCCAAATAAATTAAATTTGGCAACCATGTCAATAAAATAAAAGTATCTTGATGTTTTGATATGAAATTATTTCACTAAGACCAATTAGAATGTAAGTAATCTTTTAAAAATAAAAAGGAAACATTACCTATACAAATATAAAATATATTTTCACTATGACGTAAAATAAAGAACTTTGTCTTTTTTGTTTGTTTGCTTGTTTTGGTAAAACCTAACCAGTAATCACTCCTGAAATTACTCTTAAAAAAATCAGCGTGAGACAGCAAAAAAGATTCTAAAAAGGAACTGACTATTCCTGCTGGGAATATAACACAACTAGTGATAACAACTGGAAATTTTGTCTTTCCCCCTCTATAAAAAGCTTATTTACTTTATGTAATACTTGACAAAAGTCTTTTAATGAGATTCTATGAAATATTATAAACTAATTTAGGAAAGAATTTTTAATACCAGCAGGATATCTAATTTCCTGAAGTCCAAACAAGAACACTATAAAAAAAATATTCATTTTATTTTTGAAATTGTTCTCTATAACTATGTAAAATACTGTACACATGTAACTGACATTGACACATAAGAAAAAGTTGCTTAGAAAAAACTAACCTTTAAAAGCTAATGTTTATGTGTATTAATAACTTGTGTATTAATAACTTGTAATCACACATTTTTCTAGGTCAAATATTTGTAATGAAAAAAAATAATGCCATTGCTGATTTTGTACCTTATTTGGAATATTAGAAAAACTCTCTCTCAGCTTGTCTCAAAGATGGAAGCTCTTAGTTTCCATAGTTCTCCAGCATTTCAGGTAATCTGCTTACTTGGTAAATAAAAAAGAAAAAGTACACATTGGTTTTGTCACCATTCTCACCTCGGTGAGTCCAAGGGTACTATTCTGCTTACAAGAACATCAAAAGCAATAAAATTTCATAATAGTCTAGCCTGTTGTTGCCTCTCCTTTAGCTTGAAACAAGATACGAAAACAGTATATGCTTCAGAGCTGTAATTATTTAATTTTTCCTCCAAATCGGCACCAGTGAAAGTGAAAGTACTATCAAGTGAACGTGCTTCCACTCCAAGTGCAGATATTCCTCCTGGGTTCACGCAAACATCAACAAAAGGCTCAGGAGTTGACCAACGCAGGGGTCCCCAACCTCCAGGATCTAATGCTCGATAATCTGAGGAAGAGCTGATGTAATAATAGAGTGCACAGTAAATGTAAAGCGCTGGAATCATTCTGAAACCATCCACTTGACCCTGGTCTGTGGAAAAACAGTCTTCCACGCAACCGGTCCCTAGTGCCAAAAAGGCTGGGGACCGCTGGACTAATGGACATCAAGTATCCCAGATTACACACAGGGACTGTTATGACCATATGCTGGGAACATGTTCCCAAGTTTCTGTACCTTGTCTGCCTCTGAGCTGTGAGGTAACAGCAGTGGCACAGATGAGCTGCCAGGCTGAATGGCGAGAAGGCTGAGACTCTGAAGCACAGGATTTCTGCAAGCTTCAAAGGATCGTGTAACAGTTATACTAAAGTGACAATTTATAAATAAGTAGAAGGCTGGAGAGATTCATGGAACTGCTAAGGATCACATATCTAGCAAGATAATTCTTTTGACAAAAGACATATCTGGGTTAAAATCTGAATTCCTAAGGGTCATGAACTAAAATGTCCACATCATAGTAGAATAGAACCCCAATAAACTCGTGAAACATAATTTAGTTCTTATTCTTTTCTTCAACCAGAAGTATCACCACATCCTTTACAAAAAAACCCATGTGGTCAAAATGGATACAATTTACAGTGCAAATACTAAAACCATTTGTTTTATCCTGTGCCATCTACCATGTATAGAAATGGGATTGTTATAATGAAGCTTCTTTGGTAAATATTTAGTGAATTTACTTGTGTTCTTCACTATAACTTCTTTAGTCATGTTTCACAACTCCTTTAGGGTACCGTATTTTAAAACTACAGAATATCAGACATATTAAATTGAAACATTTTTCCCCCCTCTGAGGGAAGAGGAACAAAATTCAAAACCAGTACACAAGTATTTTAATCATACCATATGGATGTTTCATATTTGGCATCTTAAATACCTTCCAGATAGTATCACACACAATTAATCAAAAACATTCTCAATTGTTTACATACTAGATCTCTTTTTGAAGTAGTAAGATATGTAATTATCCTGCACTTAAGAAATTTCATATAGCCTGGACACAGAAACAATGGATTATAAATATTGGGTTTTTTTTTAAAGCCATTAACCAATTGAAATAATATGAGGGTTTAAACCAGCTACTTAACAGCCTGATAGTGTATAACTTGCATGTGTTTCTAACTTTACTCTGGGTATAAATTTTACTCAGCCTGATTCCAATTTGGCAACCAATCTCAAGAAAATAAGTAAAAACTAGATATTTTTTTTAAAAAGGAAGTACCTCCCTTCCCTTAAAGTGATTTCAGTATCTTAATAGAAGATATGAATAAAAGGTAATGAGTCTTTTAAACATACCAAAATGTACACACCTTAAAACAAAGTTCTATACCTGTTGATGCCATTTCTAAAATACTGAAAAGCCACTGTGAGTGAATCAGGTACATACAAGCTTGAGAAAAGCTGACTTGGTTTGAATGGGGATAGAAGGGAGCCAATTATTTTTAAGGGCTCAGGTTTTCTTCATTGACTCTAACTGCAATTTGATAAGAAGGACACAAAACTGTACTAAGCATTATCGGACTGAGCACACAGCCTCTATTTATAAATATTTATAAAGCCACATCTGAAGGCTCAAAATGTTCAGTTATATATACACTTTTCTGATATGAGATTGAAAAATTTAGATTCACCACCTTTAACCATAAATCACATAATTCTAACTTTTGAAGAGTTAATTAAGAAAAGAGAGGACTATAATGAGAACAGAGCATCAAATAATAAATAATAATTAACATAAAAAAGAGAGATAAATCAGAATGTGGGACACACTAAAAGACAACAGGTTTGATCTTTAAAAAGGCAAAAAAAAGAAGAGATTAATCCAGACTCTTAGAGAATAAAGGGACATTAAAAATGTGATCTATTTCCTGGAATTTAAAAAAACTACCTATAAAACAGGGATTATTAGGGGTGTTGGATAACAATTATATTACAGAATTACTACTGTTAATTTTCTTAGATGTGATAAAGGCTTAGGTTATGAAGGAAGAGGTATTTATCTTTAACAAAATACATGATGAAATGCTTAGGTATATAGCTTAGTGCAAAGTCTAACTTTGTCTATTCACACAATAAAGTATATGTGTATATGCACATAGAGACACACCTATATACAAGCATGAATACACACATACACACACACATATACATAAACATCAAGAGGTAAAGTAAATGTAACAAAATGTTAATGATTCATGAATCAAGGTGAAGAGTACTCAGGTATTCAATATATTACTTCAATCTTTTTATAACTCTGAATATTCTCAACATAGAGAGTGCCTGGGAAAAGCATCACTTGTAGCATCAGATGCTGACTTCAAAGGGCCAACCTAGTAACACAGTACTTCCCCTCTGTCTAATCGTAACCTCTAAATTAGTGGTCTCCAAATCGGGCAGATACATTCTAGGGTACCGACTAATGAACCACAGATAAGCGAAGAAATATTAGAATTTCTATTAATAAATTTTCCTCTTATCCTTGTAAGATTTCTTGGGTTTCATAATGTACTACATGTATTACTACAGTAGAACTTGTACCATTTGTAAATCCACATATTTTGAGGCCATAAACTCAAAAATATTTGTTACTGATGGCATAAGATAAAAAAATTTGAATATACTCTTTTCTAAAATACACATAACTTTCTTAAGTCTATGAACATCAAGAGATATTAGAACCAGTTCCTTTCATGTTTATGCAGGAGGTTACTGACACTTAATATGTAATCCTTATCAGAAACCCTGACTAGAAAACAAACAGGAAACGGAGAATAAGGCATTGGGAAGTATTAACATAAAGCTAGGAGTAGGAAAATCAGCAAAGAACAGTATGACCACAAGTTATCACCAATAAAGAGTTAGGCACTGTTCAATAAGGAAATCTGTATGGAAAAAATGTTTCTGAAGCTAGAAAAATCAGGGGGGGAAATAATCTCAAAGGAAGACCATATTTTTTAAAAAATGCATAAAATTCAAGACAGTTTTGATTAGAAATGGGCTGTAATCATAAATAGCACAGAAAATAATCTAGGGACTTCCCTGGTGGTCCAGTGGTTAAGACTTCAACTTCCAAAGCAGGGGGTGCAGGTTTGATCCCTGGTCAAGGAGCTAAGATTCCACATGCCTCACGCTCATAAAAAACAAAATATAAAATAGAAACAGTATTGTAACAAACTCATTAAAGACTTTAAAAATGGTTCACATTAAAAAAAAATCTTTAAAAAAAGAAAGAAAATAATCTAGGTATTGACAAGAACACTTTATCATGATTCTAAAATAAAAAGATAACTGAACATAAGATCTTTGAGAAATAGCTAAGTAAGTTTTTTCTTTATGTTTATTCTAAAGGGTACAAAGATTCATTGACAATGAAAAACTTTTTAAATTAGAAAATTATATGATTTTGTTATTAAATAAATAATGATACAACAGGACTCTATAATTGCTAACTGGTAAGATGAGAAAAAGAAAACAGTGATTTTAATGTCTTAAATGAAAATTTGACCAATTTTACCAATGGACCTCAATTTAGAAAATAATTGTATAGTTTTTGCAGTTGCAGAGTTTATCATATAGGACACTAATTTATCTTTTATAAACTTGAAGCCTGGGACTAAAGATAAGTTTCATGCTGAATTATACATGAGTCATTTCTGAAAACTATGAGAAAAGAACACTAGGGGTCTACTAAATATTTTAATTACAAAAATTAAGAGGTATAGAGACAAACCTTCACAAGTTTTTAATACAGTGAAGAAAATCTCTGGCACAGAAAAAGGTTCCTCCTGAGAAGAAGAACAGTTAATAGCAAAGCAGGACCACAGAGTTAGGGGAAATGAGGGGAAGGACGCACTATGCATTATTACTAGTAGGCAGGTTTAGGACACTGATGTATTAGCCATCCGACTGACCATGGGGTTTGTTGGCTACTCTTCTAGATAGGAACTGGGCATAATTTTTCCATTCAGATGTCACTGGCTTAAGGATATACAAACTTTATAAAAGTAAAAAAAATTTTTACTTTTACTTTATGAAAGTAAAAAAAAATTTACTGAGAAGTAAAATTTGCTTCCCAGAAATTCATATTATAGCTAATTTATTTTATAAATAATTCAATTCCCTTTAAAAGAGGACAGCTACCTGTTAAAGAAAAATTTTACGGAAGTACAGCACATACTCTGGTTGCAGAACAAAATCATTGTGCTCCTAATTGGTCCTTTGCTATTTCTGTCCTTGTCATGTCACCTGAAAGATGGAAGATCCAGTGCTTCCTTTTCAGTGGAATTTTTTCCATCTGGTATTTTCATACCTAGTAAGTGAAAGCTGTTTAGTTGCTAAGTCATGTACAGCTCTTTTGTGACCCCATGGACCATAACCCACCAGGATCCTCTATCCATGGGATTTCCCAGGCAAGAAAACTGGAGTGAGTTGCCATTTCCTTCCCCAGGGGATCTTCTCAACTCAAGGATCAAATCAGCATCTCCTGCTCTGCAGGCAGATTCTTTACCGCTGAGCCACTGGGAAAGCCTAGTAAAAGAAAACTGCAAGCTTATAATATAGTATAAGTATTTTTAAGTGTTCATCATTTAAATCTTTATAAAAACCTAGTAATATGACTAGGCAAAGAAACTTACACATGCCTTGTAGTAAGGGTAGCTTTTGTTCATTTTACCATTTTTTACTTCTACAAGGCAAAACACATACTAGAGAATATGTTATTGATTTTACAGCAGGAAGCGTATCAAAATAAAATGGGACAATGATACATTTTGCCATTGGTATTGGGGAATTTATCAAAAGACAGAGAAAAATACAGTATAATTGAGACAAAGTGTATCACTTAAACTATTCAAATGGCTATGACAAATATTACAATCTTTTGACAATGTTTAACAAAAAACATATTAAAAGTTTTAATGCAAAGTTTGATTTCGAATTTTAAAATTACTGTTTGAGGGCAATGTACTCTAAACTCAGGAAAGCACAAATAAGGGTGATGTAAGATGGTGATCCAAATTTGAACCTACCTTGTCAAAGGTAGAATCGTGGTGTCAAAAAGGAAAGCAAGTACCTGATCACAACAGTCTCAGAAAATACAAATTAAATCTTCATTTATGGTGTGAAATCTGTTAATAAATCAATTGATTTACTATGGTACTCAATTCTTCAGTTGTTTCAATAACAGTGTTAAATAACAGCACAACTAGGGAAATTATAAATATTTAAGGAGATTAAAATATCAGTAGAAAACATATTTCATATGGATTAAAAGAAAAAGCATTCACTCAAAACTACTTCTGAATACGAAGCCAAAATAATTCCATTTGGGAACTTTAAAAGAGAGGAGAGAGAGAAAACAGCCTATAAATCCAGTTTCAAAGACAAGAATAAATATACAAACTGTTAAGCAAAGCCAGGAATCTCGATGACTTTGAAACGTCTACTTACACTCATTTTAATGAAGAATTAAAGGATACAATGTGTTAAAGACATATTTAAAAGACTAGCAGTGGAATAAGACAGATGAACTGAATTTTGCCATAGCCTAAATAATTACAAGAGACTGAAATTGTAGTGTAATTCATGTTCTCTTTCCAGTTTAAAAACTTCTATCCTTTGCCTCTATCTTTGGTGTCACTGCCACCAATAAACACAGTATACAGCTTAGAAACCTAATTACTACCTTCGACTAGGAAAAAGTAAATTGACATTATCTCTTTAAAAGTTAAGATATAAAAGAATGCAGTCCGACTTGATTTTTGTCTCATGGTCCCACAGTATTCTGATATATCATGCCAAAATGTCAAAGTTTAAAAGGGAACATCATCATTTGCTAGAAGTCACCAAAAATTTAGCTACTGTACGCTGGTGTGATGACAGCTAGTAGTATGCAGAGGCTACAGAATGACATAACATATGTGCGCTCAGCTCCCAATTACCCCCAGGAAGGTTCAGTTGAATGGGAAGCTGAAACTGGGACAATGTAACACCTTCATGTACATATGCTACAGTTATGTTCTCCTGCAGTTTAAAAGGATAGTGTAGTTATCTTCAATTTACACAAAACATTATGAAACATGGTAGCTGCTCATGATTAAAATAAAATAGCAATGTCAATTAATTTAACAGTGTTAAATATATTCACATGATCACCACTCGTGATTCAAAATGGCCAGTAGTGAAGTTACACAGCAACCTATGTACACAACGTTTGCCACAACAGTGTTGGTAAGTTTGACTCTTTGCAGGCCAGGTGATTTTACGAGACAGACAATCTTGCATTGATCCTTTCATATTATGAAAGGAATTATATGTTGTAAGTAGTTTCATTCCTCACAGGGGAGGGGAGGGGAGACCCTCTAAAAAGTCAGTGCAAATTGAAGAGGGATCTCCCTTCTTGAACATTGGAACGTGTTGACCAAGATAGGATTCCTATAAGCTGAGGGTAAACCAATCTTAAGATATTAAAGGATCTTGTTAACATTGCCATTGGCGATCGGCGGGTATTTGCCACAAAGGGGACTCTCAGTCCTATAGCAGAGCCTTCTGGGAATACGGCTGCTGAGGCTGAGGTGGCTGCTGGCTGCCCCCAGGCTGGGGCAGTGTGGATGGTAATGTATAGTTCGGCACCTGGGACAGGCTGGTCCCTGCGTTCTGGTAGATGGTGACGTCGGGAGCAGCTGTGGCAGCAGGGGGAGGACTGTACACTGAAGCCTGGCTGGGATACGTACTTCCCGGGACGGAGCTGACCATTGTGCTGTGGAGGGGAAAGAACACTCAGTTAGGTCAACACTGACTTACACAGCCATTCAGAGATCAATAGCAAAGCTGTTCACTAAACAGTTACTCATTCAAACGATCCATCCATTAAATATTTATTAAATGGCTAGAATGTGCCAGACACTGCTATTTGAGGCACTGGGATATCATAAAGGAATAAGGGGGAAAAGTCCCCACCATCATGGAACTTATATTCTAAGAGGAGGAAAAAAGATGAGAAAAAAATGTATAATATGTTAAGAGGTGGTGACAATAGGTGATACGAAGAAACACAGGGACTTCCCTGGCGGTTCAGAGGTTGAGACTTTGGCCTTCCAATGCAGGGGGTGAGTTTGATCCCTGGCCAGGGAGTTAAGATCCCACATGCCAAAAAAACCAAAACATAAAGCAGAAGCAACATTGTAACAAGTTCAATGAAGACTTTAAAAATGGTCTAAATCAAAAAAAGAAAAAAAGAAACAAAGCATCCCAGGAAGACCACTAGCTCCTGGGACAAGAGATTCCTGAGGATCCAGGATGGTGGGGAAGACCACTCAGATACATCAACACTGAAGGAGAGACCGGAAAAGAGCGGGAGGGGGTGACACTGACGATCTAGGAAAAAGGGCTCTTCAGGAAAAGAGGACAGCAAGCCTGTGAGAAAAGGCCAGGCATGTTCAAGAGACAGCAGAAACAGAGGAGAGGAGCCTGCGTACACAGGCCCTGTAGACTGTGGTCAGGATCCTGGCCTGTGGCTGAGGGGGATGGAAAAACACTGGTTGGTTGTGGACAGAAGAGCAATCAGGACTTTGTTGGTTCAGTGGTTAAGAATTCGTCTGCCAAAGCAAGGGACTTGGGTTCGATCCCTGCTGGCGAACTAAGATCTCACATGCCGAGGGGCAGCTAAGACTGCGCACCATAACCCGAGAGCCCGTGCGCTGCAACTGCTGAGCCTGCACACCACAGGAGAGGCCCACGCGCCACAACCAGAGAAAGGCCCATGCGCCACAACCAGAGAAGCCCACGTGCTGCAGCTAGGCAGAGAGGCCCCTACAGGCTGCAGGCAAGACCCACCGCAGTCAGAAAAGGACAATGTGATGCGACTCGGTTTTAACAGGCTCACCCTGGGTGACGGAAGTCTGGAAAAGTGACACCTCGAGAATCGAAAATCTATGTAAGAGAATAGGAAACTGTCTGCTAGATAGGGACCGAGGGACACTAAAATACCTGCCTACCAAAAACACAGGAAAAAAATTCCTCTTGACTGTGATTTGCAATTAGAAAGCTTGAGTGACATATGTCATATACCTCTATGATGTATACTTCCACCTCCATTTTCACTACTTCCAATTTTGTTAGCGTATGTTTGTTTTGCCATCAGTTTTCTCATTCAAACACACACAGATGTACATGTACCTACACACAACTGTTCCTAATATATCTTTTTAAAAATTGCCTCAAGGTCTTTGTGAAGGCTTTTCAAGGAACTGAAATATATAACTCACTGGCCTAACACAGCCCTTGAAACTCCCATCAAAACATTTATTTATCAAGTATCTACTGAGTTCCCACCAGGTGGAAAACTCTACGCTACACAGTGTGGCTCTGAAGGTGACGGATCCCACTCCAGCTCTCAGGATACAACAGCCTAGCTGGGGACACAGACAAGACAACAGTGCGCTGGGGGCCTGGGCAGCAACAGAGGAGCACCATGGCTGGCGAGGGGGAGGGCGAGACAGCCCTGGAGAAAAGATGGAGCCTGGTGGGCTGCCGTCTACGGGGTCGCACAGAGTCGGACACGACTGAAGTGACTTAGCAGCAGCAGCAAGGACTAGAGAATGAGCAGAACAGCCAAATGAAGAGGACTCAATATTTTGATATTAATGCTCTGCCAAAAGCACCTCTTGAAATGCACCTGTGTTTCTGCAGAGGTGATATTTACAGCTAGCCAATAGCCAGGCTGGGGGATACAGCACAGGCCATGGGTCCAGGACAGGGGTTCATATCCAGGTGGCAGGAGAGGACAGAGCAGTCCCCAGCCAACAGCGACACGGCACTCTGACTCTGCAGCACCTACTATCAGAGCAGCTCATTTACAAGGATAATACCTCAAGGCTCTGGACTAAGAGATCCATGTCACCTTCAGTGCGAGAGCCACTAGAGCCGCACGTGACAGGGTTACTGAGGATCAGCTGGGATAGAGCAGTATCTCTGGATAAGGCTCAAGTTTCTAAGAGCTTCCTACTTCATTCCTGTACACTGGCTCACTTCCCAACAACTTCCACCTCTACTCACTTTGATCTAATTTTAAAGTAACATGTTACTCTCCTAAAAGCTGCTCCCTACTGATTTCCATGTAAGGGTATTTGGTTTTAACAAACTGAGAATTAAAAAAAATTAAAAAGTCCTTGGACAGACAGACAGGGCTCCACCTAACTTTCCCCCCTAAACTCTGTAACCCAGTAGGCAGTGCCGTCTTCTGGCTGCTGTCATCTGATGCCTATAACAGGCTTCCCCACTACCCTCCTTCTTAAGGTCACTTCAGAATACAAGACGTGACCACACAATCGTGTTTGGCAATCCCTCAGCATTCCTGGAGTGGGGGTCCTGAGGTTGAACAGTACAACAGTGAAGGCAGGACAGGAGCTCTGAGACGACTCCAACATGGATGCAGGTTCCCAGAAATTGTGCCTGTGTTACTGAGAAACTTCTGTTGTGAATTCTTAAGTCTGCCTGTTTGAGTCAAAGGAATGATTTCCCGTTGAAGCAGAAAAAGCATTCATAAACTGTGAATAATATAATGCGTACATATAATCATTTACATGATGGGGCATTGTATGTAAATGACCAAAACAATGAGCCTGACATTTCTTCATCAGCCACTCGACCCATGAACCACGTCAGCTTCTTGTTGCCGTCTCCTTCCACGTGGTTTATTATGCTGTGATATATATACAGTAACTTCCTACCAGGGTAAAAAGAAGGAAATATTTGTTTCTAAGAGACAGCTCAGAACTATAAATTGTAAAGGAATAATCAAAGAACATTTAGCTTTTTATGTGAAATTTGTATAAAATGTTAAATTACAGTAATCAAAATAAACAAGTTTCATTGAAGTCTTTAGCTAATATCACAGACTCAGATAAAAACAAAAGAAATTCTGATGGGAAGAATATCAAAAATACCTAGCTATATTGCTTCTCGGCCTTTTGGCTAAGATCAAGTGTAAAAATACCTAGCTACAATGTTATGTGGCAGCCTGGATGGGAGGGGAGTCTGAGGGAGAACGGGTTCATGTATAGGTCTGGCTGAGTCCCTCTGCTGTCCACCTGAGACCATCACAACACTGTTAATTGGCTATACCTCAATATAAAACAGAAAGTTAAAAAAAAAAAAAAGAGGTAAAATCACAATCCAGCAATTCAAGGAATCAGTAGGACAGAAGACTGGCATGCTGGCTGGCACTGCCACGCTGCAGGGGGTCCCAGAGAATCCACTTGCCACCACAGACAAGGCTGACCTTCTGCTATCAGTGATGACACCCATCCTACATTTTTTAAATCCATTTTTCATGATTACATATGATTGACGGCACTTGAGGGTTTCAACAGCACTACCCGCAAACAACAGTCAATAATCAAATTACTTGGGGTAGGAAGCCTGGGCTTGCTGAGTAGGAAGGGCTGGGTTTGCAGATGGTGGCACTGCTCCTTGGCTGAGGGAAGACAGCTGCTCTGGGGGCAGGCTGTAGGTCTGCAGGTGGCTCATCTGGGCGCTCCCTGCGACCAGGTAAGCACCACTCTGAGGAGCGTACACCTAGAACAGTTCCACATAAGACATGTTAGGTTCCCTCTGATTTTAACAGGCATGCTTTCAATTACAAACAGAACAACAATCACATCTCTGAAATCCTTTAAGTTACTTCTGCTGTCAGGCATTTGAAAGTTACTTTTCAGTAAAGTGGGCTTCTGATGATTTTTGTTCTTAGGTAAACAATAGCAAAACTCATGTTCCCCTCCATACAGAAGCAGTAAAGAAATTGACCTTGAAATCTGATACTGATATAATCTCTCTTTCCATGTTGATATTGTATCTCCCTAAAAGGAATCCCTGACTCAATGGACATGAGTTTCAGCAAACTCCAGGAAATAGGGAATGACAGGGGAGGCTGGCATGCTGCAGTCCATGGGGTGCAAAGAGTCACATGACTTAGTGACTGAACAATAACAACAAAGGAATCCTCCAAAATGCTTAAGAAAGTGTATTTGAATTCACTGTTTATAGCAACAGTTCACACATGTTTCTCAATACCTATTAGAGATATACTAAATATTTCCTAAGTTACAGTTTTATTGAACACAGAGTAAGCTAAGCTACCCTTCAAAGTCTGCAGGGTCAGCAGACTTTGTCAAGGGCCTGGACAGTACATGTGTCAGACTTCATGGACCACACAGTCTCTGTCAGCACTACTGAGCTCTGCTCATAGAGAAAGCAGTCAGAAACGATGTAGAAACTGAAGAGAATAGCTGTATTTCAGTAAAAGTTAAAAAAAAAAACAAAACAGGTGCAAGGGCTGGATTTTTGCCCTTGGGTCATTGTAAATCCCTGTGTCTAAAAACTGTATTTGTTTTAAGCAGGAGAAATTAAGGTCTCAAGTGCCTCCCAAATCTTAACATGCATAATATTCTAATTTTCTGTAGTATTCGTTAGATCCTTCCATTTCACGTTTGAAAACTGTTCAGGGAGTGCGACTCTCACTAGCTGTTACTGTAAGATGGTAACACCACCATCAGGACACGAAACCACCACCATCTGAGCGCCTGTGTTAAAGCCACAAGAGACGCACCACACACAGAATCCAAAAGGTCTTCACTGTAAACACAGTTAGTCCTGTCCTCACAAAGGCAATTGTTTGTACTTTGCAAAACCAACAGGAAGGGGTTCTGTTTGTCTGCTGGCTCGCGCTGGTATCATGACTCATGGGTACGTGTTGTCCAGCCCCGCATTTCTCAGGTCTGGCTGCTCTTCTTCAGGGTTCTGGACCCTCCCTTCAGAAATGGACCTCACCAAAAAACAAAAAAATTCTCCTGCACAAAGTTTATGGTACTCTGTGTGGATAAAATACGGCGTCTGGCGAACTGCTCCCTACATGCTGCACTTGGTGAGTTTGTGGGAAATGGGCTCTGGAGATAACTGCTGGTGTGACGGGTTTTAGGGCTAGTGCTGCACCACACATGTTCCCATGTAATGGAACAGAAAAACATCCAAGTCAAGGCAGCTCACTGTAGAATTGACAAAGGTAGATACTCACAAGGACTTAGTAATATGAAGAAACTGTACTCAGACAGACAAAAACTGTCCTTCTTAACCAGGAAATTAGATGTGAAGCTTTGAAAATACACAGACATTTGGATCTCACAAACGTGAGATTCAACATGCCTGGGGTAGAGCCAATGCATCTGTATTTTTTTTTAACTTGATGGTGGCTGATGTGCACTTCTGCATAAATATATTTTTTTAGAACAAGAACTACAGGTATAGTTAGCATACTATACATGGTATTTGTCAAGTAAAAAAGTCTTCTAAACTTTATTTTTTAATCTGAACATTACTTTTGGGAAGTTTCACATTTTACAAAAACATAGCTATTTCAAATAATCTCAAATATATTTGAAAATTTTAAATGAGATGCTTGAGCTTTTAAAAGCTTACCTGAGAACCAGAAACTCCGGGTGACTGAATATAATACTGCTGATTCTGTAATTTTGCGTACATGGAATACATGGGGTCTTCATTCATTAACTTGGTATATAAGGACAGGGCTTCCATCACTTTAACATTCAGTTCTGAGAGTTCTGAATGTTTTCTGAAATATTATACAAGAATGTAAAACATCATTGCTATTTAAATGTTCTAAGTAATAAGATGTATCAAAATAGCAAAAGTAGGCAAGAATGGTGTTAAGTAGACACTATTAAAAATGTAACTTGGTGACAAAAAAAAATATCTTATAGTTTAACTCCAAGGCAACCAAAAGTGTTTAAGATTTAGGTGTTATGCGGGAAGGACTCGAGCTTATTGCACTTGACTTTACCTGAAAATATCTAGGTTTCCCTCATTATTATTACAGATGGGTCATTTGTGGGGCTTGATGATGCCACTAACAGCAAATATGATTACAACAGTTAACCCTTATTAAAAAAAAAGGACTAACATTAGAAAGTCACACAAATTCTACTTTAAAAAGGGGGTGGGGGAGACAGATGGGTCTAATTTCGACTCTCACATCTAGTGGAAAACAAGTGAACTGGCATATCTGTAAAAATAAAATAAAAAGGCATCTCCATTCCAAGACGCAGCTTAGAGAGCTCTGTAGGGAAGAGGGCACGCAGCACAGGCAGCACACACACGGTCTTACCTATCGATATCCTCCAGCTTTTCATCAATGAGAGGCCCCATCTGGTGACACATTGCTAAGACGACGAGATGGAAGAAATTTAAGACAATGCAGCAAAAGACAGCAACTCTCTAAAAGATGTCATTTGGAATAACAAAAATTCTATCAATTAACCTTAGGCCCACAGAACCCAAGACTGGTTTTCCTGGATATTTATAAAATCAATACTTTCGACTGATTGCATTGCTCTCAGAAAACTTCAGTACCAATCTTCATTTTACAACATTTTAAAATGTTGAATAAAATATTTAATTTGGGTAGAAAAGTATAAAAATTTGAATTCTACCAAAGGTTTAAACAGCATGTAAACATGAGACTGGTCACAGAAGAGCAAGAAATGTTAACAGTGTTTATACCGTCTTCAATTTTATTTAATAATAAAAGCACTCTGTAAGAGAACATTAGCTATAACCCTTAATTATGTTTTACTTTCGAGGTAAATGGAAAACAAGGTTTACCTTCAAGATGAAGTAACTCTGGAAGATCTGGTTGATCATCACTGGGATCTGTACTTTGCAACATCTGTAGCAACTGGTCCATTTTATCCTACAGGAATTAAACAGTTAATATAAAAAGCAACAAATCACTCTGCCACAATGACTTCTCACTTCATTAATTAGATAACGGATGAACTTGTAATTCACAGATATGAAAACTTCAATTTTGCTTTAATGTATTTACTAATCCATGTATTTTCTTTACTACCATGTGAAGTCAGAGTCTTGAAAGCTATTTCTTCTTGTTTTCGAAACTGATAACAGAAATTCTCTTAAATAAGAAGAAATAGAGCAACATTTAAACTACAACATGTGAGTTTATTAATCTCTTATGTCATGCTTGTGGATTTCTGTCTCACTTTGTTTTGGAGCATCGGTAGCCTGGCCACGGTGACAGGTGTACCCTATCAAGCTGGCATCATTACTTATGACTAACAACTTGGTTACTACCTCTCCACTGGGGAGAATACAGCAGCTGTTTTATAAGGCACAGCTCAGCTCTATTCCAGCTGTTCCTCTTCTAAGTAGTACCAGAAGGATTTATTCTACATTCTCTTTCCACCAATGTTTCAGTTTGTCATCAAAAAAAGGGAGGATGATTTGTGTGATTTGTGGTTTCTCTATTCTCCTGTGTGAAAGGCTGGAAGGCATCTCAAAGCAGTGACTCAGACCTATTTCAGCATCTTTTGTTTTAGACCAACAGAAATAAAGAAGCCATCATGACATAAATACACATAAGCATTATATTAGCAGAGATGAATCTATATGTAAGTTTAAAAAATCAAAATATATATCTCCTGTACCAAACAATATTACTATAATAATTGCAAACTTTTCTCCATTCATGGTTTTGACAAGGTTATACTACTAAGCATAGCTACTTAGGTAAATTATTTAAAGGCTATAATTCAAAGCAAAGTCATTACATAAACCAAAGTCTGCACAGTCTGCACAGAAGGAGAATAGTTTGAGAGATGAATTAATCACTAAGAGTGAAAATGACACAAGTATATTAAAAAAAACTCTCTTGAAGTCAAAGAATTTCATATTCTGAAATAGATACTACTTTTCAATGTAAAAGAGTCCTAATTTCATTTTAAGTAGTCTAACAGAGAAGGCACATGTCAGGAAAGTGTCTGAAGTCAAAAAAAGAGAGAAGGAATAAAATGAGAGTCAGCTAACATGTGGGTAACTTCTGTCCTCTTGGTTTACAGAATTCTATATCCTATTTGAAATTACCTATCAGAGAAATGAGGTTTATAGATAGACCCTACATGCATTTTCTTTATTAATATTTATTTATTTGGCTCTGCCAGATTAGTTACACATATGAGATCTTTGATCTTGTTGTGGCATGCGGGATCTAATTCCCAGACCAGGGATCAAACATGGGCCCCCAGTGTTGGGAGACTGGAGTCTTAGCCCCTGGACCACCAGGGAAGTCCCCACGCATTTTCTGTTGTCATGCTATAGCCAAATCTGACTTTCCCTGCCCCTATACAAGCTCTGGCTCTCAGTACAGCCTGCAAAAGAGTGCTCTTCGAACTTTAGTCCTCTGGCTCCCTCCAAAGAAGGCTAAAAACCTACAAATCCCTTCACATATTTTAAACAGGAATTCTCATTTTTCATCATTAGTTTAAAATGTTACAAAGGATATAACTGCTAAAAAATTAACTACTGAGATTTAAAAATAAAAGCCAAGGACGTCGCTAGCAGTCCAGTGCTTAGGGCTCCACATTTCCAATGCAGGGGGCTTGGATTCGATAGCTGGCCGGCGAACTAAGATCTCACATTCCATGCAGGGCAGCCGAAAAGTAAAAAGTAAAGTAAATAATTAATAAGTCACACATTCTTTTGAATTTATCCAAAAAGTCTCATTATAATAGGGTTTGTAACAGCAAAAAGAAAAAAAAAAAAAAAACCCACAGAGAACTGAAAACAACCTAACTGTCCAACAACAGAATGAAGTCATGATAAACCCATACTATGGAAGATTAAGCAGAAATTAAAATGAGAAGGGACAACGATACCTACTGACATGGCAAGAAGGGGACTACAGAGGAAATTTCCAGACGAACTTTGACTTGGTCTGTATTCTTTGAATTTTTATAACAACAAAATACATGCATTAATCAAGGACTGAATTTTTTCAGAGAAGAGAAGAAAACCATTTCAACTTCAATATCAAGTAAGGTGCTCTCGGGCAGAAAGTCACTTACCTCATCAATGTAGGCTTGTTCTGGCTCTGGTTCTATCGTTTCTACCTGAACTTCATCACTAAATTGTACCGTCTTCTTCTCCGTTTTAACTAAAAAAAAATGTGTAATAATTATCCTTTCCATATCATAATTTACAATTTTATCTTAAAGTACTTTAAGTTCCAGGAAAGAATCTAGGTGTTTCCTATATTCTCTTCAATCTGACAGACTCAATTTAAGGGATACACCACTAGCAGATTAAGGCAATAATGACAAAACAATACATTATGAAACTGTGTAAAGACTTCTTAATTTTCTCTTCTAAAGATTTTATGTTTTCCATAAGATACTTCACTAAATAAGAGCTGTATTTCTAGAACAAAGATTAATCACCTATTACAAATGAGAATTCAGTAAACTGCTGAACGAAAAGCAAAGTTTTACAATGGTATAAATGAACTCTGCTATTTAAAATTAATCCTCTTTTCAAATTACCAGTTCTTTCAAAGAAAAATCTCTGCTTTTCCACATACTCTTTCAATATAGTAAATTTGGGAAGTGAGCTGTATATTCCCTGCACGCCACTCAGACTTTTTTTTTTACTAAGGGAATGAAATTTAGGCCAGTGGAGAACTTTACAAATGGCCTTGGCAGGGATCTGAGTTTTTCCACTAAATCAGTCTGTATTTTTTAGTTACATTATTCTTTGCTATGAAAGGGTGGTTACTAAGGGATCTGCAAACTAGAGGTACATATTTCTCTTGCTCAACAAAGCAATCTTTAAAAAGTATTCAATATATCACTAACTAGCAAGTATAAGGTTATAATTTCCACAGCAACTGACTTTCTCCAAAGTATTACTGAGAGGCACATACAGCCTTAAAGGAATGAACTTTCTTTTGGGATCTTTTTATCCATGTATCAATATAGTTGCCTTCCCCGGTGGCTCAGTGGTAAAGGATCCACCGGGCAATGTAGGAGACACAGGTTTGATCCCTGGGTTGGGAAGACTCCCTGGAGAAGAAAATGGCAACCCATCCCAGTATTCTTGCCTGGAAAATCCCATGGACAGAGGAGCCTGGCGGGCTACAGTCCATGGAGATGCAAAGAGAAAGACAAGACTAAGCATCTAAATATATAGATCAATATAGTCAAATCAATATAGTCAAGCATATTCATAAAAATTAAGACTCAAGGTGGAAAGAGGGGGAGTGGAAAGGGGCAGAATTAAGGAAGGAAAATAATATTTAGTAAATCACTAAATGTGCTTAATGGAATATTGCATTTCCCCCAATGAGTCTCCAATACAATCCTCTAAGATATACCCACCCTGTGGATGAGGTGAACAGTGGCTTAGAAAGATTAAAAGCAAATCAGTGGGAAGGCCTGGACTGAATGCCCATCATTCTAGCTGCACTAGCCCACACTACTGGAATACAGCCTGTGACTTTACTCTGAGAACAATAAGTCATATTACTTATATATTCTATGTTGGACTTCCCTGGTGGCTCAGATGGTAAAAGCATCTGCCTACAATGGGGGAGGACCCAGGTTCGATCCCTGGGTTGGGAAGATCCCCTGGAGAAGGAAATGGCAACCCACTCCAGAATATAAATGGAAAAGAGTTTAATCTCGAATAAAGGAATATATTCATCCCACAAAAGTCACAATAAAGAAAAAGTCTACATACACAAGAAATTTCAGCTTATTTCACTTTCCCATGGGAGAAAAAGAGCCACCTGCTACAGATATTTCCACTTTTTATATCCTTTTTAGATATATGTATACACGTAGAAAGCTGGGACAGCCTGGCAAGGTAGACTTGCCATCCTAACAGCTGCTGCTGCTAAGTCGCTTCAGTCATGTCCGACTCTGTGTGACCCCATAGATGGCAGCCCACCAGGCTCCCCCGTCCCTGGGATTCTCCAGGCAAGAACACTGGAGGGGGTTGCCATTTCCTTCTCCAATGTATGAAAGTGAAAAGTGAAAGTGAAGTCACTCAGTCGTGTCCGACTCTTAGCGATCCCATGGACTGCAGCCCACCAGGCTCCTCCATCCATGGGATTTTCCAGGCAAGTGTACTGGAGTGGGGTGCCATTGCCTTCTCCTAACGGCTGGCCGTGCACAAGTCTGCAGTGTTTTTTCTCTTAGGGGCTAATACTGTTACTTTGTATGCATGCATTATGTTTATGTATATGTGTCACATGTGTATAAATATCATACACACACACATATACACATATATTATAAAGTCCTTTCACAAAATCTTACTGCCTCTTCAAAATGTAAACAAGCTAAGTAGCTCAGGCATTTCTAATGATACATTAAGTGAAGTGGACCTCTATTTCCTCATATAGAACAACGCTACAAGGATCTTGCTAACACTCCTTCTCCAAACTTGAGAACTATAACTCCATTACATAAGCTCTGATGCTCTCTTTTAGGTGGTCCAGAGTGAAACACATGAAAATAGCTAGAAAATTCATTTTAAGGCTACCTTGCTATGTGACAGGGAAGAAGGTAAGATAGCTACTTTAGCCATGTGACATACTGGATCTCATCTGGAACAGACATTCAAGACAATTCTATCCAACAGCTAACTCAACATAAACAAACAAAAACAAAACAAAATCACAGATAAAAACAGAGACCAAAAAATCCTCACAGCAAAATACAGAAAAGTTCACCATCACCAGGTGAGGTTAAAAAATGGGCACAGTATGCACTGCCATTTAAACAAGGTTCTACAGCTTATTCTTGATTTTAACAAAAAAGAACTTCATAAAGGAATGGGTATCAGAATCTGTCTGTATTAAAGTGACATAAGACATCCTGACAATAACCAGGAGACGGCACTGTTTTATCCAGGATCTGTGATGTATGTTATTGAAGCCTTCTCTTGAAAGAGAAGCATTTCTGTATTTTCAAAGAAAAGTGTATCTTTACTAATAGATAGACACTTATGTATCATTTATTGTATAAACATTTATACAGTCTGTATTCTGGATAAGACTCAGTACCAAGTACTGCTGTAAATAAAACAACTGAGACAAAGATCTTTTCTTAAAATTCTCGTAAACCGAAAAAGACCAAAGCAAATGGTGATTTATAACTCTCTTTGATCTCTTCTACCTGGCATTACATAATATAGATAAGATGAGCTGAGACATTTTGCCAAGACAACTAACATACAAAAACCCTTAAAACTCAAAACATTCAGTCACTAACAGAAACCTTTCTAGATGAGAACATATTTCTGCTTCCTTAAACAGAGGAAGAATATGACTTATTCCTGATGACTCAAACTTATCATTAGGAAGATTCATCAAAGTATTCTGTGGAAATACAATGACCCGCTTACCGACATTTTGATAGGCTACTGGCAGTTGACATCTCCTGCAATGATTATGCCTGCCCGTAATACCATTTTTCCTCCTTGACCCCACTTTTTAGTTGGTTTCTCCTTGTCAGCAAAGCTTTGGAAATCAGAAAGTACTGACATGGTTAGGTATGGTTCTTTCTGAATATCTGACATTAAGTATAGGAAAGCCATTAAGTTGCTTAGAGGCCACTGCTTCCAAGTTTGAGGCCTGACACTAGGGAAATGAACTAACCTTAGAATAGGAATTAATCTCCACAAGGTTACACTGCATTTGTCACACTACTGTCAACTGATGATACCAAAAATACAAGATTAAAAGTCTACAACACTTCTTAATTTGCATTTCTGCAATGACATATAAATACACACACACACATTTTTTTTTCCTAAATAAAAGTCTACAGTCTGATAAACTGACTGGGGAACTACATTTTTAATAAACACCTTGGAGGCTCTAACATTTGAGAATTCTTGCTCCAGAAAGCTGAATTTTAGAGAATTAAGGATTACTGTCCAGTGACAGACCAGAAAATACTTACTCATTTCAGGCTCAACAGTGAGATCTGCAGTCACAAAGTTTGAGGGGAAGAGCCCCATGCCTTGATGGGTTTCCCCTTTCCACCAGTTGGGGTCACTAAGGGGAACAAAAAAAAAGAAAGCTTTACCATAACAAAGAATTCTTATTTTTATTTATCTTTACCTTTTATGGTGTTTAACTTATATCATTACCAGATGTGAAGCCCACAAGAATCCAATGAAGGAGGAAATGAATGTAACATTATTACAAATACGAGATGAGGTCTCAGAGAAGACATGAGACTCTAAACACAGTCCTTTTTCATACTTTGGAAGGCTATAAATGCTCTGAGGATCTAATATAAGGTTCTGAACTCTCTCCCCCGCAAAAGACAGATTCCCAGACTTGACTGTCAACTTCAGGACTTCCCTGGTGGTCCAGTGGTTAAGAATCTGCCTGCCAACGTGGGGGACATGGTTTCAATCCCTGGTCCAGTAAGATCCCACATGCAGCAGGGCAACTAAGTCCACATGCTGCACTACTGAAGCCCAAGCTCTAGAGCCCATGCTCCACAAGAAAAGCCAACACAATGAAAAGCCCACACACCACAGCTACAGTAGCCAGACCTGCTCGTTGCAACTAGAGAAAGCCCATGTGCAGCAATGAAGACCCAGCACAGCCACAAATGAAAAATAAATATCTTCTTTAAAAACTGTCAACTTCAGGTGGTTAACAGGCTCCAGCCTAACAATCTTTTGTAACAAGATAGATGGTGGACTCTGAATCCAGACCTCCATTCCTAAATCAGTGTTCTTTGTAGTACACATTAGCATATTGTCCATCCACAAGAGAACACACATGGTAGTAACATCACTAGGAGCACAAAATGTTCACGAGGAACACAATCCCCAGTGAATCCCCATGCTCAGCACTGGACCCCCAATGTCTAGGATAAGGAAAGCTAGCCAGCACTCAAGAAAGATTTTTTGAATGAATGAATGATCAAGGTTTCGTGCAACTTCCAAATAACCAGCTCATACTACTTCATTTTCTTTCACTCAAGAAAACATATTAGCACGCAAGCGTGATCCTACAGGAATAATCTTAAATCTATTTGAATTAATCTTCAAAAACCACTTGCAAAAAATTTTAGCACTTCATTATGACTAACAATCACCAGTAGTCATTTTCAAGTAAACATACAACTGTGGTAAAAAAAAAAAAAAAAAAAAGAGATGCACTGTATCATCTCCCTGATGACATAATTCAATATATTATATATTTCTTATAAATTCCATAAATGCATATATTTTTAGTGTATTTTCTAAAATCTTAACTTTTTTTACTAATTTAACAGTGCAAGTATTAGATAGAACCAAAAATGAATAGAGTAAACTAGGCCTCCAAAACAAATAGGAAGTATTTAAGTGATAGATGATAAAAAAATTAAACTATAAAATACAAATCCCAACAGTATGACACAAAGCAACCAACTGTCTGTCTTACAGAGAAAATACCTGAGTCAATATTTGATTTTATTATGTTTGATAAGGCAGTCAGCAGGAATAAATGAAACACAGAATATACTATGTATCTTCAAGTGAATATTCAACTTAATAGTAACCATCACCTGTCATCAAGAACTGTAATAATTTCTCCAGCTTTAAAAGTCAGTTCATTATCTTCAGCAGCTTCAAAGTCGTATATAGCACGAACTTTCCGGCCTTCATGTTGATGGTTAGTTAAGAGGTTGGATGTGCTTGGATACAAAGTGGAAAGGGTGGTTGACTGCTGCCTTTGTTCCTTCAGGGACAACTCAATGGCTGGAAAATAATGAGTTTTTTGTTTTGTTTTTTTTTAAAAAGACTCAAAATGTTAATACACCCAACAATCCTAAGAAGTACAAAAAAGTATCTGAGGGTAAAAAGTATTCTTCTTTCATTAATGTAGTGGGAAGCTAGAACATATCCTGATATAATAATAGTGAACAAAAATAATGACATCAATTGTATTCATTCATTCACAGCTCAAAGCTTAAAAAATAAATAAGCTAACAGAACAACCAAAGAGCATGATGGCTTTTTTTACTGAACAGGTACAGTTTAAAATATTCTGGGTAATAAAGTGATATAAACTCAAATCTGTTTTTTAAATTTATCTACAGATATTTTATATTTTCTTTCATCTTCTCAGTTTATTTCTAATAGCTTAAGTTTACCAAATAACAATCAAAATCACTTTGGATGTCAAAAGTCCCAAGCTGGAGTCCTTCACTGGGGGATCATTGAACAGAATTCTCAAAGACAGCATTTGAGAGCCTGTGTTTTATTGTTCCAGAGGTCATTCTCAGGTAAGCAATCTAAGAATTGGAATTTGGAAACAATACAGTGAAGTCTCACCTAACTAACACCCCAAACAAATCTTAAATGTGTCCACTCTATCTCCTCCCCAGTGCAGGCCAGCACCGTCACTCAGGCTTTATAATGTAATCTTAATGAATTGACTACACCATTTCCAATTCAATACATAATCCCTTCTTCCCTGCCACCTCTGTTCCAAATGAATAAAAGACCAGATGAGAAAATAAAACTTTAAAATTAACGTAAGAAAAAATAGGAAATCAGGATCCTGGGAGAGAGGAAAATATCTTAAGACATTAAAAAAAAATTGTAAAATAAAAGCAAAAATTTTGACTACATCAAAATTTAAAACTTGTTTAATACAACATGTCATTATCAAAGTTAAACTATAAGCCAAAACCCAAGAGTAGACATCTACAACAGATATAACAAGCAAAGGTTGATATCCAAAATAAAAACTATATATACAGCATTACTACAAAAAAAATATAGAAAAAGAGACAATCAAAGCATCTAATAAACATACAAAAAAGGACTGAACCTCATTAGTAATCAAGAAAATAAAAATTAAAATAATTAGGTATCATTTCAAACCCATCAGATTCACAAAAATTACTCTTTGATGATACCAAATGTCATCATAAGACTAGAAATAGTAAGTGAATAATAAAAGCTTTCATACACTGCAGATGGGAAAGCCACAACTAGTAGCAAAGTTGAAGATGTACCTACCATAAGCCAACAATACCACAAAATGATCTTTCACACGCACACACACACACACATACACTGAAGAACATGAAAAAAGATACTCAATGCTGCAAACATGTTATAGTAAAAGAAATCAGAAAATCCAGATGTCCATCAGTAGGAAGGAAGATAGACTAAAGCAGGTGCTTATTAGAACCTAAAGCAGGTGCTAATACTGGAATATTATACAGCAGTTAAAACAAATGAACTTGACATAAATACTCATTATGGATAGATCTCAAACATCGCATGAAAAAAACCAGTTGCAGATGGTACCTAGAGTACAGTATTTATGAAAAAGAATTTGCTGGAAACAAATAAGTATTTGGTATTATTTATAGGTATACAGATAGTATAGTAAAAATATTATAGAAACAAGACTAAACAGACATACACGACAGTAGCTGCCTTGGAAGAGGAGAGGAAAGAAGTGATACTGAAGAGAGGAACAGAGGAGAACAAAGCAGATTTCAGCTTTGGCTGTGAACTCCTATTTCCTTTATTTTTAAACATCTCAGGGGAAAAAAATATCAAGTAAGAGACCTATCACCTTCCCAGGGTCAGGGACTTAAAAAAATGTACCTTTCGCTAAATCTTCCTCTTCTTTTTTGTTAGCCGCAGTACCAGGATCCTTAGCTACCAGAGCTGGGCTTGCTTTCGCTTGTTCTGCAGCCTAACACAGAAAAAAAAAAAAGATATTTGAAAGCTGTTCTCAAATTTTCCTACTCCAATTAATCTAAGAACCCACAAGACCCCTCCTTGAATCAATCCACCAGACTTCTGAACAAGAAAGAAATCCAAGGGGGAGAAGTCTCCACTTTGAAAGCTGAGGCAGGACTGGAGCAAACAGACTGAGCATTCATTTCTTAGGCATGACAGAACCACCACACTTTGCCAGACGTGAGTGAGAAGGTGACACTAAAGGCAGCCAGTATGCAAACCAGCAGACACGGGCGAGAGGAGATCTCAACATTTCTGGAAAATTTTACAGCCAGAAAATGGGGTGCAAGGGGAAAGGAGATGACTACTTTTAAAACATCTAGACAAGAGTTATATTTTGTTGTTTCCTTCCAGCTCAGAAGTCAGGAATCCAGATTTTTATGTGATAATATAAATGCTCATAAGATTATACTATCTTTTAAACTAAAATACTAGTAGTCAATGTTGATAATATATTATTGTCCATCTTAAACATATTTTGTAAATAAAGTACTAGACAAGTAAACAAACACACACATTGATTCATGCTTATAGAATTACAAAACTTCCAAAGCCTTAATGACCGCTTACTTTTTGGTGGCCATCGAGGAGAATTAGCTTCAGCTTCATTTTTCAACCATTCCATCATTTACCAGAACTGCTGGCACACGTGCATACACACACACTTTGACATCTCTGACACACACTTGCTTCTACTCATACCATCTCCCCCTCTAGCTCCTTTTACTCCATGCACATTTTTTCCTACTAAGTTTCAACCCACAAGTCAGGGAACAGCTAAAATATCACTTTCTCAGTGAAACATTCTTAAACCCTCTAAGTAAGCACTCCCTCCTTTGCGTTCCTCTGATTTTCAACAAGGTCCTATGACATGGGTAGTAAGAAGGCAGGCTGTGGAGTCAGGCCAATGTGGCATACGTCCCAGATGTACCACCTTCTAATGCATGAACCTGGAGCCCATAAGCCTTCTTGTGTCTCAAGTTCCTCCTCTACAGAATGAGGCTGCTTACATGTCTATCTGCATAACCAGGATGTGTGTTCCTTGAGGGCTGTTGTAGCAGTTTAGTCGCCAAGTCGTGTTCAGCTCTTTGTGACCCCATGGATTGTAGCCCACCAGGCTCCGCTGTCCATTGGATTTTCCAGGCAAGAATACTGGAGTGGCTTGCCATTTCCTTCTCCAGGGGTTCTTCTCCACCCAGGTATCAAACCTGGGTCCCCTGCATTGTAAGCAGATCCTTTAACCAACTGAGCTACCAGGGAGACTCCTTGAGGGTATATGGCCCTAAATATTATAAGCAATGATCGTTGACTAAATGAAAGGCAAAATATTCAACCTTATAGTAAATACAGTCTTCATGTAATATATCTTATAATGTCAAACAAATGCACGAGGCATTTATTTTTAGCAAAGCTGATAAGAGAAGAGCTTTTGGACTCACTGAATAGAACATTAAGTATTTTCAATCTGACCCACCTCTAGCTGTAACCTTCCTGGTAAAAAAATGTTTTATTATCACACACCTCTTAACACTGAAGGTATGCTTCATCAGAGAGAATCTTTTTCATTATATATTTGTTTCACAATTTAGTGAATTTCACAAAATAGACATAGATCTTTTTGGTCTGGAAGGGATCTCTATTGGTCAAGAAGGAAGCACAGAACTGAGCTATATTAAGCTCTACATTCCTGAACTGCTCTCTTTTCAAAGTTCCTTTCTATCATCAGGTTCCAAGTATAGCAACGCTACTTGTCTTATTAACCAGTCAAATGCAGCAGCAGGGCCAGCATCACTGCTCCCTCGAGGTCAAAAGTCAGTGTTATGACAGAACCACAGCAGCAAGAGTCAGGTGACTCAGGATGACTTTTCTTAATATTTTTACATTATTTTTTTCTGTACCTGGATGAAACAACATACTTAAAAAAAAATCCTCATGTTTCCAGAGGTTTTTGTTAAATATGCTTATGCTAACAAATATCTAGTCTGACTAAAATGTAGGCATAAGCAACTAAGTGGCTATAAAATTTGTAGGGACTTCTGCAGATGATTCCAGATGACAGATTTTTTTTTTTTAACTAAACAAGGAGCTCTTTACAAACAGGATTTTCAATGACAAACAAGCTCTTCAGAAACTACTATTTAAAAAAAAAGAAAAAGAAAACACCATTCTACCTCATCATAGTTTATATGCGTTTTACATATTTCCTGTGCGTGAAACACAGCAGCTATAACAGAATGAGCTTTCACATACTTTATAACATCTACATGAAAAAAAGAAAAGTCACTCTTTCCTACTGCTAATCTACATCTTGAATCTTCCGAACAAGACAGGAATCCCATGTCTACACCCATCAGTACATAAGCACTCTTCCCAGTGTTCACTCCACTTCTTATCCTTCAAATCCTAGTCCGACAGACACATATCTACTAACCTCAGTAGCAAACGGAAGGCAGGATCGTGTAGTGGAAAGAACACTGGACTGAGAGTTGGAAGGCCTGTTCCAGCTCTGTCAACCACTAGCTGTGGCCCTGGGCAAGTCACTTAATCATTCTGGGGCTCAGTACCCTCATCTGTAAAATGAGGGGATTAGATTAGAGGATCACTAGAGTGGCTCCAACAACTACCTGAGACTCGAGGTTAACCCGCAAAGCTATGGATCAATCAGATCACTAGCTCTCCTTCCTTCTCTTACAGGAATGCAATCCTCACTTGCACTGAAAGTTATCCTTAAGAGCAGTGCTGCTCACACTTAACATGCAGAGAGTCATCGGGGCTCTTGTTAAAATGGAGCTAATGAATCCACTGCTTGGTGTGGCATGTTTCCACACACGAGTGAGGAGACAGTTCTAACAAGCTTCCAGGTGATGATGACTGCTGATGGTCCACGAACTACACTGTGAGCATCAGGCTCTAGAACAGGTTCTCAGGGTACAGAAACTGATATTCCACTAAGTAGCTACACTTTTCCATTCTCCATAGTGAGTATAGTCTTTGATAATTAAATACTGCTTCTGCTGTCATTTTATTATACCGTATCTTGGATTATTCTGCATAAAATTATTCCTTAACTACAGAGATTTAGAAATTATACTTAGTAAAAATGAGCTATCAATTATGAGTGACTATTTCTCAAGACATAATTTATCACTGTAAAATTAGTCATAAACTAATTTTTTTCAAGTAATAAGAAAAATATCCTTTTCTTCTTTCATTTCCAAAATATATTTCTGGATCTTCACATCTCAACAGTACTTAGATAAATCAGAAGTGCCTTAGGAAGAAAGTCTAGATGAATCATTTCATGTTATCACATCACTCATTACATTCCACCCCAAGCGGTATAGTGGGGAAAGACAATACAGTAAGTTACCAGACATTTTAAGCCTGCTTAGTCAGGTGGGCATCCTAAATAACAGTTACCCAGAAAAGAAAAAGAATAAAAAACATCCCCTTTCATTTTTTTTCCTGTATGACATAAGTTAGAGATTGAGCCTGTTACATAAATAATTTTTAAGGCAAATTAAGCCTTTCAGTCAATCATATTTATTAGAAAGAAGAAAGAAGACTTCTGTGCTGGTCAGTTCTTATTAACAGGAAAGACGTTTTATGTGTTTCCCCTCCTAATGAGCCCTTTATATCTCCTTCCCATTTTAATACAGGTGCCATAAATTTCATAGTCCAAACAACCTCTAAACACATCCTTAAAATTTAAGGAAACCTTAGTTTAGAGCTGTCTTTCTTTGTAGATAAAACTGCAGCATGAAGAGCATTTAACAAGAATGTTAGTACTAATAAACCAATTTGCTCTGTATCATTAAAATTATATTTAAAAAAAAATTTAAACAACGAAACAGTTAATTCATTTAAAAAGAAGAAACATTGGGGAAATGGAAGTTGGAAAACATTAGCAATCCACTATATATTCTTTTTGGCACATTTATATGCAAGATTATTATTATTAATAAAATTCCTCTGGAGTATTAACGACTTCCTGAGTTTGTAAGAAAAAAAGAAAAACTCAAACAAACACGGTTAACTTTAGAAACAAACTGTAACATACACAAATGTCTATAAAATACCTGAGAGCCAATAGCTGGAAACGTAACACCCTGTTCTTTCAGGTTCTTAATCATTGCTGATATTAGACTAAGCTGTGGATCATTCTTGAATTCATCCGTCCATTCAACCATAAGAGCCTTCAATTTTTCACACACTTTAGGATGACCCTGAAAAATAGAGAAAACAATTTAATAAAAGAGCACTTGGTGGTTACTAGAAATAAGCTACTTTTATTTTCATACTATGGAAAAAACAATAGATGATACCATCACATACACCACATCAAATCAAAACATTAGATAGAGTTACTTATTTTGGAGATCAGAAAGATAGGACTTTTCAGAGTATTTTACGACTAAGAGTATTTCAGAGTATTTTACTCACTCCTATTTTACTGCATATGAGGAAGACAGGAAAATCTATTTTCTTTTTTCAGATCAATAAAAAAATACGTTGAGAAAGAGAATAAATAATACAGTTCTTTTATTTCTAATTCCTGATTTTTTATATGCATGACTGTGTTTTCCTCCAATTACTTAATTATCTGAGGCCTGGCCTGAGGCCCACTACTGTCCATATTCCTGGAAACTTCATTTCTTCAAAAGAGCATCTCCTTCTTACGTATAAACTAATAAATTCACTATAAAATATATGTAAAATAAAGTATGCAACTCATATGCAACTGTTTGCCTTTCAATGTAGTTGTTTATATTACTAAGTACTGAGTACACAGCTTCAATTAAAGAAAATATTATATTAGAATCTCTTCATAAATAGCTGTACATTTTGAATGGACATTCAAGACATCAAAAGAATGGTAAAGAATTAGTAAAAAAAAAAAAAAAAAACAAACCTAAATACAATATAACTAAATAACTGAATAAAGAAAGTAGCAAAGGAAAAAATTATCACATAACCACAATATATTAAAAGAAGTCCAGAATTTTAAATTATCTCCCTTCTTTACTGTTTCCTACTAAAATCTGGAAATGCTCATTTTCCCCAAAAAACAAGAAGCATTTCCCCTTTTAACATTAAAAATAGTATTTCTTAATAATTACTCCACCCACCACCAAGAAAGGCCAGAGAATGCATGAATTTTTACTGGGAAAACTTAGATATTACTTAGTAATTAAATTTTTAAAATTCCTTCAATTGCTGGATTTGAATGCCTTACATTTTGTTAAGCAGATGACCTCTGTGACTAAAAAAAGTACAATAAGAACTGTGCCCAAAGTAAACTGGTACGTTTTAATCAGATTAAAAAATGCACATATTTTTCATCAGAAGAAAAGACTGATGAAGAAAAAAGATTAAATGTATCCTAATTTGGCTTCACCAAAACCAACTCTCCAAGTTATATAAATACAGTCTCCTCAGCAAACCTAACATGGACTTATACATAGGAAAGACATAGCCTAGAAAGAGCTAAAAAAAACAAAAACAAAAAAACACAGACTAGTCCTTTGTGATTTAAAAATGTGAAGAACTGAACAATAAAATACATGTAAAATACATGAAGAAAGAAGACAGTCTTAATTCATTTCTGGAAATAATGCTCTTTACCTTGTTTAATACGTTGCTTACTTCACTAGCAAAATCTCTCGAACATACTTCTAGGTGAAAAATTTTGCCACAGTTTGATACACATGCTCCTAGAAGCTAAATGGATAAAATCAGAAGTTAAAAGGGCTTGATTCTGGCAGACAATTTTGCTGTAGATCTTAAAACGAAATCACTCACGGTGAGAGCCTGCATAGCCACATGAGGATCTTTATGGTTTACCCTCTTCATAATAGACCGAAGACAATCTTTAGGGCTAAAAAATGAAAAGTGTAACAATTAGTTGTATATTCCGCTTCCCCCTCCCATTTAACTATAAAAGGCAATAAGCTGTGAAATAAAATGGGAGAACCCAGCAGAGAATTTTAATTTTTATTAATGACACAATTGAAAAACTGTACACTAAAAAGTTCCTTCAAATTTTTCAACAAAATTAACAGGCTCTATCCTTAGCAATCATAGACTAGGCATTTGGGGCTAATTCTGGTTGGAAGGTTTTGAAAATGACAGATCAAGAGTTTTACTTCTAGTCATGACAGAATAAGTGGAACTCCTGTTGTAAATAATCAGAAATCTGGAAAAATACATTTAAAATACACTTGAGACATTAGGCCACAGGTAGCATGGAATTATGATCTGTAAGAAAGAATACAAAACAGATAAACCAGACATTTGCTTCAACTTTCTGCACAGGGGCACTGCAGATACTGCAACAGGCTTTCTGTCTACAGGTAGTTTCTGGATCTCAGTGAAGACCAGGTGACCCCAGGAAGACAATGGTGATCTCACTGAGTTGAGGGGACAGAAATTAGGATTTTAGCAGGCTAATCTTTGCACTTTTGAAAAGCATGTTGACAAACACAAAATTATCACTTCAAAGTATGGCAGAGGCCAAATATAAAAAGGATTATCTGAATACTAAAATTGAAATTATTAAAAAATAATGATCCAAAGGTGATTCAGCACTATGAGTAAAACTTTTTAGAAAATAATTCCCAATGTTTGCTTTACCACCAAGGTTTAAATGAAATTTCTCATGTATTGTTCATAAATCACATTTTTTTAAAAAAAGAATCTAAACTGCAGGGACTTGTGGAAAGGAGGATGGAGAGAGGCACTTTGAAATGGATCTTGTACTTTTTATTTCACTCATTTCTATACTGCCGAAACATTTTGCCACAGCCAATTTTAAAAACCAAAGCAAAGACATGTCTAACACCAAAGTAAAGTTTGCTACAATAGCCATAAAAAGGATAATGCCAAACAGGAAAGTGAACTAGAATGCTTGAGTCTTCATAAACACTTCATATATGCTAACAAAGCAATATCTTTTAGATACATTAAGCTAAAGAAATAATCCATTCAGAGTTGTATATAAAACTGGCGCTATTAAACAACAGAAGTGACCCACAAAACACTAGTATTAACTACCTCATTCTGTTCCGTGTTTTTTAAAATCATCTTTTCAGTATTTCCACAAGATTATAAGTAAAATACAGAAGTGAAACTGAAGTATATGTATACACATACCATTATTAAATCTTACTACGCAACAAAAAATTATGGCTAAAATATTGTTTTCAAAAAGGCGTAAGAGTTATAAGCAATTTTATATGTATACTTATTGCTGATTCACGCTTTTGAACACAGCAGAAACACAACACTGTAAAACAATTATCCTCCCATTAAAAAAATATCCTATGAAAAACCATAAAAAAGAAAAGAAAAAAAGTTATAAGTGAATTTAAAGTAGGCATCCCCTGGTTATTATCCTCTCGATGATAAATGAACATGGACTACAAACACAGCATTTGTACAATTTATCACATATACACGTGCCCCTCTGAGAGTGAAAGGCGGTGCTAATCAGGCATAATCTATGCAGAGTGAAACTACCCAAGGCAAACTAGATGTGTGGTCACCCCAGCCAAAATTATATTCATCCAAACATTATCTTTTTATGCACAGATTTCGGACATGCAGTTCATACGAGAGTGAGAGAAAAGGCAGTACTTGCATCAAGTTGTGGCTTCTAATGTCTGTTCCTTAAATCCTAGGCCAGATAAGAAAACAGGCCTTTCACACATGGACAAGGCTGCCTTGGCATGTGTCAGCTCTGGTGAACTAAAGCATCAAAGTCAGTTTCCTTATTCACAACATTACTCCAATCCACCTCAACACACTGCACTGTGGGCTTTAGAGAAAAGACAGATTTAGGAGGGGGTCCCTGTCTATCCTCTCCCCCAACACCACTCTTGTCATTTAGGTTCTATGCCTACAACATGGCCGATGCTCAAGAAAAAGTCACTGAGCCAAATGGGACAAACACTACTTTTCACTGTTGTACAATAGTACTATTTTTGAATAACTAAATAATCTTCACTATAAAGCTCTATTTGTTACCAACTTCTGCATCTTCCACTGAGTTTGCTTCCCATGTGGAAAATGTACATGCTCTCACAAAATTTATTTCTGAAACTTGCATGGTAAGGGAAAAATGCACAATAAGAAGTGTGGCGAGAAGCACAGGATGTGAAGAAAGAGACTGATGGTACATACAGATGAAGTATTTTATAAAAATGCCTGCTAAGATAAAATCTGCACGTGCCTTTAGAGGGGACTACACCAGATTCCACCACCAATCAGTTAAATCCTGATGTCTCTCAAAACCCTTCTCCAAGCCTCATTTTCGTATTTTAAAGCAATCTGTAAGACTCATCCACACTTTTCCTTACCTTGAGGTGGAAAAATAAAAAGATAGGAGGGGTCAAGGATACAGACAAGAACAAGGAAAGAACTCTCCCTCACCTTTTCCAGCCCCAAATAATGCTCTTAACTTAGATGTGATAAATGGCCACAGCGTAAATCACACCATTGTAAAATGTAAAGGAAGCATAATGTCTCCTGGGTTTCCAAAGTCAGGGTATAAGGCAAACATGGTGGTTAACCAATGTTCCTTGCTAGGGAGTTCCTGCTAGAACTCACACCCTGCCATCTCTCAAGGATGCTCAACTTCTCAAGAATGGGCAACTTCTCAATTACTGAAGCAAAACTGCTAAGTAAAGAAGATGGCTGGTATATGTAGGGCCATGTTTAAAATATGAATACCCTGAACAATTACACTCAGTGTGGGGAGATATTCACACTCTGTAAGAGAAACGGGAACTGAAATTCTGAGACAGCACACAGAGTTCACTCGGTGGATAGCAGACCCAAGTTTTCAGGAAAAATAAAATGGAAGGGTCTGCAAAAGAACACAGTTAATTAAGTTCAGGAAACTAAACATGCGTGTGATGCAACTCACAGGATCAAAGAAAATGGAAACTAACTTTGCATTCCTGCAATTCTCTTTTCAAAGAACAATGAAATTTCAATCTCTTTGAATAACCCTGAGTACATTTCCAAAATTGTCACATTATTTATAAATATCTATCTACTTGTAGGTATGCTGTTGTAGTTATGACAGTTAAACAGCTCAACATTTGTCCCTGGTTATCAATTAGTGAGATTACCTGAAAAGGTATTTCCATTAATATATAAAGAGAAACACAAAAATATTCAATGATTTTGCTGGATAAAAGGAGTCAAGATTTATGAGTTCTTACACTTTATACAACTTTTTAGAAGTCTCTTATTTCAAATATGTCTCATCTCTACGTCTCAGATGAAAAGTACTTTTGTACCATAGAGATAGTAGGTTCAACTGTAATAGGATTTTATATGCTTGAGGAAATTATGACCATTCAAAAAGCAGTGAATTTAAATTCTAATTACTGCATCTATTACTAAACCAATGACTTCAGATCAATCAACTTTTCAAAATGAGAATACCACCTCTATTATTCCCCTCATGGGGCCTGACAGAAGAACAATAGGGCATTTCCCTTAAAGTATTGTAAATATAAAAGAAAAATAGTTAAAAGATAAAAAAGTAACAGTAATAACAATCCATAGTACAACTCACAAATGTGCTTGCATGGTTAACCTCTCATCACCTTTGAGGCAGGACTGAAAAGGTACAGAGCTACTAGCTGTGTGTTTCTAAATAGGGGCAGAAAAATTCTTGTGATGTAAGACTATCTGGCGTATCACATCTCAGGCCCCTGCCTAATCGATGTCAGTAGTAACCTCCTGTCATCGTGAGAACCAAAACCATTCCTAACAGAGCGACACCACTGGGCTGAGAACCACTGCTAGACAAAAGCGGCACTGTGATTCAGGAGAAAGAGATGCAAGGCCTGACAGACCTCATCTGTAAAAGGGGACCTCAACACTTCCAGTTCAGTATGTTATTACGTTACTCCCAGAATCATGCCAGGGACTTAGAGACACTCGATGTGAGTTCTAGAAAGCACAAACATGTCCTATTCTTCTACTGAGTTTTACTTTTACAGCTTAGCTTTCAAAGCTATTTTAGAGTGATTTAAACTTTACATTTTCATTTTATATGCTATAAAAAGTACTTTACTACAAACTATAACTTAAGGATATTGTAGAGTCGGGAGGGAATATATGTATGCATACTTTTACAGGTCTTAGTACCTAGCAGGCATACACTAAAAGAGATGAAAACTCAAATCTTTGCTGATCAAAGTTAAAAAAAAACTTAATGAACAGATAAGATAAACCCGCCTGGAATACTAAAGGGAGTCTAATTTAGAGGATGACTTTCAAAAGCATAAGGGTATTACATTAACAATAAAAGAAGTTTAATATAAAATACAAAAGAAATCTGAACTGAAATGAATAATAACTGTATATTCAATGTCATATTCAAAGTGCATATATGATTTGTAATATACATAAAATACAGTCTACACAGCAAAAGGGGAAAAGGGCAAAACATTGAATAGAAATAATCAAATTCTCGATTCTAAGCTTATTAAATAGGTATTTCTTATGAGATGACCAAGAACATGAACACAGTATACAAATTACGTTATTTGGTTAGTGAAAGAACAAGTTCATGTTCAGGAAGGACTGCAGCAGAAATACTGCAGAGGATTAACAGAAATACAGATAACACTCACTGAATTCTTAAATTTAGTATGGTATCTGAGTTTCCCAGATCATATAACACAGAAGTATATATCAGTCAAACAAAACACAAGGTTATATCATGTATGTGAGAAAGAGGAATCACTAAAAACAATAAAATCAGTATGTTGTTTCTGAGTCGCTAGGCTTGCAATCCCATGGACTGCAGCCCTCCAGACTCCTCTGTCCATGGGATTTCCCAGGCAAGAATACTGGAGTGGGTTGCCATTTCCTTCTTCAGGGGATTGTCCTGACCCAGGGATCAAACCTGTGCTTCCTGCACTGGCAGGCAGGTTCTTTACCATCTGAAACACCCAAGAAGCCCATTTTATATACACTACCATGTGTAAAATAGATAGCTAGTGGGAAGCTGGTGTATAGACAAGGAGCTCAGCTCAGTGCTCTGCGAAGACCTAAAGGGCTGGGATGGGGAGGGGATGGAGGCCTGCGTGGGAGGGATGCACATAGACACACACCTGATTCACTTCGTTGTATGGCAGAAACTAACACAACATTGCAGAGCAATTTTAAACTCCAAATGAAAAAAAAAACTGGTACGTCTTACTTAGTTCATGATTTTGACTTTTAAATAACCATGCACCATAGGTACTTGAGGACTCAGCACAAAGAAGTGAGAAAAAACATAAAATTGGTAAAAATAACCTGAGTAAAGAAACCTGACTTCCAATTTGCCTCTACAACTTTCAGGCAAGTCACATTAAAATCTCAGTGCTGTAGTTTCCTCATCTGTGAAACGATCTCGGGAGTCATGAGGACTCTGTAGATCCTGTTCTATTGAATACATGGCGCTTTAAACAACCATGTAAAATACAAAAGGAAAATCACTGTCTGGGGCAAGTAAAGATGGAAATATCAGATCTAACCAGACCCACATCCTGGTCAAGGTCTTAGCACCTACAGCTGTTGCCAATTTCTCCTGAATCATCACATCACTTTCCCCTTACAAATGGTGTACCACTTCAGGGTACACCATTGTTATAATAGTCTATTTTAAAAAATAAATTTCCCATCAAACCAGCAGTTAAAGGCTTCACTTAAATAGCACCAAAAAGGCCAAAATGGGCGTTTCTAGTCGGTCAGTGGTAAAGAATCTGCCTGCCAATGCAGGGGACGTAGGTTCAATCTCTTGGTCAGGAGGACCCCCTGAAGGAGAGAGCATGGCAACCCACTCCAGTATTCTTGCCTGGGAAATCCCATGAACAGAAATGCCTGGTGGGCTACAGTCCATGGTGTTGTGAAAGAGTCAGACAAAACCTAGTGACTAAACAACAACAAAAGGATAAAATACATTAAAAAACGTCACCAAAAATGAATGAGATTTGTTAACAGGAAAACTTAAAAACACTATTAAAGGATATAAACAGAAAGATATGCTACAATCTAGATAGGAAATTTTTAATATCAAAAAACTATTCATTTAAAACTAAGCCCATTAAAAAAAAAATAGTTCTGTTCATAAACTAGCCAGGCCAATCCAAAAGATTATGTGAGAACAGTAGAGAGGGATAAAAAAAAAAGAAGAAAACCAGCCCTGCCAGTATTAAAATGTATTATAAGAAAAAAAAAAAGTATTATAAGGTTTTAATAATTAAAACCACATGGCAGCAGCACATGAATAGATACATACTATATGCTCCTAATTGTACATTTTGGAAAAGGGGAAATTACAGAAATAGTTAAAAAAAAAAAAAAAAAAGGTGGTTGCCAGAGGTTCTGAGAGAAAAGAGAGGGATGAACAGGGGGAGCACAGGACATTTTAAGGTTAGTGAAGCTACTCTGTGTGATTCTGTAACAATGGATGCATGTCATTATGGACTTGTCAAAACCCACAAAACTGTATAAGATAGAGTGAGCCTTAATATAAACCACAGATTTGGTTAATCCATGGACAGAGGAGCCTGGAGGGCTACCGTCTATAGGGTTGAAAAGAGTCAGACATGACTTAGCGACTAAACCACCATCATTACCACCACCACACTGATTCATTTCTTATAATATATACCACACTAATGCAAGACGTTAATAATAGGGGAAATTATATATAAGGGGGGGTGGGCCTGGAGAATCCCAGGGACGGGGGAGCCTGGTAGGCTGCAGTCTCTGGGGTCGCACAGAGTCGGTCACGACTGAAGCGACTTAGCAGCAGTAGCAGCAGGGTTATGGAATTCTTTGTATTACTGGCTCAATTTTTTTGTAAATCTAAGATGCTATTTTAAAAAACAAAGTACATTAATCATAAAACAAAAATTGGAACTATAAAGAAAACATGAGATGGTTCTACTAAAACCTTAAAGAAGGAAAGTCTATAATTCAAAATTCTAAAAACCAGAAAACTGGTTAAATTCAGCTATATAAAAACCAAAAACTTCTAAATGGGAAAACAAAGTCAAATGAACAATGGAAAAATATATACGTAATTCATATAACAGATGAGGTATGTATAAAGTCCCTAACACAGATAATAAACAGTCAATAAATGAAAAACTTCAAGACCTAAGGCCAGTCAACTGAGGGTATGACAGTCACAAAACAAAACATTGGAAGAGATCTGTTTCTTGACCTGAAGCTACCCTTCTAATCTGAAGACGCCTAGGTCAGAGATTATTTTTCCCTTAAAAAAAAAAAAAAAAAAAAATCAAGACATAGTCTATCAACATCCAGTTAAAGCCCCAAAATAGTCAAAGTCCAGGTCCAGGAAAAGACAACATAAAGCCAATGAAAAATATTTTCAACAAACTCTTTCCCAAAGGCTTATATTCATATTTTTCACGAAATATCAACGACTATCATTTTCCTCTAATTTTATGTGAATAAATCAAAAGACTTACTATCTAAATAGATCCCTTAGCCAAGTACAGAGAAAAGTTTATCATGTTTTCCACTCTCAGTCAACTGTATTTTTGTCTAAGCAAAGATAGTTAAGATATAAAACAATAGCACAAATTAATTCGGATGTCAATTACAGAATATTCATTTTTTATTGTGGATAATCAATACTTGCTATCACATCTTTTTTTACATATAAAATTATAAACAAATCAATCAAAACTAACAGAAAAAAGCTATTTATTATGTGAAGACACATTAAAGAAAACTGCTACTATTATTCTGAACGTTCTCTTGATTTTTAACAGAGACTTTTCAATCTATCACATGACCTCACTGGCTAAGCATTTTTCAGTACTTACTCAGACACTGGAATTGCACACTAAACATCATGTGAATATCTTACAAAGTCAGAAAAAAATTTTTCATTTTTTTTTTTTAAGTTTTAAGTCCAGCATATTCAAACACTTCAGGGTGACAGGATATGTTAAGGAATTAAGTAATTACAAATGTTTATTGCCTATCAATGTGGGAAAATTATTTTCGTATTTGTATAAAGGAACAATAGAAAGATACAAAGGGAACAGAAGTGGTTACCTAAGAGGATGGGAAGAGAAATAAGGACAGGAGTTATTTTGTCAATATTTACCTTAAGTTTTTTTAATGTTTCAGCCATGTGAGTATTTTTGAAACAAAAAAGTGCATATTTCATATAAGCATAAATATTTCTATAAATCAACAAACAAATACACACATATGTGTGGTTTAAAGAGGAATAATTAGGGAGGGTTTTCTGAAAGACTGCTGGAACCATGTTCCTGGTCACAGTTCTCTGAGTAAATGAAATTTCACAATAATTGGCTCTTCATTTCCCCTTCAAACTTGAGAATATTTTCCAAATGACCATAATTCCAAAACAGTTTACAAGAAAGAATTTTTTTTCTTTTAAAAAGGGCCAAAGGATTTTAAAGTATTATTTTCTTAGGGGATAAACACTTTAATATAAGTTATTTTATTTATATACTAAATAATTCTACAATATATTGCTGGTAACAAATCATTTTGATTAAAATAAATCTTACAAAACAGAAATGTTTTTCTTAAAGTTCCCTCCCCTTCCCTAAATCCATCCTCTTAAATAGATCCGTACATTTTATAAAATCACAGATTAACTCCATATGACAATGTTTATTTTTTGACAATGTTTAAAAAAAAAACAAACCTAGACTGTTGCCTAGTAACCTTATGAACTGCATACTTCAACCTGCCCTTTCTACACCAGTCTCAGGAAAACTCATGCCCACTTTCCCTTTCACACCAGTGACATGTTTCAACCTTTTCTAAAGCACACCAGGTACTCAGAATACTTCACTAACAGTCTACAATATGTATGTTCAATATTCATATGCTCATCAGCAATACATACTAAACATATCTAGGTTCCTAGACAATATAAACCAGATCTCCATGAGTTTTCCATATACCTAATTATAAAATGATTAAAAAAATTAAAACAAAACTGTAAATGGTTACCGGGTTCAAGGGAAAAGAGGAATGGTAAGTTGTTTGACAAGCAGAGTTCACCTGAGATGATGAGAATTTCTGGAGATGGATAGCAGAGAGATCTCATAGTAAAGTGAATGTACTGAATACCACAAACTTAGATCAAAGAAAATGTTTTCATGTATAATAATACATTAGTCTTTGTAATATTGCAGCCATAAAATATTTTTATTGCTTTTTATGGAGAAAGGGACCTAGGAAGACAAAAGTGCTGAGGGCCCATGAAAATCAAACTGTGGCCCTAATGCTCATTTCCTACCATGAAGTCAAGGCACAGCAAGAAGGTGAAAATACAACCAGCTATGTATGTAAAACATTAAAGAGAAATCACACACATAAACAAACTTCGTGGGTTTTCATTTTTTTGAACCCTAGTGAGATTACAATGGTATCTCAACTATTATATAGTCCTTTTCAAACAATTCTTTATTAACAAGAGCTAGAAAGAGATATCACATTTACATAAACAAATAACTGCATGAAAATTAACGTAATGAGACTTTAAAGGAACCAGAGAGCAAGAACTATTAAGGAAGAAAAAAATAAGTGAAAAGGGAAAAGAAAGAAAGAGGAGAGGAAAAAGTGTTAATAAAAAACAAAAAGAACCACCCCTCTATTTAAATTAGCAAAGCTGAGAACACTTCCTGAGTAAATTCACAGATTTGGTACAATGTCAATTAAAATCTCCAAAGGGTAACAAAATATTAAAGAAAAATACTGAGAGAGAGAATGCCCTCTAAAGTAAACATGAAAGAAGTTTAAAATGAGCGTGTATCTAAACCTAGTGATACTAGATAACAACAAAATACAAATAAAACACAACTGTTTAAAGCAACAAATTAGTACATTTTAAATACATATCTAGGTTCTTAGACAACATAAACCTGACCTGAGGACAATATGGATGGAACCTTGAGGGCACTGTACTAACTGAAATGAGACAGAGAAAGACAAACACTGCCTGACCTCACTGGTATGTGAAATCTAATAAAATCAAAGTCACAGAAACAGAGCCCAGCGGTGGTTGCCAGAAGGGTGGAGGGGTGGGCAAGGGGTGGGCAAAATGAGTAAAATGGGCCAAAGGTACAAACTTTCAGTTACAAGATAAGTAAGTTCTGAGGGTGTAATGCAGAGCACAGAGAGTATACTTGGTTGTATGTGTGAAAGTTGCTAAGAGAGTACATCTTTTCACAGTTCTCATCACAAGAAAAAAAGCAGGAAATAAAATCAACAAATTAGAGTTTCTAATAATAATGTTAGCTGCAGAAAAACAAATTGATCTCTTTAAATCCTCACAACGTATCATATGGGATTTTTAGATGGGTTCAAATTTATTTTTTAACTAGAAAAATATGAAACATTTCTAGTCATGAAAGGGAGTTTGTCTTTTCATTTCAAGCCACTAAAACCACATTATTATAAAAAGCATCTCCAAAATGAAGAACACCAAACTACAGATAAAATGAAAACTGATGGGGTGAAGAAAGGAGGGGACTTTCCAACTGCAATGCTAGACAAAAGCTGTATCTCCAAAACACGCAGGAATGGAGCTAGGTGGATACCTCATCCTCAACAAACTGTCAGACAATATCACTTTAATCAAAAAGCAGCAGAGGTGCAGCCACTTACCCAGGCCCCAGATACTATTATAAACACTTTGCACGTGGTAACTAATCTTGCACTCACCATAAACCCCCTATGAAAAAGATACTGTTTTTATTTTCAAGTAGCAAACTAAAGTTTCTATGTCCACTGGTGACACAGCTAAGCAGTCAGAGCAGGGTCCCAGCCCAGGCATCTCATCCCAGAGGCCATGCCCTCAACCACTAGGCTATTTGCTTTCCTCTGCATAACAAGCTACAAATCTACGTCTACTGGACACATATAAATTACTATTACACAAGACAAAATTCAAACAAGAATGGTTTTGATAGCGTGCTTTGAGGATTTAGATTTTGGAGTCATTGGGATAAGGAAAGGCTTTATGGAAGAAATAATATCCACAGTGGGTCTGGAGGATATGAGACACCATTGAGAATGGAGATGAGAATATTCCCCACTGAAGGAACAGAGGGACCAAAAGCAATACAAAAAGCTAAAAAGACTGGCAACTCAAATATTTGAGTTGAAAAGAATGTATTGTTGCTGTTTAGTTACTAAGTCATGACCGACTCTTTTGCAACCCCATGGACCCTCCATCCATGGGATTTCCCAGACAAGAACACTGGAGAGGGTGACCATTTCCTCTGCCAGGGGGGTCTTCCCTATTCAGGGATCGAAACTGCATCTCCTGCATCGGCAGGCGGATTCTTTACCACTGAGCCACCAGGGAAGCCCGTTGAAAAGAATAGTGAGTACAAAAGAAGTAAATGAAAAATAAATGATTCAGAGGCCTAAGGAGGTTACTAGGCTTAATTCAGTGGAAGGTAGGGGAGTAACATGGTCAGAGTTGTCACATGGCAACTGGTTATAAGAACTGGACAGAAAAAGACAGAAGGAAGTGACAGAAGGTTGATTCACTAGTCTAAGCATGGTTAAGGATGGCTCAAGTACAGTCAACAGAAACAGAGAAAAAGGACTAGATAAGCAACATGCAGCAGCTACTTGAACTTCAATTAAATTAAGGAAGCAACCAGGCCGGAAAGAACAAGACTGAGGATACTAAAAATGCAAAGACAACAAAGAGGATGGATGAGGCCACGCTTGGAGGCCACGACTTTGGGAGCCTGCCAGGAGGAGCACATTATAGGCTAAAAAGATCTCAAGTGAAGGGGCAGAAAGGCCTTAAAGACAAACTTTCCTGCCTAATCTGACCAAGTTCAGGAACTTAACTAAGGAGACTCTGACATCAACATCATGAGAGAGATCATGGATCAAACTGACAGAATTCAATAAGAAGCTAAATGCAGGGGAGAGCCTGAGGTTTTAAGCAGAAATGAGAATAACCTTGTCATTAACAGAGGTGAGCACAAAGGAGGGAATGGAGGTCTAAAGCAAAAAGGGACACGAGTTCACGATCTAGGTGGTGAGACTGAGGTTTATAACATGGGATATTCTCAAATTATGCTGCATCCATGGAGTAGTGCTTGAGTAAACAGAATCAGAGCTAAAAGTATAGAGGTCACTAAAGATACTTGGAAGCTGTAAGAGAAAAAAGAAAGAAAAAGTGCTGGGTAAAAAAAAAAAAAAAAGGATCAGAGAAAGTTTAAGGAACTACATATAATTAAAAGGGATTGAAGAAGAGCCTGAGAAGGCACCATCAGAGGGTTAATACTACAACCAGGAGAATCCAGCATGATTTAGCAGCGCTCTCGAACATTCTTCACAGGAAAGTATGTAAATAAGACAGCAGTTGTGTGGCACAAAGAGAGAAACGTGGCTACTCATAACTGGACGTTATTAGCCCAGGAGTGGAGAAAACCATTACTCTATATATGCCTTGCAAACCACTACTCAGTTAATCCCCTTGCTGCACTGTTTAGAAAGCCCTGTATTACCAAAAAGTCTGTAGGCCAAGAAGTTTACAATTCTATTTCCCTAAACTGTCTTTCCAGAGTCAATGATTAGTTGAGTCGAATGTGCAGATGTGACAAAGAAGACAAGAATACAGAAATAACCCAAAAAACTGGTATCTGAGAAATCAGTGATGACTTTAAATATCAGTGGGAAAAGAAACAACCTAAATATCCATCAGCAGATGAGTGGATAAAGACTGGTGTGTATATAATGGAATATTATTCAGCCCCGAAAAAGAATAAAACAATACCACGTGCAGCAACATGGATGGACTTCGCTTACATACTAAGTGAAGTAAGCCAGAAAAAGACAAATGTCATATGATATCACTTACATGTGGAATCTAAAATATGAAACAAATGAACCTATATATGAAATAGAATCGGAGACCCAGAGCACAGACTGGTGGTTGCCGAAGCAGAGGGGATGTGAGCGAGGGATGGAGTGGAAGCTTGGGATTAGCAGATGCAAACTATTATACAGAGGATGGCTAAACAACAAGGTCCTAGTGTAGCACAGGAAAATATATTCAATATCCTGTGATAAACCACAATGGAAAAGAATATGAAAAATATATATAGGTAAATGCGAATCACTTTGCTGTACAGCAGAAATTAACACAACATGTAAGCAATTATATTTCAATAAAATTTCTTTTAAAAATCAGTGGGAAAAACTAGATTTTAGGAGACAAATATGGACGAGGGTAAATAATTAAAATATCTATTATCAGTCATGCTGTCCCTACTGTTACAAGGAGTAACCTAAATGAGATGATTCCTCAAAACTTGCTAGTGAAAACATTCTTTTTTCAAACCAAATTGTGATTGTAGTAATAAGCTTTACCTTCTAACTCCAGTTTTATTCCCATTAATAAATAGGATAAAAAAATAAAAATCCTTTGAAACCCTGCAACACTTACCCAGTGCGAGACTGACCGACTTTATCACAAATATCCAAAATGAGGCCCCAATCCTCAGCAGTATTCATCTCACTGGTTGCTTTCTCTGTATATTACAAGAAGAAATTGCAGAAACATTATTTCTAAAAAGTCTTTAAGAGGTAAATGACTACATTCAAATTACCAAACTGTAGTATAACCAAGTATCAACAAATCACAATAGCTGTCAACATCTGGTTAATGAAATATTTTAAGTCGATCTTTAAAAAGAGGTGGGGTGCCTTTGTTACCTATCACAATTATTTTCCCCACTTATACTTTATTTGGTTTGTTACTTGGTATTAAAAAAAAAGGGGGGGGCCACTGACTTTTTGTTATAAAAATGCACACACACACACACATAGGTCTATCCCTATCTGCACACAGAAAGACCAAAATAAGGAATTCTTTATCAATAGTGAATAGTTAGCTTCACTAACTATTTACATAGTTAATTCTTAGCTTTACTTGCCCTCGAAGGAACATGACAAAGAACAGGTCTCTATCAAAATGTTTCAGGGAATTAAATTAACTACCCATTTGTTAAATTTGGATTCTGAGAAGTAGGGTGGAGGGGGCACTGAACAAAAGAAAACCAAGCTTTAACTGAATATTTTCCCTTAAATCTAAACTTGACAAGTTAAAAAAAAAAACAGAGGTATGGCAGATTAAACCAAATCATTAATTTAGACCCCTTTCTTCATTACAATAAAGAATTTTAATGAAAATACACAAGGATAAGGAAAACATGAGAAGCAATAACAGCAACAATATCTCAAAAGCTACAGAACAACACTGATCCATTGTAAACTACTGAGAAGACCCAAGAAAGGTGAACCATGTATTGTTAGTAAGAAAAAAAGCTTAAGAACTAGTCTGTTGAATCCTCAGGAAATTCAACTATTGCAATTGAGAATGAAGAAAAAGAATACTTCCAAGTTAGCAAAATGGGTTAATGCTGCTTGAAATGTAGGCAGGCTCTATTTTCTCACTCAAGGGCTCTAGCAATCACTTTCCTATTCCGAGAAAATGAGTGATGGTTTACTTTCTGTGGGTAAAGCAAATTTTTTCTAGACAGGGAGACACCAGGTATAGTTGAGACTTAGGCAGTAAAAATAAGGAATTCCCACCCCCCACCTCACC